>JABACO010000014.1:2400152-2845624 GCA_013339895.1 Ephydatia muelleri
GAATTGTTTGTCACATTAGGGCAAGCTGGAGCTGGAAATGGAGCTAGTAACGGCAGAGGAGCATGAACAGAGGCCAGCAGGGAAGGCCAGAGATGAACCAAATACAAACCCTGTTCTATCCCCACCAAAGTATATGTGTACACTCTCCTTGTATCTTCTATTCAAGTTCCCTCTCACCTCTACCCCATCCCACCTCTCTCCTTTCCTTGTCTCCTCTCCCCCTGGACCCAGTCTCTTCCTCTCTCTGTCCCTCTCTCTCCCTTCCTCTCCCTCCCTCTCTCTCTCCCTCCCTCTCTCTCTTCCTCCCTCTCTCTTCCTCTCTCTCTTCCTCCCTCCATCTTCTTGTTACCACATCTCTTCTCTCAACAGTCGTCCAGCCACATCATTCTTCTGGTTCTCATCTCCACTGAAGACACTTCGCTTTGTTGTGTGGAAACAGTTCAAATGGCCAATCATTATTGGAACTGTTCTTGTGCTCATTGCCATTGCTGTAGCCATATTCGTCTACACTGCTCCGGTATGTATCCTGGTGCAGTCCAACCAGTGCACACATGCACACACACACATGCACACACACATGCACACACACATGCACACACACACATGCACACACACATGCACACACATACACACATACAACACAAAAACACCCACAACTCCCCATTTAATAAGGTGTAATGTCATATTGAGATCAATAGCAGTTGGCAACATGTAAACATGTGTATAAAGCTACAAGGCTTTGGAATGGTATCAGAGATAGAAAGACAGCTGTATTATAGAATTGACAATACTCTGCTCAATGTATTGCACTGCCTAATGCCTTTTGTCAAGCTCACCTATTATGAATATAAGTTTAATATTTCTAGATTGTCTGTCAATAATCTGTAGCAGTGATGAGCATCTAAAACTGTTACTCCATACTCTGCCTGTTGTGATAAAACTGTTAATACAAATCACAGCGATGGCAAAATATTATCAACGTGCATATGGTATTATGAAGCTTAACTTTCAGGCATAGACTTAATAATGACAGCAGTACATGTATATCATCCCTTGAGATCTGTCACTAATTAAAGAGTAGATGGAAAGATGAAAATATATTAAAAATGAAATTGGTGACAGCTGTGCGCATGTGCATTATTAAGAAACCATTGTGTGCAGTGAGAGTGGCATACTCACTATCAGTTAACATGGACTACCAAATTCTTGTGCCTCTGAGTAGCATTATATGTGTCCATTTCTCGTTGATTTATGTGAACTATCCTTCTCATCTTTCCCCTCAGGGATATATCATGAACTTCATAGCAGAAAATCTGATTCCTTCTATATAATGTGCACCTTGCTTGTTTTTCCGTGTTTATTTTTATGCTAAACAGTCTCATGAAACATTTTTAAATCATGCTGCAAATTTCACCCGTCTTGTAATAATTACATGGAATTGATTGAGAATTAAGGATGTGCATGTAATGTATTTTTAAACTTTATTTCTGTACCAATTTATTCAGCTACATTTATATAACCATGACCTGCTGAGCCAAATGATGCAATGCATGTGGTTATGCACAAAAGAGTACACTTTTATAATGAACAAGAAGTCTGTATAGTATGGGCAAGCACTCAGCCATGATTGCTCTATCGTTCTACAACCATTGCTATAATAAATGACCATCTATTCCACTGCTTATGATCAAAAGATCCATCTCATTGTGCTGTACTGATTGCTTCAAAACTAATGGCTGTACCAATATGAAGATGTGGTGCATTTGTGTTACATAATTGATTCTGGCCTTCATTGTGTTTGTCTGATGAAGACATTCCAGTGAGGTGGCATCTGTTTCTCCTTAGCAGACCTGACATAAAGGTGTATGTGCTGGCCCTCTTATTTGTCCAGGCCCCTTGTTCAAATCAGCACCCTCATCTAAGGGTGGGGGTTAGCTTGTGTTCTATGCTACTGATGATATATTGCTTCTACATGTAGATCTGTTTCTGTTTGCACAACACATTTGTTCCATCTGAACCTTGAGGAATAACCACTTTGTGATTAGGTGTTTAGTTAATTGGGGTATAGGGTAGTTTGAATTTTCCTCTACTTAGATAGTCTGATGTCACTATGACGTAGGAGTGGCACTACGGTCCATGACAGAATAACACGGAGTGCTTTACGAGCCTAACCTCGCCTGTTGCATCAGAGGTAGGGAGGACTGCTGGTACATGAGGCAAGTCGCATGCCTTATAGAACCCCTTCACATCATCTATTGCTTACAACCACCTCTGGAATGCCAAAAAGGCAGATTTCAATACATGTACATTGATAACCCACGCTGAGTCCGTTCTTTTTAATTAGATTATACCGCCCCGCGGCATATATTATTCTCTAGCCGAGGCCTGTAATATTAATCATTTCATGATTATTTTAAGCAAATCTGACACTATAGTTAGCTATTTAAAGAAGACTGGAATAGGGTACTAAATCAATTTTCAGCTATTTTGGGAATCAGCGTGAGGTCAGCTCTGCTACGCAACAGCTGAGCAATGGATCAAGCAACATGCCGCCACCTTCTGTTCCATCGAAGGCATTAACGTTTTTAGTTGACGAGTCATGAAAAGAGACTGGTGAAGAAGTGTTAATTGGTTTTGAGACCTGAAATCGACATGAGTGTGCTGCGAAAAAGAAAAGCTTGGCTGATGCTTCGATTAATTGCGTGTAAGCAGCGTTGCCAGCGTAGCTGAAATGACGTCTGCCCCCTTCCTATCAACTTAATACACATCTTGACCCAAACTACAATTACATATCCAGATGGAAAGAATAGGTGGTTTTAGGTTGCTTGAACATGTATTCATCTTCATTCATGGACCCTCCATGATGTGCTGCGTTTGGAATTTGTGCTTCCTTAGTGACCATGTGTATGTCAGCATATTCATCACAGCAAAGGTGCTATACATAACAAAGGAAGTGTTACAACTTCAATATACTGTAGTTAGAGATCCTAAAATGTTCTAATGGATGGTACATAAAAACGGACCAATTGTAAATCATTTAAAAATTTATATCAGCTACTTGCACTGAAAGATGAGTTTGCATCATGCATTGATACAAGCAGTATGAGCTGAAACAGTTCCTTGACTCTATGTTACGCAAAGTGAAAGTTTCCATGCAAGTACCTCCTTTCCATTGCCATTTGAATGGTCGAATATAGTTTCCATTTCCACCTTCTTTTTATGAGTCATTTGTCCCATTAAGATCTGCAAGGTCAAATAAAGTTACATACTCCAATTGTATTCAAAGCATTCTGATCACTGAGAATGACCTTCCCGGTGTACTGGAAGGATTATTCTCTTATGTGGCCAACCACAGTTGATGAAGGATTAATTGTATTGAAGTAATGAATGGATCTTGACTTGCTCAGTGGGTTAGAATAGATATGGCACAAGGTGACACATGTTATAAGAGTTAATCAAGAATATAAACAGGGGTGTGGAAAAAAGAATTAACTTAAGCTTTGTCCTCAGATTGCATGTACCAATCTTTGAAAACATTCCAGATGTGGTCTCAGTTTCAGAAAGGGAAACCAGTGGTATGAACGAGGCTAGATTAGAATATGGCCAGTGAACTTGTGAGGGGTTATTAAAATATTTTATAATGTATTTCTCCCTAGAAAGTAAGCAGATACTGTAGATGGTCATGAAAATGGTAGCACTGTAATAATGGATATGTAAATAGACAATCAGTTGTAATCTCCACCAATCTAACTGTGCAGTTACATGGAACATTCTACGATCTTTAGGTAGGAGCGTTTAAATGTGTCTGACCACCAGCTGGGGTCACCTGATGATGTAATGGAGGTTTATGTCAACTCAACCAGTGGAACAGACACCTTGACTCACAGAGATGAAGTTACTACAAGATGAGTTCACTGCAGTACATCTCTTCTCCACATTACACCATCCACACACACACCATCAGACTGTGAACCGCTACTACAACTAGAAAGATAGGGTAACAAACAGGATTGAAGAGTTGTACTTGAGCACTGATTAGTAATCTCATACGTACAGGTTATTCTTACCTGGTGAACAATGGACTGTTGTATGCAGTCAGATTATTTAAACTCGTGGCAAACAAGATGTTTAGAAGAGAGCTAGCAAAGCTGAAAGTGACAACTACAAAATATCATTGAATCAAATGCATGATCACATACACTGTTTTGGGATGTTCAGTTTCAATATAGCACCAGTGATGTTGTATGTAAATGTGGTCTGGTTGACCTGTGAGCATGGTACTGAGATGGACACTCCATTTCCAGTGCTCAAAAACACAGGAAGCTCTCTCCAGTGATTGGTGGAGATTACAACTGATTGTCTATTTACATATCCATTATTACAGTGCTACCATTTTCATGACCATCTACAGTATCTGCTTACTTTCTAGGGAGTAATACATTATAAAATATTTTAATAACCCCTCACAAGTTCACTGGCCATATTCTACTCTAGCCTCGTTCATACCACTGGTTTCCCTTTCTGAAACTGAGACCACATCTGGAATGTTTTCAAAGATTGGTACATGCAATCTGAGGACAAAGCGTAAGTTAATTCTTTTTCCACACCCCTGTTTATATTCTTGGTTACCTCTTATAACATGTGTCACCTTGTGCCATATCTATTCTAACCCACTGAGCGAGTCAAGATCCATTCATTACTTCAATACAATTAATCCTTCATCAACTGTGGTTGGCCACATAAGAGAATAATCCTTCCAGTACACCGGGAAGGTCATTCTCAGTGATCAGAATGCTTTGAATACAATTGGAGTATGTAACTTTATTTGACCTTGCAGATCCTAATGGGACAAATGACTCATAAAGAGAAGGTGGAATGGAAACTATATTCGACCATTCAAATGGCTCTGGAAAGGAGGTACATGCATGGAAACATTCACCTTGCGTAACATAGAGTCAAGGAACTGTTTCAGCTCATACTGCTTGTATCAATGCATGATGCAAACTCATCTTTCAGTGCAAGTAGCTGATGAGATTTTTTTAATGATTTACAATTGGTCCGTTATTATGTACCATCCATTAGAACAATTTAGGATCTCTAACTACAGTATATTGAAATTGTAACACTTCCTTTGTTATGTATAGCACCTTTGCTGTGATGAATATGCTGACATGCACATGGTCACTATGGAAGCACAAATTCCAAATGCAGCACATCATGGAGGGTCCATGAATGAAGATGAATACATGTTCAAGCAACCTAAAACCACCTATTCTTTCCATCTGGATATGTCATTGTAGTTTGGGTCAAGATGTGTATTAAGTTGTTAGGAAGGGGGCAGACGTATCATTTCAGCAACGCTGCTTACACGCAATCGAAACCGCTTAGAAGTTAGCCCAACATTTCTTTGCCGCACATTCCATACCAATTACCACGTATACTTTGGCCGCACGGCCGCATTGCGTCATTAATATCGTCAGATACGCTACAGTTGAAAAAGATCAGACACTTAGACTCTTTCTGCAAATCGTTACTGCAACAGAACGATGCTACTCTACACATGACATGCCTGTGTTTGTGCCATGTCATAGACCCTCCCCTTTATGGACTGGAGAGGTTCAAGTGTGCATTCATAGGGACAGTTTGAAGAGTTGCATGCCCCCAACCAAATAAATTAAAATACAGGTGAGGCTGCACATCACACACATCACACACAGCCCACATGACATGCCTATGCTAGTGGCACGCCCTTGGCCCCTCCCCTTTATGAACAGGAGAGGTTCAAGTGTGCATACATAGGAACAATTTTAAGAGTTGCATGTCCCCAAACCAAACAAACCAAAATACAGGTGAGGCTGCACTACTCAGACATCACACACAGCCCACATGACATGCCTATGCTAGTGGCACGCCCATGGCCCCTCCCCTTTTTGAACAGGAGAGGTTCAAGTGTGCATACATAGGAACAATTCTAAGAGTTGCATACCCCCAACCAAAAAAACCAAAATACAGGTGAGGCTGCACTACTGAGACATCACACACAGCCCACATGACATGCCTATGCTAGTGGCACGCCCTTGGCCCCTCCCCTTTTTGAACAGGAGAGGTTCAAGTGTGCATACATAGGAACAATTTTAACAGTTGCAAGCCCCCAACCAAACAAACCAAAATACAGGTGAGGCTGCACTACTCAGACATCACACACAGCCCACATGACATGCCTATGCTAGTGGCACGCCCTTGGCCCCTCCCCTTTTTGAACAGGAGAGGTTCAAGTGTGCATACATAGGAACAATTTTAAGAGTTGCATGCCCCCAAACCAAACAAACCAAAATACAGGTGAGGCTGCACTACTCAGACATCACACACAGCCCACATGACATGCCTATGCTAGTGGCACGCCCATGGCCCCTCCCCTTTTTGAACAGGGGAGGTTCAAGTGTGCATGCATAGGAACAATTTTAACAGTTGCAAGCCCCCAAACCAAACAAACCAAAATACAGGTGAGGCTGCACTACTCAGACATCACACACAGCCCACATGACATGCCTATGCTAGTGGCACGCCCTTGGCCCCTCCCTTTTTTGAACAGGAGAGGTTCAAGTGTGCATACATAGGAACAATTTTAAGAGTTGCATACCCCCAAACCAAACAAACCAAAATACAGGTGAGGCTGCACTACTCAGACATCACACACAGCCCACATGACATGCCTATGCTAGTGGCACGCCCATGGCCCCTCCCCTTTTTGAACAGGAGAGGTTCAAGTGTGCATACATAGGAACAATTTTAACAGTTGCAAGCCCCCAAACCAAACAAACCACATTACAGGTGAGGCTGCACTACTCAGACATCACACACAGCCCACATGACATGCCTATGCTAGTGGCACGCCCTTGGCCCCTCCCCTTTTTGAACAGGAGAGGTTTAAGTGTGCATACATAGGAACAATTTTAACAGTTGCAAGCCCCCAACCAAACAAACCAAAATACAGGTGAGGCTGCACTATTCAGACATCACACACAGCCCACATGACATGCCTATGCTAGTGGCACGCCCTTGGCCCCTCCCCTTTTTGAACAGGAGAGGTTCAAGTGTGCATACATAGGAACAATTTTAAGAGTTGCATGCCCCCAAACCAAACAAACCAAAATACAGGTGAGGCTGCACTACTCAGACATCACACACAGCCCACATGACATGCCTATGCTAGTGGCACGCCCTTGGCCCCTCCCCTTTTTGAACAGGAGAGGTTCAAGTGTGCATACATGGGAACAATTTTAACAGTTGCAAGCCCCCAACCAAACAAACCAAAATACAGGTGAGGCTGCACTACTGAGACATCACACACAGCCCACATGACATGCCTATGCTAGTGGCACGCCCTTGGCCCCTCCCCTTTTTGAACAGGAGAGGTTCAAGTGTGCATGCATAGGAACAATTTTAAGAGTTGCATGCCCCCAAACCAAACAAACCAAAATACAGGTGAGGCTGCACTACTGAGACATCACACACAGCCCACATGACATGCCTATGCTAGTGGCACGCCCATGGCCCCTCCCCTTTTTGAACAGGAGAGGTTCAAGTGTGCATACATAGGAACAATTTTAACAGTTGCAAGCCCCCAAACCAAACAAACCAAAATACAGGTGAGGCTGCACTACTCAGACATCACACACAGCCCACATGACATGCCTATGCTAGTGGCACGCCCTTGGCCCCTCCCCTTTTTGAACAGGAGAGGTTCAAGTGTGCATACATAGGGACAATTTTAAGAGTTGCATACCCCCAACCAAACAAACCAAAATACAGGTGGGGCTGCACTATTCAGACATCACACACAGCCCACATGACATGCCTATGTAAGTGGCACGCCCTTGGCCCCTCCCCTTTTTGAACAGGAGAGGTTCAAGTGTGCATACATAGGAACAATTTTAAGAGTTGCATACCCCCAACCAAATAAACCAAAATACAGGTGAGGCTGCACTACTCAGACATCACACACAGCCCACATGAGACATGCCTATGCTAATGGCACGCCCTTGGCCCCTCCCCTTTTTGAACAGGAGAGGTTCAAGTGTGCATACATAGGGACAATTTTATACCCCCAACCAAACAAACCAAAATACAGGTGAGGCTGCACTACTGAGACATCACACACAGCCCACATGACATGCCTATGCTAGTGGCACGCCCTTGGCCCCTCCCCTTTTTGAACAGGAGAGGTTCAAGTGTGCATTCATAGCAACAATTTTAAGAGTTGCATACCCACAACCAAACAAACCAAAATACAGGTGAGGCTGCACTACTCAGACATCACACACAGCCCACATGACATGCCTATGCTAGTGGCACGCCCATGGCCCCTCCCCTTTTTGAACAGGAGAGGTTCAAGTGTGCATGCATAGGAACAATTTTAAGAGTTGCATGCCCCCAACCAAACAAACCAAAATACAGGTGAGGCTGCACTACTCAGACATCACACACAGCCCACATGACATGCCTATGCTAGTGGCACGCCCTTGGCCCCTCCCCTTTTTGAACAGGAGAGGTTCAAGTGTGCATGCATAGGAACAATTTTAAGAGTTGCATGCCCCCAACCAAACAAACCAAAATACAGGTGAGGCTGCACTACGGAGACATCACACACAGCCCACATGACATGCTTGTGCATGTGACACGCCCAAGGCCCCTCCCCTTTTTGAACAGGAGAGGTTCAAGTGTGAATGAAAGGGTCAAAGTTAATAATGAGTTACTGTTTTCATTGGACTTTCAAGCACTCCGTGAATACATTGTAATTTATCATTAAGCTGTGCATGAGAATATCTTCATAGTGTCTGAAATTTCACATTATTCTGAAGTGCAAATAAGGAATGACACAAAACAGATACACAAAGTTTTTATGGAAGTGTGTTATTGAGAAAGTGACTGATTGCTTGCTTACGACTGACGTTGAACTTAATGGCAATGAGAGCAGTAATGATCTAGGTAAAAATTGTTAAAATACTTTATTGCATGGAGTTTGAATCAATTACGTTACAGTCATACCTCTGGCCACACAATAATCTTGTTGATTCTTGAGGTACAAACTGATGCCGTCGACTTAACATCACTTTCAGTCTCCATGAGATAATGAAATATCTCCAACACCTTTAGAGGGTTCAGAGTTGACTGAAAAATAAGTGCTGAATCTATCTGAACATGTTTACCATATCACAGCAATGCTGTAAAGGCCAATTTGCATCTGCTTTAAGGCATTTTTCAATGGCAGGAATGTGCCGAAAAAATACACTTTTTTTTTTTCCAGACTGGATCACTCTTATTGTAGGCTAAGTATGTGAAAAGTAGAAGTATAAAAGTAGCAAACAATAAATGTTACACCTACTTCCATTTCTTTCACAACTTTTCTGATAAATTCCCTTTCAAATGGGCATTGTTCTTCCCTGCAATGAAATAAATCCATATGCATGCATGCATAGTTTGTGATGCAAATGTTTGATGTCCTTACGTGTATGGCATCCTTTTCAATCTAGGAAGGTACTTGAAGTAGTGATCCTTACCCCATTTAAGACCAAATATATCATTTGGATCTGGTTCATTTTCATAAGTAGGAACTAAAAAATTGGGATCTGCCGTTCTCTCTTCATCACTTTCATCAGCATCATCTTCATCATCCATGTCACCATCGTCACCAAGCTGATCAGTTTGATCAATCTCCATATCATCACAATCACTCTGCCCATGTTTAGCAGTATCATCCTGTATGCCACTATGACTATCATCAATGGTTATAGAGACACATGAAGACCTCTGCTACGAAAAATAAATTTAAAACTTCATGCATGTTTCAATTTTAAATTAGCTTACATCTGATTGCAGTGCATAGAGCACTCCACAAGACAGCTCATGAGCCATTTGAAGTCTAAATCCACCCATCATTTCCTATACAACTGCAAATCAATACACCATGTGAACATTGTAGCACAATACCTGAGTATGAAGGCATGGGTAGCTTTCCACAAGCAATCTTGCTGCCTATACAACGTGCTGAGCTAGACGCACAGTAAAGTTTTGAATACTTCTACTTACAAAACACACAAAGGCACCACAATCATGTGAATTCTTCTGCATACTGTGATTTGAAGTCTAAAAGAGTAAAGTGTTCATTTACTGTGTACAACACATGTAAGCACTAAAGCTGTACTGTGTCATTGTACTTCCAGTCTGATCGTAACATTTGAATGTTCCAAGCATATCTCATCTCATTGGCCAAATACATCCTTTATGCACACGCACACACAAACTGCATTTATGCATGAATGCACACACGTACTGATCTTACCAAATCCAATTTATAGCGTCATAATTTGATTGCTGCAAAGAATCTATGCAATGGATTTCATGTACTTGGGGATAAACAACCTATAGAGGAGTGCTTATAGTACATTAAGTGAAACATAACCCATTCAACCAACCACTAGACACCAATGCTGTGGTGTATGCACAGGGAAAAGTAGACAGTCATAATCCATGATGTTTTTCACCTGTGTTAAGATGATTAGTGTTTTGAATGCATGTTTTTCAAGATCACTTTACCTTGCAATGCCTCCGCACTGCATTATAACCTTTGGCTTTATATACTGGCAGAAAAGTTGGATCAAAGCAGAAAACTTTCTGTCCCTGAAAAACAACATAAACTTGTTGAAATGTATACAAGTGCAATCAACTACATTCAGTTTTGAGTCTTGAAGTAGATCCATGTATGATGTGATAATCTGTTGAGTGCAAACTACATTATTTCCATCATTTATAGTTAAAATGTCACCTTTGAATCAATCCATTCTCCTGCCATCAAGGACATTAAATTGCACTTTTCTAACTGGAATCGTGAATGTGGTTTGGCCCCTTTCATTTTAAGCTGCATGTTATGAATTTAGTTGACAATTATCTAGCATTATTAACAAGAGACACAAACCTCTGATTCCAAATGAATCGTCAAACCTGTGTACTCCTACAATGTATATAATGTAGTTACTCACTGACCTTTGTGCATGCACGGTTTTCAAGTAACTTACAAGTTCAGTGAATTTCAACAAATATGGTGGAGGTATAGAAGAATTGCATTTATCAAGCAATACCTAAAGAAAAAGTACTGATGAGTTGTACACAAAACGTCCACACATACGGATGCCATGAGAGCTGTGTAAATGGCAATCGTAGCATTTTCCTACAAAGAAAATAATGATTAAAACTATTTTTGAATACATTGAATTGCTTACTTGCACTTCTGGTGAGTTATTATAATCTTGATTTGAAATTACGCTAACTCTGGTATCATTGTAGCTTATCCACTCATTTCTACTTCGCACAGCACACATGTCTAAAGCATTGCATGGTTTATCAGCATTTAATAGCAATATTGTGGAATTTACAGTGTCCTCCTTTTAAACTTTTTCCGTGATGAAGCTAGCAAAGATTGAAACTCATTACAACATAACTCTCCACATTCATTTCGTAACTTACCACCAAAGCACGTAATTCATAGTCATGAATCTCATCAGAGTATTGATGTAAAACTTTGCATGACCTGTCAAACACCGAGTCATTAAATGCATTTTTGCTTAATGTTACAACCTTGGAAAGTTAACTCTGGTGTTTAGTTTCCTGCAATTCCTGTTATCTTCTGAAACCCTGTCACAATGAAGAATAAGTGTACATGGAAATGAAATCTGCCGTTCTTGAATTGTTAACAGTTGATCGCAGATTTCACAGCGCCTTTATTACATGGAATAATTCTATATAAGAACAGGAGTGGGAAATAAGTTAACAGAAGTTACACTTGAGGCCCTTCCATATTAGTAACATTCAATTGTATCCAGTCCTTAATCATGTCCAAAGGATTATGTCCTTGCTTGTTTGCAACAGCACATGAGATCACACTCGAAGTACTTATTTCGCATGCAGTCTAACAAAAATGTATGAAAAGTAAAAACACTACATACAATAGTAATAGTTCATGTTACCTTATTGCAGCACATTGATTGCTTTGTTATGCGAGTACTAAAGTACTGCTCGATACTTGATGCTCCCTTGTAAAATGAAGAACACAAAACATGTATAATAGTATCATTCATAAAATCACATCAAGCATGCAATAAGCGCAGGTACATAGATTATAGCTGAACATGATTACCCTTGTTTGTGTCAACAGTTTTAACAGCCCAATGATTCCTTCACAACAGTCATTTTGAAGACCATGCTTGAGGGTTCCCATCTCAGCACTAATTGCATGCTACATAGGTACATGTTTAGCACCAGTACAAAATACCATTGTACCTAACACCAAAGACGCTAGCCCTTACAGCTAGATCTGAAGAATCACATGGGTG
The DNA here is from genome assembly GCA_013339895.1 of Ephydatia muelleri. Lineage (NCBI taxonomy): Eukaryota > Metazoa > Porifera > Demospongiae > Spongillida > Spongillidae > Ephydatia > Ephydatia muelleri. The sequence continues at coordinate 2,412,542 of JABACO010000014.1, forward strand.
ATTTTGATTCCCTTCCAGTTCATTACATAGGCATAGAAATGCATTCTGAATGCGCGTTGAATTGAGTGGTTTCATTGCTATATGTTGTAATAATTAGATCCTAAGCAAAGGGTAAAATCAATGCATACTCATACCTTCCAGCATTGTGTGCAAAGGTGTTGTAAGCAGTGCTTGAATAGCAGCATTCAACCAACAAACAAAGGATGCATTTTCAAGTCCCTTGTTTTTTTTCTTTCCCACATCAATCACAGAGCCAAATTCATGCTACAGAAGTCAAGTATGCATGTTTGTTGAAATTTTGTGAAATGATTTCAACTCACAGTGTTCTTTAGTACCATTACAGCAGATTTGAGAGGTCTTCAAATAAATGAATCAAGCAAATAAGATTTTAAAGTATGCATGTAATATACAATCATGTATTATATTGTATATGCTTAAAAATGCCATTACTCATTTGGTTCTACTTTCAATGAATCTTCACAGCTCACATGAACAGAAGCACAGTCAATAACTTGTGCTGACGATGTGATGACCCTACAAAAGTATATACTCTTAATGTTAGGCAACTCATGAATACATACTTTGCTTTTTTGACAGGTGCTTCTTCACTTTCATTGATCCTGTAAAATGTATGCATAGTTAATGACATGCATGATCTAAAAACCTATATGCTTTCCTTTATTAATGTATACATTGCATATACCTGGAAGACTTGTGAGAGAAAGGTTTAGTGGGCCTTTGTTGATAAAATCCATGTGATTTGTCCAGGACATCAGCCTTTACTTTTCTCTTGGACCATTTCTCATGCAATTGAGGGACAGGTTTTGAAGAACTTGATTGCTAGATTAATTTAATACTGTTTGCTAGAAAACATCACATGAAAGCACATATGCATAATGTTACCTTCACTCTCTTTTTCAGTGGCTTTTGCAGGTCATCGTAAAATTGCCTTTGACGCCCAATTATTGCTTCATAGTGTTGGTGAATGAAGACATCAGGTCTCATGTGCCTATCACAATTATCTACCCTCTTCAATATGAAATTCCATGCTTCTACTGTTCCTGCTGTTTTGCACATATCTCTATGAAACTAAAGGTATGTCAATTAGAAATACATATATAAATGCATACAAAAGTCATGCGTGAATACAGCATACATGATTTTCAACACTCAACGGCTTTCTGCTATGGCGTTGAAGGTCACCTGTATGATGGTTTAACAATCAGCAGTGAACCATTCCGCACTGAAAGAGGCGTAAGAATTAAACAGCTTACCAAGCATAAGTGCACTCCAAAATGGAGCTATTGAGAACCAATTCTTCATTAACATATCAAAGTACTCTGGATTGTAGTATTCATTGTGAACACTTCCTTGGTCAGATAGTGTAATGTTGTCCACTTTTTTACTAAAGTATGCTCCAAAAGGATGCTGAGTTGGATGTAGCTCATCTCTGTTGTCTTCATGGTCATGGTCTTCTGATTCTACACTCTGTTCTTGAAAGCAATCTTTGTCAAGTGAATTTATGAAGTCTGCTAATGAGTTGTAAGCTGATTTCATTTGCTTGCTCTCCATTTTGGAGCAATATAGCATCTTAAAAAGACATATAACATTTGATAACTGTTCAAGGCTTGTGCAGTTTACAGCTAGTGAGAAGCAGTACATGCAAAATCTGTATTGTACTTTTTTAAACCTATATAAAACAAATATGTGTTAATGATTCATAGTGTACTGCAGAGTAATTCTTACCACTTTTTTGTATCCTTTTTTGCAGAGTTCATCACATGACTAGTACAAGCATGTGGTGAGATTTTCAAAAAATCTTTTGGTTTGCCACAACCACTAACTTTTCTGAACGTCCTGTGAAGATACTCTTCAATGGACTCCATGTTGTACACATTGAGGAAACTGATGAGAAGCACTTGGCTCCGATCGATGATAACTTGCGGAGGAATTGTCAAATTCGACGAATTGTACAATTGGCTCTCGGCTCTCCTAAGACTCTGCAGGAAAAAGGACACTGATAATACTGTATGATCTTCTGTTATTAGCTCTGCTACTGCAAGAGGAGATTTTCCTTCATTGGGATGTTTAAGCACTACAGCGTAGTAGTAAACCGTAGGCTGCTTGCCTTGCTGTTTTGGCAGAGCAACGATTGTTCCAGTAGCATCACAAAACAGAGATGAATTTTTGGATACTTCATGATACAATCTAACAGAAGCTTCATTGAAGCATATTACGCTGAATGGTGATGCGTGGATATGTTGTATGAAGCCTTTTACAACTCTAGGCTTAGCAATAGATTCATTTTCAGATTTGATGATGCAGTTTTTAAGTAGTAGCAGTGATGCTATAAGATCTTTGTTAAATTGAAGTGCTAATCGAGCTTCTGATGAAATTGTTCTCATCACACTGCTAGAGCACCCAACTCCATCTCTGTTCCCAGCTGCATATTGCTCAGACGCCAGCATTTTTAGTTGCTTGTGGTACTCCTTGGATGGTGCTACATGTGTGCTCTGAAAGTGCTGTTTCAGCTGACTTCGTACTGATGAACTAATCTTTCTTGCCTGTTTTTCCCCAGTAGCATGATGAACAAACCCTGTAAAATTGACCTGTGCAATCACATTGTCAGCTTGGATGCTTTTATTGCTGATGGTCAGCTTTGCTATAACAGGACAACTTGAAAATGTGCAGTAAGCATCTGCTCGGAATATAGGACCATGTTGCTTTTGTGACTTTTCCTTTTTAATCCAGTGACGTTTGAATGCAAAAACTGCAGCATTTATTAAGCTCATGCAGTCCATTCGCCATCACATGAACCCAAGATGGATGCATGCAATCAGCCAAATAAATGGCACTCCAAACAAATCTTGGAATGTAAAAATAACCGCACTCCGAAACTATTTTGCTAAAAGCCGTGCTTGTTGACAAGTCTGTTGATTGAGCAAGAAGGTCTGAGGTGATCCTGGATAGTTGCTGTTCCTAAAATGTATTACTATGTCACTATACATGCTATTGCTTCATGCATGGCATTCTTGAAGTTCAATTTGAAATGCTACATTTATTCCATACAAGTGCATGCATGCATAAATGTCTCGATACAGAGAACAAGTAAAATAAAACATCTATTGGGAACTAAGAAATGAAGGGTAACGTTATTGTTACCTTAGCTATTCTACCATGATGCATGCATCCACAGTGATATGCATGCAGCTGACAGAAACATTACAAACCTGTGGTTGAGTTGCAATTACATTAGAGTCTGTATGGAGTTCTGTATTTAAGCCAAAAAAATGCAATAAACATTTTAGAAATGCAACAATGACAATGTGCAATTACCCTCAATATAGAACGGATTCTCATTATGCTGTGTAGAGCAGTCTGGGCATTTAAACACACCAATATGTGATGCTTCAGTTTCGCTAACTCCAATGCAGGTACCATGAAACCACCCGTTACAGTAATCACATCCAATCATGAATCTGTAATGGATGCCGATAAAACCTATAATCAATCACATGATGCACTAAAGTTCTACCTTAAAGGATCGTAGGGCTGATGACATATGCAATACAACTGTCTTGCCACTAATGTAGTGCGAAATTATAACAATTGATAATTCTACATTCTACTGTTCTGATATATACCTTTTTCATTCTCCGCTGTTTCAGATTTTGTGTCCTAATTGAAAATTAGAACTAGCAAAGTCCATATGATAACATAAAGAATTTATAACAATATCATTAAATGAGATTCTAAGCTCTCTTTCAGCAAAGCTTGGTCATCCCAATCATGTTCACTTGCAGCATCTTCATCGTCCTCTGGTACACTCATCACCTTTCTCTGTGCACAAGCACCCTCAAATTCTAGCGGGGGTGAATCCTTCACTTGCTGCTTCAGTTGGGTGGAGACACTCTTTTTCCCACGACGAGGCACCTTCTCCTCCTGTAACACAACCACCCTGTTCTCCAGATCATCATCCATGGTAAACTGATTACCTTGTTCTGTGGACAAGCCAACTCAAATTCTAGCGGGGGTAAATCCTTCACTTGCTGCTTCAGTTGGGTCGAGACACTCTTTTTCCCATGACCAGGCACCTTCTCCTCCTGTAACACAACCACCCTGTTCTCCAGATCATCACCCACCTCACCCTTATCCAAAGATATCTTCACAATCTCTTCGTCATGGTTTTGGATCTGGATCTCCACTGAAAAAATAAGACAACTGATCAATGGATGAATAAGAGTCAATACATACCAAGGGCTTTGTCAATCTTCACCTTGTTGCGATACCAGCACATGTAAACAGAGTAGACATACTTTTCTGATGGATTTTTGCAAGATGACAATGCTGCAGCAACTAAGAACCAGAATCCACCAGGGGGAGTTCGTGAATGATTTGGTGGAGGCCATACTCCCTCTCTTAAAACACCAATGAGTTCTTCCAAAATAATGTTGTACTTTATCTTGTTCGGCTGAATAAATGCACACTTTTTGAAAAGAAAAATCTACCATTCTTCCAACTTTAGAAAAACTGTGCATGCAAATTGTTTGTAATGCTTTTATAGGTCAAGCAGATTCCAGAACTTTTCGAAGTTTTAACCCCTCAATACATATTACCACCTGATCATGCTGTCTCACACCATCTCTCACAATCTAACTCAACAAGAAGGTGTGAAGCCATGGCTACCATGAACTTGCCACTAGCACAGGCATGTCATGCTGTGTGTGATGTCTCAGTAGCGCAGCCTCACCTGTATTTTGGTTTGTTTGGTTGGGGGCATGCAACTCTTAAAATTGTTCCTATGTATGCACACTTGAACCTCTCCTGTTCAAAAAGGGGAGGGGCCAAGGGCGTGCCACTAGCATAGGCATGTCATGTGGGCTGTGTGTGATGTCTGAGTAGTGCAGCCTCACCTGTATTTTGGTTTGTTTGGTTGGGGGCATGCAATTCTTAAAATTGTTCCTATGTATGCACACTTGAACCTCTCCTGTTCAAAAAAAGGAGGGGCCATGGGCGTGCCACTAGCATAGGCATGTCATGTGGGCTGTGTGTGATGTCTCAGTAGTGCAGCCTCACCTGTATTTTGGTTTGTTTGGTTGGGGGTATAAAATTGTCCCTATGTATGCACACTTGAACCTCTCCTGTTCAAAAAGGGGAGGGGCCAAGGGCGTGCCATTAGCATAGGCATGTCATGTGGGCTGTGTGTGATGTCTCAGTAGTGCAGCCTCACCTGTATTTTGGTTTGTTTGGTTGGGGGTATGCAACTCTTAAAATTGTTCCTATGTATGCACACTTGAACCTCTCCTGTTCAAAAAGGGGAGGGGCCAAGGGCGTGCCACTAGCATAGGCATGTCAAGTGGGCTGTGTGTGATGTCTCGGTAGTGCAGCCTCACCTGTATTTTGGTTTGTTTGGTTGTGGGTATGCAACTCTTAAAATTGTTGCTATGAATGCACACTTGAACCTCTCCTGTTCAAAAAGGGGAGGGGCCAAGGGCGTGCCACTAGCATAGGCATGTCATGTGGGCTGTGTGTGATGTCTGAGTAGTGCAGCCTCACCTGTATTTTGGTTTGTTTGGTTGGGGGTATAAAATTGTCCCTATGTATGCACACTTGAACCTCTCCTGTTCAAAAAGGGGAGGGGCCAAGGGCGTGCCATTAGCATAGGCATGTCATGTGGGCTGTGTGTGATGTCTCAGTAGTGCAGCCTCACCTGTATTTTGGTTTGTTTGGTTTGGGGGCATGCAACTCTTAAAATTGTTCCTATGTATGCACACTTGAACCTCTCCTGTTCAAAAAGGGGAGGGGCCATGGGCGTGCCACTAGCATAGGCATGTCATGTGGGCTGTGTGTGATGTCTGAGTAGTGCAGCCTCACCTGTATTTTGGTTTGTTTGGTTTGGGGCATGCAACTCTTAAAATTGTTCCTATGTATGCACACTTGAACCTCTCCTGTTCAAAAAGGGGAGGGGCCATGGGCGTGCCACTAGCATAGGCATGTCATGTGGGCTGTGTGTGATGTCTCAGTAGTGCAGCCTCACCTGTATTTTGGTTTGTTTGGTTGGGGGTATAAAATTGTCCCTATGTATGCACACTTGAACCTCTCCTGTTCAAAAAGGGGAGGGGCCAAGGGCGTGCCACTAGCATAGGCATGTCAGGTGGGCTGTGTGTGATGTCTGAGTACTGCAGCCTCACCTGTATTTTGGTTTGTTTGGTTGTGGGTATGCAACTCTTAAAATTGTTGCTATGAATGCACACTTGAACCTCTCCTGTTCAAAAAGGGGAGGGGCCAAGGGCGTGCCACTAGCATAGGCATGTCATGTGGGCTGTGTGTGATGTCTGAGTAGTGCAGCCTCACCTGTATTTTGGTTTGTTTGGTTGGGGGTATAAAATTGTCCCTATGTATGCACACTTGAACCTCTCCTGTTCAAAAAGGGGAGGGGCCAAGGGCGTGCCATTAGCATAGGCATGTCATGTGGGCTGTGTGTGATGTCTCAGTAGTGCAGCCTCACCTGTATTTTGGTTTGTTTGGTTTGGGGGCATGCAACTCTTAAAATTGTTCCTATGTATGCACACTTGAACCTCTCCTGTTCAAAAAGGGGAGGGGCCATGGGCGTGCCACTAGCATAGGCATGTCATGTGGGCTGTGTGTGATGTCTGAGTAGTGCAGCCTCACCTGTATTTTGGTTTGTTTGGTTTGGGGCATGCAACTCTTAAAATTGTTCCTATGTATGCACACTTGAACCTCTCCTGTTCAAAAAGGGGAGGGGCCATGGGCATGCCACTAGCATAGGCATGTCATGTGGGCTGTGTGTGATGTCTCAGTAGTGCAGCCTCACCTGTATTTTGGTTTGTTTGGTTGGGGGTATAAAATTGTCCCTATGTATGCACACTTGAACCTCTCCTGTTCAAAAAGGGGAGGGGCCAAGGGCGTGCCACTAGCATAGGCATGTCAGGTGGGCTGTGTGTGATGTCTGAGTACTGCAGCCTCACCTGTATTTTGGTTTGTTTGGTTGTGGGTATGCAACTCTTAAAATTGTTGCTATGAATGCACACTTGAACCTCTCCTGTTCAAAAAGGGGAGAGGCCAAGGGCGTGCCACTAGCATAGGCATGTCATGTGGGCTGTGTGTGATGTCTCAGTAGTGCAGCCTCACCTGTATTTTGGTTTGTTAGGTTGGGGGCATGCAGGTTATAATGATGGCCTTCTTTTGGCTTTTGTTCATTGTACGTTATTATTAACTTTGTGTAGGTCTAGGTACATTTTTATGCATACTAGTAGTAAAGTACTTTACTATATACTAGCGCGTCTATCGATTTTACCAGAGATCATCTATATATGATCTCTGATTTTACAGTTGCGCCTCAGCGCCCGCGGCGCGCGATGTTCTTAATTGGTGTTTAAATGTGCGGCTACGGAATGTTAGGCTAACTTCACATGGGTTCATTAGCCAAGCTTTTCTTTTTCGCAGCACACTCATGTCGATTTCAGGTCTTCACCAGTCTCATTTCATGACTCGTCAACTAAAAACGTTAATGCCTTCGATGGAACAGAAGGTGGCGGCATGTTGCTAGATCTATTGCTCAGCTGTTGCGTAGCAGAGTTGACCTCACGCTGATTCCCAAAATAGCTGAAAATTGATTCTTTAAATAGCTAGCTATTAATAAATAGTGTCAGATTTGCATAATGAAATCATTAATATTACAGGCCTCGGCTAGATATAGAGAATAATATATGCCTCGGGGCGGAAAAGAACGAACTCTGCGTGGGTTATCAATGTACATGTATTGAAATCTACCTTTTTGGCATTCCAGAGGTGGTTGTAAGCAATAGATGATGTGAAGGGGTTCTATAAGGCATGCGACTTTCCACATGTTACCAGCAGTCCTCCCTACCTCTGATGCAACAGGCGAGGTTAGGCTTGTAAAACACTCTGAGGGTCTGTGTTATTCTGTCATGGACTGTAGTGCACTCCTACGTCATAGTGACATGAGACTATCTAAGTAGAGGAAAATCCAAACTACCCTATACCCCAATTAACTAAACACCTAATCACAAAGTGGTGATTCCTCAAGGTTCAGATGGAACAAATGTGTTGTGCAAACAGAAACAGTTCTACATGTAGAAGCAATATATGATCAGTAGCATAGAACACAAGCTACCCCCACCCTTAGATGAGGGTGCTGATTTGAACAAGGGGCCTGGACAAATAAGAGGGCCAGCACATACACCTTTATGTCAGGTTTGCTAAGGAGAAACAGATGCCACCTCACTGGAATGTCCTCATCAGACAAACACAATGAAGGCTAGAATCAATTTAATAACACAAATGCACCACATCTTCATATTGGTACAGCCATTAGTTTTGAAGCAATCAGTACAGCTACAATGAGATGGATCTTTTGATCATAAGCAGTGGAATAGATGGTCATTTATTATAGCAATGGTTGTAGAACGATAGAGCAATCATGGCTGAGTGCTTGCCCATACTATACAGACTTCTTGTTCATTATAAAAGTGTACTCTTTTGTGCATAACCACATGCATTGCATCATTTGGCTCAGCAGGTCATGGTTATATAAATGTAGCTGAATAAATTGGTACAGAAATAAAGTTTAAAAATACATTACATGCACACCCTTAACTCTCAATCAATTCCATGTAATTATTACAAGACGGGTGAAATTTGCAGCATGATTTTAAAATGTTCCATGAGACTGTTTAGCATAAAAATAAACACGGAAAAACAAGCAAGGTGCACATTATATAGAAGGAATCAGATTTTCTGCTATGAAGTTCATGATATATCCCTGAGGGGAAAGATGAGAAGTAGTTAACATAAATCAACGAGAAATGGACACATATAATGCTACTCAGAGGCACAAGAATTTGGTAGTCCATGTTAACTGATAGTGAGTATGCCACTCTCACTGCACACAATGGTTTCTTAATAATGCACATGCGCACAGCTGTCACCAATTTCATTTTTATTTTATTTTCATCTTTCCATCTACTCTTTAATTAGTGACAGATCTCAAGGGATGATATACATGTACTGCTGCTGTCATTATTAAGTCTATGCCTGAAAGTTAAGCTTCAGCCGGGACATAATACCATATGCACGTTGATAATACTTTGCCTTCGCTGTGATTTGTATTAACAGTTTTATCACAACAGGCAGAGTATGGAGTAACAGTTTTAGATGCTCATCACTGCTACAGGTTATTGACAGACAATCTAGAAATATTAAACTTATATTCATAATAGGTGAGCTTGACAAAAGGCATTAGGCAGTGCAATACATTGAGCAGAGTATTGTCAAATCTAAAATACAGCTGTCTTTCTATCTCTGATACCATTCCAAAGCCTTGTAGCTTTATACACATGTTTACATGTTGCCAACTGCTATTGATCTCAATATGACATTACACCTTATTAAATGGGGAGTTGTGGGTGTTTTTGTGTTGTATGTGTGTATGTGTGTGCATGTGTGTGTGCATGTGTGTGTGTGCATGTGTGTGTGCATGTGTGTGTGCATGTGTGTGTGTGCATGTGTGTGTGCATGTGTGTGTGTGCATGTGTGCACAGGTTGGACTGTTCCAGGATACATACCGGAGCAGTGTAGACGAATATGGCTACAGCAATGGCAATGAGCACAAGAACAGTTCCAATAATGATTGGCCATTTGAACTGTTTCCACACAACAAAGCGAAGTGTCTTCAGTGGAGATGAGAACCAGAAGAATGATGTGGCTGGACGACTGTTGAGAGAAGAGATGTGGTAACAAGAAGATGGAGGGAGGAAGAGAGAGAGGAAGAGAGAGGGAGGAAGAGAGAGAGGAAGAGAGAGGGAGGAAGAGAGAGAGGGAGGGAGAGGAAGGGAGAGAGAGGGACAGAGAGAGAGGAAGAGAGAGGGTCCAGAGAGAGAGGAGACAAGGAAAGGAGAGAGGTGGGATGGATAGTAGAGGTGGGAGGGAACTTGAATAGAAGGTACAAGGAGAGTGTACACATACTTTGGTGGAGATAGAACAGGGTTTGTATTTGGTTCATCTCTGGCCTTCCCTGCTGGCCTCTGCTCATGCTCCTCTGCCGTTACTAGCTCCATTTCCAGCTCCAGCTTGCCCTAATGTGACAAACAATTCTATTTGCAAGCAAATAAGCACTAAATGTAGATATGTGTACAATGTACAGTACAGGCATGTGTAATGGGATATAAGTAACATAACAATACTTGTGTTTGAGGACCTGCAAGATGCGCTGCGCTGTTCATGTAATTGCTCGAGGTTGACATATAAGCATCATTCCAATGATTACTTCTACACAAGAAGAGTTCTATTCCCTCATCCATTCCTAAACATCACTCACTGTCAGTTCTCTTCCTTCTTTCCTGTTGCTGTAAACAGGCCAGAACCCTTTGATGGTTTTTTGTTCAAAGAGGTTGACAGTCTCTGCCTTGGCGTTAAATTCACGTAACAGCTCAAGTGTGCAGGAAGAGCCTGCGGCTGAAGGTCTGGGCATCTCGTGGAGGTCCATGTCAATTGTGCCTGACAATAAAGGTTTGAAATGGAAAAGAGTATCCAAGAGTGTCCAGGAATATTATATGGACACTGTTGAATTACACGCACTTACCGATGAAGTCATCTGCGGAAATGAGGTCATTGTCCCAGACCTGCATGGTGATTCGTGGGGGCAGGAAGGATTCCGTCTTGTCCAAACTGTAGAAGTGTTCCTACATCATGGAGCAGTGAAATACATGTATTAAGGTGCATGGTGCAATCCCTGTATGCAAATAATTCCTAGCCATCCTCCCTACCTACACATTAATTATATAAGGATCATATTGCTCCATCTAGCATATCACAGCTGTATTTACTGCACACATGAAGCAGTGAACCAATATCCTGGGTTAAATACAGCATGGCTCAGTTCCACTATTCACTTCACACACAATGTGCACAAGAAAACCAAACCCATGACCATGACTGTCTGGCTCCTTCTATTAACTGACCTTCTTTTTGATGACCATCACGTGCTCACTTGGGAGGTAGTCAAACTCAAAGACAAACCTCCAGTTGAAGTTTCCCTCTCCATCCAAGGAACGATAGTGTACATCTGTTTTCTGGGTCTTGTCCTGACCCTGTAGCCATCTTTGGACGAGAGGGGGGAGGAGTTGCCACACCCATGTAAATGTACATGCAGCTCAAAGCCAAGCTGAACTTCCATCCCTTAAAACTCCAGGTGTGTTACCTGTCGTTCTATTTGCATACAGAAGGCACTTTTCCAAGCCTTTTTGTTTACAATGAGCTCCAAGGATTAAATGAATATCATTTCTGAATAAAATTATCTGGCACAAATTGTTTTATTAAAATCAGGGTACTTTTTAATATGTGTAAAGACATAATCAAATAATACTTTATAATCTACAACAACCTATAATTTCATAAACTACAGAGTAACCTTATTGAAATGTTGAAAAAATAAATATTAAAAATAGTTTCAAATGCCATCTTCAATATGAATAACTTAAAAACAAATCCATGACCTTAAATGACTATTGAAGATAATTCAATTTTCAAGATTATGGTTATAGATGGATGTTCTACGCCACATTCAAATCTTGCACTACTTGTGTTGATTGATGAGGGTTTTGATATAATTAAATAACCGCTTACACCTTGGACTTTGTTAATAATTGTGATTAACCTACCTTTATGTACTGTACTGTACTTTGGCATGTACTAGGAGTTACAATGTGAGGGGAACTTGACACTAGGACTAGAACTTGGAGTTATACCTTACCCTTGAGCTAGCACCAAGATAGTAATAATTATGCACAAGTAGCACAAGATTTGAATGTGCAGTAGAACATGATTGAATGATGTTACCTTACCTCTTACTTAAAAGGTAAATGCACCCCTGAATTGAGCTACAAAGAAGAGCGCCCACATCCATGCACGGTGCCCATAATGGTGTAGGCCTTAGCAGCCCCCATCGTGATGTCCAAGAACAGGCACAGACAGCCCCCTCAATGATATATAGGCGACTGTAGGGGGAAGCCCCCTGGTAGCATCGGCTATAGTCTTTAGGCGACCTGACCAGTAAATGACGTACCTAATCCCATTGAATAGCACCTAGTGTTATACCTTAAGCATAAAGCTTATTCCATTGGCTAGAACCTAGTGCTAGCAGCTTACCCTTTCACGTAGATATCGGACATGTCCTCTCCAGTGATTGCCGATGTCTCGTTGAGTTCCACGTCCACAGTGTTCCACACCACAATCCTCAGGAAGAACTTCTCTGGCTTTCGAGGAGTGATGTTCACAGGTGGAGGTATGATCCTTCCCTGACGAGGGAAGATGTCCACCCACATGTGCAGAGAGCCCTGGGGAAGAGGAGAGGTATGGGGAAGAAGAGGTGTGGGGAAGAGGAGAGGTATGGGGAAGAGGAGGTGTGAGGAAAAGGAGAGGTATGGGGAAGAGGAGGTGTGGGGAAGAGGAGAGGCATGGGGAACAAAGAAAAGAAGGTGTGTGGGGAAGAGGAGAGGTGTGTGGAAGAGGAGGTGTGTGAAAGAGAAGGTGTGGGGAGAGAAGGTGTGGGAAAGAGAAAGTGCGGGGAAGTGGAGGTGTGGGGAAGAGGAGGTGTGGGGAAGAAGAGGAATTGCTCATGATGGCATAGTCTTTGGATCACATGATCACATAAACTAAAAGCCTTCTCATACATAGTACAATTGAGACATCCCTCTATGCTGTAATAGTGAGCATGCCATGGGTGTGGAATTCAACATCTCATGAAGGTATCAATATCACCCACTGTAAGTGGAAATAGATGTGGAAGAAGTGTGGATGGACTGTGTACATCAATTGTGATGCTTCCAGCAGTACACCCAACACCCTTTTCTTCCTCCTTATGACCTAGCATTTAACCCTTGTCACACAAACATCTGGTTGCCATGGGTTACCTGGGATATCCCAGGTTGGGCTGGGTTGTAGAGTGTCCTGGTCTCACGTGCTCTGGCACCAGCACCTGCTCCTGGCACCGAAGGGCATAGAGTGCAGTACGCTCCCTCTCGGAACCAAGGTCTGCAGAAAGGGTCTTTCCTCGTTCTGATGTGGGGGGGGGGGGGGGGGGGGGGGGGGGGGGGGATGGGGATTCGGTGTATAAAGCACATGCACAACATTGGAGGTGACATTTGTAGGGTTGCTCACCGTACACTGTGAGGTCATGGATCACACCATCCACTACCACCACCCCGGTCCCCCTCCATTCAGGCTCCGAGAAGTTGTGCAGTCGGCAGAAATTCTCGAGGATCTCTGATGGCTGCTCGCAGTCCCTCCAGGCACACACCCCACGCCTTGAAGGAAACCAGAGCAAGTGGAGTGTAGGAGGAGGGAGGAGGAGTGTAGGGAAGAGGGAGGAGGAGTGTAGGGATAGGGAGGAGGAGTGTAGGTGAGTAGTAGGATGTAGTGTAGGAGGAGGGAGGAGGAGGAAGGAGGAGGAGGTAGGAGGGGGCGGAGGAGGTTAGGGGAGGGATGCGGAGTGTAGGGCAGGAGGGAGGAGTGTAGGGTGCGGAGTGGAGGAGCGTGTCGGGAGGAGGGAGGAGGAGGTGGTAAGGAGGAGGGGGTGGCGGGGCGAGGCGGCGTGTAGGCGGCCGAGGAGTGTGGGAGGGGGGCGGTAGGAGGAGGGCGGAGGAAGTGTAGGGAGGAGGGTAGAGGGAGGAGGGAGGAGGGTGTAATAGGAGCGAGGAGGAGTGTAGGGAGGAGGCAGGAGTGTTAGGAGGAGGGAGGAGGTGTGGTAATAGGAGACGAGGGAGGAGGAGGAAAGTGTGTGAGGAAGGGAGTAGAGTAGAAGGGAAGAGGGGAGGGGAAGAGCGAGACGAGGAGAGAGAATGAGAAGTATGATATGAGCTTGTGGGTTGTGGTCAAGGCGGTGTGGAGGTGTGGTCATAGAGGTGTAGGCGTGTGACCAATGAGCTGTGTGTGTGTGGTGAGGAGGTGTGGGGGTGGTGATGTCAAGGAAGTGAGATAAGAGGTATGCATACTTAAAGTAGGACCCAGAAAGCCCACAAGTTGCTCTGTGTTGAGATATGAGCCTGTTTTCCAGGTCAATGGTGGTGGTTCCAATGAGATCATCTGCTGAGGTCAGGTCCCAGTCCATCACGGTCACTTGTAGGGTGTGGTCTAGCGGGATTAGAGCGGGAATCTCGAAGACCTTGCCAAACATGGGATTCAGTTGATTTGGGATGTAATTTTCTTTGTCGTTGATCTCAGTTTTGCCAATCTTCAGCTTGATGTAAGGATCTGACTTGCCCCCAGGGTCCAGTGGCTGAAGGTCCATACCCTGTGTGTGTGTGTGTGTGTGTGTGTGTGTGTGTGTGTGTATGTATGTATGTATGTATGTATGTATGTATGTAGGTTCTGTGCACAAGATATGCAATACAAAGTGTGCAAGTTTGATTTTTGTTTGGTTGGCTTGTCTGGGAGGTTAGCTCTGGCTGAGGAATGCCTCATCTCACTTTTCTCACTATTTAAAGCGAGTGCATGATACGATCAGCACACGAACATAAATTCCATCCCTGTATTGCTACGGGTGTTCCAGTGCTGGCGTGTAAAGAAGTGTATCAGCGCACGAACAGAAGTGTGTTGGGTATGCACAGAAATGTAATGGTACCTGCATGTACAGAAGTGTACCAGTACATGTACAAAAGTGTTGTGGCACTTGCACAGAGATGTACCAGTGTGTGCACAGAAGTGTATTGGGCATGTTCAGACATGTGTCAATAAATGCGCACCCAGCACATGCATGCATGAGCGTTTGGCTGCTGACATAGACCAATACAATACACAAATAGGTGTATCAGGTGTATCAGGTGTATCAGGGCACATGTCTTAAGCTCACGTTCTGTGTTACTCACAATTCAGCCATGTCAGCAATCCTAAATGGATGTCCCAAGATCCTCTGTGTCAACTGTTATTAATAATCATTATATCATCTAAATTTATGACTGCTCATTTCCAGCACCTTCACTTTCAACATCAGATGCCGCTCCGGAAGGTTCGACAATTTTCAGCTTCTTTCTGACTGTTAGCTTCTTGGATGACTTCCTCCTCATCGACAGACGAGCTTTTTTGCTCAGTTATTTCAAATACCGTTTAAAATTCCAATCAATTGTTTTTGGATAGCTAAAATAACTTAAATCAATTTTTTCAAATGGCTTTCTGAATTGCCAGCAGAATGCCTAGACTGTTATATTGTCTCACATTACCATTACACTGTAACTGACACACATTGCAGGCATTCAGGAGCTAACAACCATTACTTTCACAGCGGTTCATATGCGTGATTCCGGGCTCGCAGTCGCACGCGATCCTAACCGTATTCAATTGGATCCTAAATTTGTCGGTTGTACGATCGCGGCTCTCGTGTGCGGACCGATAGGAAACGGCTGTGGCTGCGAGTCACGTTTTGTCGCACGTGTTCGCACGCTGACATTTCGTCTGCCGTACCCGTACAGGCTGTTTCGGTCGTCTACCTACACCGTTAAGGCGTATGAGCCAATCCCGTACGGACCATTCTATATGGAGCGGTATCCTCCCCCCCCCCCCCCCCCCCCCGCCTCGCTTGCGTACACCAGGACGCGCATGCTTAAGCGTTTCAACGAATAGAAGATATGGCAGATTGTATACACTATACAATATCACACACACACACACACACACGACACACACACACAAACACACACGCACACACATTGTCTCTAGTCTTGTGTGCCATTGCCGCGGCTCTCCAAAGCTCCATCCTGTTTCATACTCCTCCCGTGTCCTTTTCCTGACAATGCAATACACAATCACACATTGTTGTTAATAACGAAACACCTTACCCTTTAATTGCCGTTGTTCAAGCAATTTGTATCATCAGCGCTAGCCCTTGTATCGCCCTCCTTGAACTCGCTGTGCGTCTATCACGTTTTCTGGAGAAGTTGGGAAGTACATAGCTAACTGTAAAGTACAGAACATTATTACCTTAAGTATTAACGTAGACTGCGTCTTAGTTTTGGGATATCTTCATCTGCTGTATATAGAAATAAGGAATTCAAATAAACTAACCTTAGCGGGGTACAGCCTTTATCACCCGATTCGACACATTTCATTGTGACAAGTGTACGAGAAGGATTGTAAAACAAACCTATGTTGGTTAGTTTCATAGTTTTGTTGCGCTATTTCTGAGCCTACTGTGAGTTCACAACACGCAGCATTAGTCCTTTATGATAGCCCTTGGGGACAGATCACATCAAATGGGTTGAGCGAAATCTGAACAATGACGAACCTTGCTACTTCTTTCAATGACCTTTACGGTAATTAAATGAACGGCTGCGTCGCACATGTGTATCTGATTGGAATATAGACCAGTACAAAGGGTGTGCACAGTTATACACTAACAGATTATCATCCTACAAACCTGACTCCATTTTTGCCCCGCACGTTGCAATAACGGATACAACTTAACCGGAATGCAATATCAATAGAGAATCGTTTAAAGGCCCAGGAGCATTTATTGGAATACATGGAACGGACCTAACTGGATTGCTACCTAGTACCATATCCTGCTTAGCTACCGTGATGCATGACACTTTGGTAAGGACCGCGTAAGATTTCTCACTTGTATAATGATAGGTTGGCTATAGAATTTTAAGGGAACGTATTCTTTCTAGGTTTTACTTTTTAGATCGGTCAAACTCTGATCTGTTCATATGAACGTATGTCGCCTATCAAGAAGACACGTTTGTGTTTTTATATCTGTGCGCACGCTTGCGTGTGTGTATTTGAAGTTATTCGTGCACTTAATTTGACTGTCAGAGGAGTTACTGATAACCAACTGATATTAGAAGCTTAGCAACATCTGGCCACGTTCATACATCTAGGGTAGATTAGGTAGTGATCGACATGCGCGATAGCGTAGGTAGTGTTCGGCATCCATGTGTTATTATTTAAAGGGAACGTAGTTGCTTTAAACTATACTTACTGCGTCCTAAGACAACCCAGAAGGATGGTTTGTAACCTGTTTAGAAATATTGAAATGTCTTCTTTGAGGCTCTGTATTGTGTTGAAAGTGTGGTTGCCGAACACTCCCTACTGCCAACCATACCTCACATTGCATGTCAGCTTTGTAAGTGGTGTACATGTAGTCTCGTAAGTACATAGACAAATTGTAGGACATGTGTCTGGGGTCGAGAGTATGTCTGGTTACTTTCGTCAGTGTTTATGTGCACAAAGGAATTTAATTACAATCGATGTTACATGCTATAATATTATTCTTAAATTTGTGGCATGACAACCGGTTTGTTTCATGCTTAATAATTCTACCCACCAGCTGCTACCCATGATTTAAGGGGCGAACAAGTTCTAAACAACAGATCCATTGTGCCGCATAGGAGTCGAACGGTTTCGGGGGCAGCACAGGTGAGTCCAGATTTATGTGTGATGTGTGTATACATGTGTGTGTGTGTGCGATGTGTGTATACATGTGTGCGTGTATGTGTATACATGTGTGTGTTTGTGTGATGTGTGTGTGTATATACATGTGTGTGATGTGTGTATACATGTGCGTGTGTGATGTGTGTATACATGTGCGTGTGTGATGTGTGTATACATGTGTGTGTATGCATGTGTGTGTGATGTGTGTATACATGTGTGTGTGTTTGTGTGATGCGTGTGTGTGTGTGATGTGTGTATGGTGCGTGTATGCATGTGTGTGGGATGTGTGTTATACATGTGTGTGTACATGTGTGTGATGCGTGTATACATGTGTGATGTGTGTATACATGTGTGTGTTTGTGTGATGCGTGTGTGTGTGTGTGTATACATGTGTGTGTGATGTGTGTATACATGCGTGTGTGTGTGTGTGCATGTGATGTGTGTATACATGTGTGTGTGTGTGTGTGTGTGTGTCACTGCAGACTGCAGATCAACTGGTGTTGTGTGTAGAGTGGTGTGGTGCCTGATGGGGTAGGGAGAAATAAACCCCATCCCCTAAAAATATTTTGCGGAGGTACATTTCAGAATGCATCTGTACCATTTCCCCCATTACCTCTCAAACTCAAAACACCTCCAACACCCCCCACCACCCCCCCCCCCCCCCCCCCCCCCCCGGTGTACATGTACACATGTGCTGTACATGTGTACAAGCGAGTACGAGTGTCTTGTTAGTTGTAGGGTGAGCATGTGCAACCTTTCCCCCCTCACAGGTGTTAGTACTACATGGACCTGCACTCAGGGTCGCACATCGCACATGAATAGCCAGAACCCATCTGTACATGGATTGGATTTTACTAGCAATCAAGCCCAAGATGTCATTAGTGATGAACTAGAAGAACTGTACCTGACTCACTAAGATGTGTACTCTTAATCATGAACCTGTTCGTTTATTCAGTATGATTTATAAAGCGGATGTTATGGTGCATGTACAACACAGACGTACCCAATGCCACATACTGTTCATTGCAAATATCATGATTATCTATAAACAAAACTATAAGGATAAGGACAGAACTTGATTGGTAAAGACATCGTGATTCCTAATTCATATGTGGATAAGCTAAGGTGGGTGCATGGTATCTTGTCATGGATTTCTCATGACCTAGGTAAATAGACATGCATGGTCAGATATTTTGTGCTACAATGTCCCTGTGTCTCTCTCCGTACACTATCCACATACTTATGCACTCCTTGATTTAGTTGTCATGACAACCTGAACTCGGAGAACCATGGTGGATATCAACCTCTCTTCCCTCATTCCCCCCCGCCCCCTTACCAGTATGACACATGCCATTTTCTGACCCCAGGTAGAAAGTCATTTTAAGAGCTATATTCATGCTCATAGCTCTGGAATAAGTTTGGTTATCATGATATATCCTGAAACTCAGGTGTATTCCATTTAACATGTTACTGATTGTAACGTATGTACAAGTATATAGGCAATAATAACACAAGCCCAGTATCCCATTATAACGGTAGTGCAGCCGTACCGATATGACTGAAACCAGTACATGTAGTATCGCCGCTTTGAATGTGTGCGTCAATCGTTTGTTATGATGCCCCGCCTCTTTCCATGTATACCTAAACCGCGGCAAGTTGTTATGACTCAGGGATGCTCTGCAATGTAATCCGAATAGTTATTAGTTACAGTTCAGCTTAGTTTGAATGTACTACGCGTGGCTGGTTTTGTGGCACGCAATCGTCTGCGTTGCTTACAAAGATCTGGCCTTCGATTATTAAAGGAAGTACAATAGCATTGTAATTCGAAATGCTTTCGCTGTAATCTGATTAGTTATAGCATCAATGATTTGTTATGATGCCCCGCCCCTTTCTTTATAAAGCAAGTGACTTATGTGCCCAATTGAAAGAGTCTATGAAAGGTTATTATACGGAACAATCCTCTTCGTCTCTGAGATTATGCGCCCTTCTCAAATAGGTATGTGCCACATCATCATAAGTACACTCACTGTACACAAGCAAGATAGTAGTTGCCATGATTAAAAATCAATGAAGGCACACCACACTCAAACACAATTGTCCGTTGCCCAGTGAAATCCACGTCGTCACAAGCATGATCCATGTTCTTCATTGTCAGATGTTGAGTCACCATCGCCTTGGCAAGTCAAAAAAAAAAGGTGGCATGTGTCGTAAATCATAAAATAGTGGACGATATGCCCACTATACAACCCACAATACAACACACTATACAACACACACAGACCTCGTACTCAGACAGACATGCTGCAGATGGACTTTGGACTGAGTTCTATTCCATTAAATGCCAAACACAGGAGAAACAACACCCACCTCAGTACGACACAATGTCGTATGCACAGATAGTCAAGCAGTGGATGCCATATATGACAGAAATTGGCATATCACACACACAACACACATACCTTTGCACAATATTGTACAACCTTCACACATACTGTATTGTACACACATTGACACATACAACACCACACAGTACATACACACTGCTTCACAAAATTCATGTACACACAGACAAAAATTGGCATATTTGACATGTGAAAATGCAAAGTTGCAGGCTCAACACCCTTCCCACACAGTACATGTTACATACACATTCCTTCCAAATAATGTACACTCAACGCACGCATGCGCACACACAAATCTACACTCACCCTAAAATAATGTACATCACGTGATATGGCCTTACCAGGAGCACATGAAGCACTAGGGGCTAGGGGCTCTCCTTTCTGACTCGGCTGTCCTCGATAGCCAGGTATTCCGGGGGTCCCAGCGGCCTTGGTTACCATTGGGTTGCCTCTCTCCCTGGGGCTCCTTGGACTCTTGCTGGTGGACTCATGGCTCTGGGTTGTCCAGGTTCTCGGGACCCTGCTCTCCCTTCTGTTCAGAGGGCCTGTGTGTGTGTGTGTGTGTGTGTGTGTGTGTGTGTGTGTGCGTGCGCGTGTGTGTGTGTGTGTGTTTGCAAATATCAATCAAATACACAACGATTTACATTGCATGTATGCATATATGTGCAGAGCATGTGTGTATGAATGTTAGTACATGTATGTGCACGTGTAGGTATGTACCGGGTTTCCAGGAGCTCTGGAGGTTCCAAGGGTCTCATTCATGGTTTGCCTTCATGATCCGGAGTGCTAGGGGATCCCAGGTTACCCTGAGATCCTGGGTCCTTTCTCCTCCACGGGGTGGGCACGTGGGACATTTGTGGGGGTATTTCTCGCAGTATCCCTGGTTCCTTTATCTCCTGTGTGCGTGTGCGCACACATATACACACATCTTACACACACCTTACATATACACACACTTTTACAAATATACCACACACCTTCCCTCTGTGTCATATAGGATGTTCTTGTCTCACCCGCCATCATGACCACACCCACCAGCTTGGAAGAGTACAGGCTCATGGCTACCTCCATACTGTGGGGTCACAACCCCCTCAGTCGATGAGGTCCTCTTGTATCACTTAGTCTCATATTGTGCATCCCCTTCATTTTGGCTTCCAGACAGATGGAGCTTTCCTCTAAGGGTGTGCATCTGTAAACAATACCAAAAAAAAACTCCAAATAATGCACTCCACATGCACCTAGGTACACTACAGACTACTATCAGATAGCCTGGGTCAATCTATACCAAAATTAATGCACTCACACCCATGTGCGCCTTCTACTTCTTGGTCTATCACAAATATAACTCCTAATAATGCACCCACCACATAGAACACACCGTGATAAGGCCATCAGGTAGGACTGGACGCGGGACTGGGTCAAGTCCACTCATAATCAAATGTTGGAGCAATTTCAGCCTTTGAACCATTTGAACAGCGTCACTGCTACAACGTTCGTTCCAGAACCCAGTGCAGCCTCGCCATTGTTCGTGATATCTGACTCCGAATTTGAACTGTACTGTATGACGCAGTCGCGGTACATGTAACAGGCGGAATTCGCCAAGTATAGAGTGGCCATACCTTCAACTTCAGTACACTAAGCGTCATCGTACGCACTAGTCTGTCAGCTGAAATTGACTTCGGTCAAAGTTAATTTCTCATTGCACTCATGCGATTTATCCGTATGCCAACGTTTCAAAATATCTATCGTACGGCCCAAGGTAACCATGACCGCATACCCACGTTTCGCTGTTTTCACGTCGGGTGTAATGACGGCGGGAATTCTTGCTGCACGGATTCGGACGGCTGAACCGCTGTGTTTCTTCTTGAGTTCATTAAAAGAGTTGGAGCACAATATGTCACAGATAAACGACCTCATGACTTCATCCTGAACCTTTTGGAGATAAATGTTCCTAAGTTGTTTGCACTACCAGAGAAGACCGATAATGGCTACGATGTGGCTGTGGAGGTTCAAGGCACTCTCTCAACTTTTGTACAAGAGTATATTTATCACAATGACCTGAAGAAAGGCTTGCTTCCCAGGATGAGCAAGATGTTGGTAGGTATTTAAATCCTACAGTCTCCGAGAAAATTGCATCACGGATACAATAATAATTATAATTATAATTATAAGTTATAAAACATGCATCGCGTTTGAATCACTATAGCTTCCGAATGGTTAAGGCTATCGGCTTACTATTATCAACAGCTCATACTACACCATTACTCTGTGTGAACATATACGTTGATGTCTTGCACAAGCACAGTGTCGACGGTACGAGGTCCGATTTCCCATGGGGTTCGAAACCTCCCAAACTTCAGGTACCGTAGGAGCGTTCAAAGCGCAGCAATTTCGGTGTATAGGTAGAAGGGTCCTGTCGCTATTGATGTGTTCTGTTCGTTAATGGTTACTTTATCTGCTACGAAGGTACTGCTGTGCAAAATTTAATTTATGCACATTTCCAGCTCGATTTGCACCATTATTGCCTGCAACCCGCGTTCCATTCTCCCGTTCTACAATAAATTTCTTTGTTCCAACATTCTCCACCATGGTCTTAAATTAAACTATAGTCTCTCGGCTAGCCGTTTGCAACTATTCTTGCCTCACCCAGGCGGTGAGTTTATGTAAGTAGATTAAGAGAAAAAAAGAAGAGGACTTCTCACATCGCAAGACGATCGTACCAAAAAAACAGATTCCAATGATTGCAGTAATCTTGCTTCTCCCATGGCAGTCATTATTCAACATGGCACGCGTAAGGCTATTTGCTACGCACTCGCATAATTCTCTAGTCGCGTGTATAAACCTTTCCAATTTGCCATAGTGCTTGCTGAAATTCCGTATTCCTGCCTCGCCCACTCGGCTACGATTGCAATGATTTCGGGTTGTTATTTCTTTACAGCTCACACATAGTGCATGAACATGCATGCGCTTGTACTGGCTCACACTTGTGCACACGCTTGCATTGTTGCACACATGGACCTGTACATCATCGTAATGGCATATTCTCATACACTCAAGTACACAGTACGCTTGCACATACCAGATGGTTATACATGTATGTGGCATACAATAAACCTGTCTTGTAATGATGTACAGACACTCAGAAACATCGTGATATGCACATGCATTCTATTCCATTTATTAAACTGCTGTTGTCCATGCATGTTTGTACAGGCCACAAGTTTTGATGTACCGACTCTCTGTGTATAATCCTCTGTACAAGTATTGCTTTTGACAACTACTCCTTGTGCATGTTGAGTTCCATTATAACTGGTCCTTCGCTTGACATAGAGCCCTCACTTGAGACCGTGCATAGGTACATGTAGCCACATGCACCGTTCCATAAGGATTGGTTCTCTGTACATGCATCATTCCTTGTAACATGCCTCCTGTCCCCATAGGATTGGTCCTTTGTACATGACCCATGCATAGGATTGGTCCATTGATTCATCCGTTTAACACATGACCCCATAGGATTGGTATCCTAAAGTTGTATCCACATGGCAATAAAATAACACTGTGTTCATCACAACATGCGCAAGGCTTCAAGTTCCTATGCACTCACATTATATTTCTGTGGCCGGTGGAGGAGCACATAATAAAGCTTTCCTAGGCATACCCTTGCTCAACTCATCATTCTTTATGCCTTTCCAACTAAGCTGTACCACTTGCTGTGACTTTTGCTCACACAGTGGTCAGCTCACACAGATTACGCCATGATGCTGGGTTCACACACCCTTATGCATGTGTGCCAGTATACATTGTGTAAATGAACCTTTCCCATTCTTGAACAAAACACTTGCATACACACATGCGTACACACACACAACACGTATGCACTATTACACATGTGGCAAAACATGATAACACTGTCTAATAATGATGATACACCCACATGCATACTGTTTGTGAATGTCAAGTTCATGCATTCTATTCATTTTAACTGCTGTTGTGCATGTTTGTGCAGGCGGCCACTGATTTTATTTACCAACTTTTCTGTACTCTCTGTGTTTTTCCTCTGTATTGGTGCATGTATCCTTGTTGCACACATCTCTGTAGAAGTATTCTTTTTGACAACTGCTCTATGTGCATGTTGAGTTCCCATTCAACTGGTCCTGTATACATGACATAGAGCCATTACTTGAGACTGAACATAGGGTACATGTAGCTAAATGCACTGTCCCATAGTTTGATTCGTTGTCGACCCCATAGGATTGGTCCTCTAAAGGTGTACACTTGCCAAACACATGGCAAAGAATAACATTATGTTCACCGCAACATGCATAAAGCTTTAGTCTCCTACTCATTCACATTATATTTCTGTGGCCGGTGGAGAAGCATGTGATAAAGCTTTCCTATTTGTCATAACCCCTGCTCAAATTAACCTTGAATATCATTGCTGTCAAATGATACTGGAACTGACTTCATATTTGAAGCATGCAGTCACGCTGCATTATTTCTACATAGGTGGGCTTGGATCATACTCTAGTCTTAGATGATGTACTGTAGTTGAATTGGTTTGCACAGTTTTTCCTCCATCGCCTCAAGCCAATTTACCATACATGAGAAAATATTCGACGCAAATGGTTTTGATATTTAATCTTCATTGCAACAGACAATTCACTTCTGCAATTGCACACACAGGAATGTTTGCTGATAATAAATCACAGATGCTGTAAGAAGATATTAGAATACAAGTGAAATGTCATGAAAGAATAGTGAACTTTGTGTAATGTCTATATTTAAATTGAGAGCCTGCCTGGAGATCAGGAGTCCTGTCCAACTGTGCTTTTGGGCCTGAACTCATGGATGCATGCACCTTACCCATCCTCCACTTCCCCTCCACCATTATCATAGGGATTGTGCCATCACTAGTGGTCCCCCTCCAATTGAAAGGGCAAGTAATAGTACTATTACAACAGTGAGAGTTGGGAACAATCAGCAGCCATTGGATATTGGTTTGTTATGGCTAATGAAGTGCTCCTCAATGATTTTAACTATAGAATAATTTACGAATACCATGTCTTTCCCAGGTGAAAAGGTTATAGCGAGATCCCGCAAAATCGTGCATTGAATGTGGTCTTTTTTTCACGCCAAATCATGCTTGGTTTCAATCATCTAGTGCAACCGTATTAATCACAACTTGGTTGTTATGTAAAGATGTGCTTGGCCTATACAATGTCGAATTTTGTTTCAATACACGATGTGTTACGTTTTTAAGCACTATTTCGCGGTTTTTTTTTTAATCAAAACCCCGTAAATGGTGCTTGTACTTAATCATTTTATATGTTCAGAGTGACACATTGTATATTGAAACGAATTTTGGTATTGTATAGGCAAAGGACGTCTTTACACAAACTTTGATTTATATGGTTGCAATATTGAAAAACGACCACTTTCTCTATGCGGAATCTCATTGCTTTTTCACCTGATTTTCCACGTCAACATCACTATTCTAGTGTTCAACAAGTATCAAATAATTGCATTGATTGAGTGCCTTGTTAGATGATCATTCCTGTATTACTGTATGATCTGTGTCCTTAGGATGGAAAAACAGCTCTGGACGCTGCAGTGAAGAATAGTCATAAAGATATCATATATTTATTGAAGTCCCACCAGAGCAAGGTGAAGTGCACACTCAACCATAAGGTATAACCAAGGGTCCTTCCACAGTGCAAAGTGACATATAAAATGAATGCATGGGGTACTATGGCCCACATGTGTTTGCAAATTACAGATGTAGTTCCAAGGCTAATCAGGATCCATCATAAAGAACCATAGTGGACCATAAATTCATCATGCATTGTACTATTTACCTTATCCGATGCCAGTTAGTAGTTTCCTTAAACAGCTCGAAACAAAACTGTTAGTTCTACCCCTTTTTGTTGAGTATTGTTAATTGCTTATTAAGACAAGTAAATAAAAACATTCTCTAGGAGAAAGTTGGTGGGATAGGATTTGATGGCAATTGGTGGTGTAAAAAGCAAGGAAACAAGGTCTTATCAGAAGGGAAAATGTAATAGTCCTATATTAAGCACATTCTAGGGCATGTGTTGTTTCTGTGCTAAATATAGGACTATTACATTTTCCCTTCTGATAAGACCTTGTTTCCTTGCTTTTTACACCACCAATTGCCATCAAATCCTATATCCCACCAACTTTCTCCTAGAGAATGTGTTTATTTACTTGTTTCATTGATTTTTTTCTATGTACAACGGGTTGTGTGACGTCATGTGTGTGCCATTTGCTAAGACATGTAGAACTATGAACGAAGCTAAGCGATCCGATATCAGAACTAAAGTTTTAGTTAAAGGCGGGATGCGTGTTTGAATCATTCGTGAAATCTTTCCTTGCTGTACTTAGACCGACCATTATCATTAGCGCATTTGGCATAATTATTTAATAACATTAACATTAGTAGTTATACATATATAATGGTTCACATTACGGTCTCGTCCTTCACCGCCTCTTCCACGTCGCCCTCTTCCTTCTCTTACATATCCTCGTCCTCTATCTCTCCCATCTCGTCCTCTTCCATCTCGTCCTCTATCTCCTCGTCCTCGTCGTCTGCCATCTCGGCCTCGTCCTGGATGTGGCGAAGGTGGTGTTGGATGTGGCGAAGGTGGTGCTGGACGTGGGGAAGGTGGTGTTGGATGTGGCGAAGGTGGTGCTGGATGTGGGGAAGGTGGTGTTGGATGTGGCGAAGGTGGTGTTGGATGTGGCGAAGGTGGTGCTGGACGTGGCGAAGGGGTGCTGGATGTGGCGAAGGTGGTGCTGGACGTGGGGAAGGTGGTGTTGGATGTGGCAAAGGTGGTGCTGGATGTGGCGAAGGTGGTGCTAGATGTGGCGAAGGTGGTGCTGGACGTGGCGAAGGGGTGTTGGATGTGGCGAAGGTGGTGCTGGACGTGGGGAAGGTGGTGTTGGATGTGGCAAAGGTGGTGCTGGATGTGGCGAAGGTGGTGCTGGATGTGGCAAAGGTGGTGTTGGATGTGGCGAAGTTGGTGCTGGATGTGGGGAAGGTGGTGTTGGATGTGGCGAAGGTGGTGTTGGATGTGGCGAAGGTGGTGCTGGACATGGCGAAGGTGGTGCTGGATGTGGCGAAGGTGGTGTTGGATGTGGCAAAGGTGGTGCTGGATGTGGCGAAGGTGGTGCTGGACGTGGCGAAGGTGGTGCTGGATGTGGGGAAGGTGGTGTTGGATGTGGCGAAGGTGGTGTTGGATGTGGCGAAGGTGGTGCTGGACGTGGCGAAGGTGGTGCTGGATGTGGCGAAGGGGGTGTTGGATGTGGCAAAGGTGGTGCTGGACGTGGGGAAGGTGGTGTTGGATGTGGCGAAAATGGTGCTGGATGTGGCAAAGGTGGTGTTGGATGTGGCGAATGTGGTGCTGGATGTGGCAAAGGTGGTGTTGGATGTGGCGAAGGTGGTGCTGGATGTGGCGAAGGTGGTGCTGGATGTGGCGAAGGTGGTGCTGGATATGGCGAAGGTGGTGCTGGACGTGGCAAAGGTGGTGCTGGACATGGCGAAGGTGGTGCTGGATGTGGCGAAGGTGGTGTTGGACGTGGGGAAGGTGGTGCTGGACGTAGGGAAGGTGGTGCTGGACGTGGGGAAGGTGGTGCTGGACGGGGTCCAGCACTGCCATCATCTTTGCCATCTCCCCATCATTACTTCGTCTCTCGTGATGACGTGCTCCATATGCTGCGATGTGAGCATGTGCAGAACTGGTACACACCTTTTGTGCTAACCATGGGTGCGTCTTGCAAAAGGCATCATTTAACTGAACTAGTAAAGTGCTGTTCTTAAGATTAGCCTTTTCGAGGCCACCCTTATACTCACTTAGTACGATATCCTTTGGTTCGTACAGAGTTTAGCTACAGTGAAAAAGGAAGTGCGTACATGCAGCATTATGTATGTGCTAAACTATATACAGCAAGGCTTGAAAGTTATACTCTTACATGCCCACTAAAATAGTTTCATGCCATGAAATCCTATGTAAACTGAAGCCATTCTGATTCAATGCACAGATGATATCAGCAACCGCTACATTGTGTCACATTGCACTAGAAAGTTCAAACAATAACTGCATGCATCTCATAGGTCTGGAATGAAGGTCTGGAATGAAACTAAAGTCTCTTCCAACATTACATAACGACACTGACAAAAGGCAACGCTGACGCAACGTTTCAGCTAATGTACATGTCATATGCAAACTAAGCTTAATATCTATTAAAGGTAAGAGAAGGTTACTACATTTACATACCTTTGAATAACTTTGTCGGTAGTACTTTTGCGATTGCCTCGTTGGTTTTGCACGGTACTACGCTTAGCCTTCCCGTACCGCACTCTCTTCGCCAAGCGAGCACATTCAGGACTCTCCCAATAACGTTTCCTTTAGCGGACCGTTTCTTTTCTGGGTCTGCTTTATAACGTTCGCGTTCAGCGGTCTGTTTCTTTTCTGGGTCTGCTTGATACCGCTCGCGTTCAGCGGTCTGTTTCTTTTCTGGCTCTGCTTGATAGCTTTCGCGTTTAGCTGATGACCGTTTCTTTTCTGGGTCTGCATGATACCGCTCGCGTTCAGCGTCTGTTTCTTTCTGGCTCTGCTTGATACCGCTCGCGTTCAGCGGTCCGTTTCTTTTCTTGGTCTGCTTTGTAGGATGCCCGTGCCGATTCTAAAACATCGTCTCGAACTTCAAGGTATTTCGCACGTCGTTTCGCTCGTTTCTTTTTCTGACGTGAAGGCATTTGAGGAAAACAACTTCACAGGTTTCACGCCAAAACGACGATTGAATCACCGAAGAGTTTTTCGTTGTTCGCTTTATACATACACTGTACCGTGCATTTATTTTTTAGAAATCTAATTATACGTCTTACATAAGCCGTATATAGTCGTATAGTCGATTGTTTACCAATATATTTTTGATCCATAAAGGACCTCTTCCAGCCAATTCTGAAGCTATTGGGGAAAATTACATCGTTTAAAAGTGTTCCTATCCCGAGTTGTGCATTGCCAAGAAGAAGAAGAAGAAGAAGGAGGAGACCCGCCCATTGTTCCGGGACTGGGTACGAGAACGGACAGTACCCTTTTGTTCTCTACAACCACGTGGTTCTACGACATGAAACAAAAACGAAACTGCTAATTTTTTACTTATAGATCGATTGCTAAAACAAGCTAAACGATCCGATCATCGGGAGTCTTGTTACAGACGGGTCGCGTATTTTTAATTATATTCATAGCCGGGGTCAAATCCTATATGGAAGTTTCTAACGAAACTTCCGATTCATCACATCTCCAAAGAATCACCAGCATCTGCTGCTATTAGCAGAGGTGGTAGGAAGTGGTGGAGGAATGGAGAGGTGCAGGTTGATGGATAAAGTCAAGCTTGTCAATTTAGTCACTAGCTTAACGAGTATTGCAACATCGTTATTAAATTGGTTATGACTCGTTAATTTTCAGCAGCGGTGCTAGTTGATTGAATCAAAAATAATTTGATCATTACTTGCCACATTGTTGTGATGCCATTGTGCACCTCCAAATTGGTACCTATACATTAGATTAAAGCTGTTTGGAGCACATAAACGTATGAATACTCATAATCATTCATTGCTTACATTTTCCATTACTATGAAAAATACATATATAGGTTGGTTTGTGCTCATATTTTTACATGCATCATACAATATACGGCACAGGCTTTAACAGGAGGACACATAAAATACTATATAGAGAAGTACGATGTGTCAAAACGAGGTACCTGAATGTGTTAGAAAGTTTCAAGTCTATATGTGGGATCGTTTCCGCGAGAGGGCATGTTTTTCCATTTATCGTGATATTCTAGAAGTCTGAACTGTCCTCTACACATTGCTTCTTACGCACTGAGAATCGGAGTATCTGTCATAGAGTTGTAAGGCTCTGAATGTTTCATTAGCCATACATTTCAAAGCAAAACGTTACATTTCTATTGCGCGTACTGGAGATTTTATAATTTATATCATTATAATGTATGCGTTAGCTATACAGGTCCCTTTTCGCGGAAACGATCCCATATATTAAAACGTAAAACTAGGTGAGTCTAAGAAGAGTTTTATGTCATCTGAGTGGAGCAAGATATAGGGTTAGTACAAGTGACACAAATTCTGATCCATTGCTTAGTCAAGTCTACTTTCATTTTGGATGCGATTTCTATTACAGTTTGTGAAGCTGGATAGAAAAACTCGATATTGTGTGCACAGTGTATGTTTGTAGTACATTCACTAAGCGCTTATGACAAACCCATTCATCCGGAGGGGGCGAAAAATCAACAGCATTGTTAAGGCTATATAAGTTACCCAACTGTTCCTGACAGTTTTCAGCAAATGTGGTTAGGGTTATATACATCCATGTGTATAATGAAGAATGTTCGTTTGGTGTCACTGGAAATGGATTCATAGTCAATGTGGCACCTGTACAGGACAAAGTTTGATGAATGCATCATGTGATCCACTATATCACACGTGAGGGCAATATACATATGAAAAACCTTGAATCCAAGCCTCCAAGCACACACACCCATAGAGTACAATTGAATATTTAAAAATGAGGAAAGTACACCATAAGTGATTAACACTAAGACATATGCCAACTCTGCAATCTTCTTTATATAGATGTAATAATACTATATAGATTTAGTGTGGTTTCCTCATTCGCCCCTGTATGATACACTGTGCAAAAAGATTATTATACGATACTGTATTCTATAGCGTATATTTGTATATGCATTTTAAAATATACATGTACTATAGTTGAAGCTTGTATTGATGTCTACCAGGCACCAATGCTATAAATGTACGTAGGGTTACTTACGTTTCAAATGCTAACATTATGATTCTTCACGCTCACAAAGGAAGATCAGATGCTCTGTCAATGGCATAATGTTTGAACGAATTTGTAAGCATGAAAGAGATATGCTGGAGGTGTTTGGCAAGTTTTGATGGCATCACTGTCATTCAATGACTAAATCAGTACTTGATTTCAGTCATAAGATTTTAACATGGTAGTATTCCAAGCTTGTTGTGCTATTATAAATTTATTACAATAGTTGATCAAAATCAAAGCTCAAAAATGATTAATCAAACAAAGCCCAAAGGGGTTTCATGACTTCAAAAGGGTAAAGTTGCAAAGCTTCTTGGACTCCGCCCAGATCCCGATGGGGGAGCTTGCAGCGCTCCGTGGCTGAGGCGGGAGGCCACCCAGTATAATGCATTCATATAATGCCGTGTTTTTCGTTCTTGCATGTGCTGCCCTTAGTTTTACAATGTTCAATTGCGTGGTTGTTGTACCATACATAACTGGCGATGCATGAATATTACCCCTCCCCCCCCCCTCCCCCCCCCCCCCCCCCCCCCCCCAAAAAGATAAATAAATTTGGTGACTGACTACGGCCAGTACAAATGCACCCATGCACTCTCAATGCACACCTATTTTGCCGGTTCGCTTGCAACGAGTGTCATGTGTTCACAGTCCTTAAAATGTAACGACTAGAGACGACGAAGGTTCCCACCTCGACAAAATATAATAATAATAATGCACGCGTGTGCTTTATCAGCTCTTCTAAAAGACCTTTGCCTGGAGCGTAAACCTACAAATAATTGAGTGTTTGGACACAAAAAAAAAGGCGATCGATCTTTAATTCAGGAGACGATGCGTTTTATAAGAAAAAGGTATGTATAAGTAATGGCATCTTTTGCCGTTCAAATAGGCCGTTTTCGGGGAGGCTATCTGCCAGGCAGGCATCTTTATACCGGAACTCGTTAATGGGCGAAACTTTTTTCCCCGGCCGCGTGCAGCGTACTTAAATCTGGGCACGAGTCAGGACCACGAGAACAAATATGGCTGAAGATAAATGTGTAAATTCGACTTTACCGTCGAAGCAATCGGAATCTAAATCTGAAGAGAGCCCTGAAAAATCTGGTACACTGGTACTGCTGAAAACATTTGACGGTAATCGCAACTGCTTCATTAATGTGCTCAATTTATGAGCTTAAACATATTGAACTGTCGGTCACGTATGCTTTCTGTTGCTGGTATTTTCTCGCTGATAATGAACTTTCCAAATAGGTCCGATAACGCCTGTGCTAGAAAAGAAGGATAAGGAAGGTTTGTAGTGTACTACCTGCCACTGCTGATTAGCTATGGGGTATACAGGTCCAATATGGAAATTGGGCGATAAGGATAACTTCAGTGCGGCGGTCATGAAGCTGATGTTGAACCGTGATGGCACACCTGTTATAGTGTCTGAACATAGTGGAAGATTTACAATGGTTATGGCCACTTTCCAACACTATGAG
This sequence comes from Ephydatia muelleri, assembly GCA_013339895.1. Lineage (NCBI taxonomy): Eukaryota > Metazoa > Porifera > Demospongiae > Spongillida > Spongillidae > Ephydatia > Ephydatia muelleri. The sequence goes on from JABACO010000014.1 coordinate 2,444,768, forward strand.
AAGGCAGTAAGTTGATGTATGTCAGTTGGCAATGTATGCAGCAATTTCGTTTCGTTATCTCAGGGTAACTGTGATGGAAGCCATGGCAATCTTCTGAAGTGGATTGTTAAATTTCTCAAGGAAAGTGATGATGTGTTTGAAAAGGATTTCCCCTTCTACATCATCCTTGCATACAGGATAAAACTGTATGCCTTTAAGAGCTTCTAATGAGCTTAAATGTTAACTGTTTTATTTGTAGAAATAAAAATACAATCTATAAGGGTGACAATGCACCACAATTCTTTGGTACCATTATGGACAAGATGGAGACACTGGACACACACAAGCTATCTACAACATTGGATGCTTTTCTCCTGAGGTTTGAATGTATTGTTATTGAGTTAGAATTGGGGTTAATTTTGCAACTTTGCACTATAGCATTATGTACTTAGACACTGGTCTGGCTTGTTCTAATAAATAAATTGGAAAAGTAAAGCATGAGGGGTAATAGAACAGACACAATTTTAACAGACAGACAATTGAATATTGTTATAGAGTATTACATCAGAAATAAGGATCAACGGTATTGATTAAAAGTAAGGGGACCAAAATGGTCTGGTTCAGAGTTGTACAAATACTGCCTAGTTGTCATTCACACTCCTAGCCTCCCTCACATGTAGCTATCGCCTGATGTGCTCCCACTGCACAAGTGTCCAAAGCCAGTGCATTAGCCGACCGAATCAACCTGTTTAATCGTGCTTAATTTCAATGCATTCCAAGGGTATGGATAAAACCACAATGACTCACATTATTATATTCACCTTAGGTATACTTACAAAGTCGTAAGTTATTCCTTTTATTAGGCAAATGTAGTTACCTTTTGTTATAAGTGTTTGCTATGCTACTTAACATGTTTCTTAAGTTAGGTGTTTATAAATGGGACAGTTCGTGAGAAGATTGCGCATCGTTTATATATAATAGTTATAAAAATGCCTTACGGTTGAATCACTTTAACTTCTGTACCATTAACATCATATTTTCACCACTTTGTACCAGACCCTTATCTTTCAGTGTATCTGTATCGATGTTACAAGGTCTGACACTTCATGGCGTTCATTACGACCACATCTTCAGATAGGAGTGTTCAGATCGCTTCTAGTAATGTAGGGAGAGGGATCTTGTTGCTATTAATTGTTCTGTTTGCTCATTTTCACTCTATCCGTTACAAAGATACAAGTGTGCAGCCTTAATGCACATTTCCCGCTCAATTCATGCCATTAATTGCAAGCTCATTCTCCCAATCCGCCATGAATATTTATCACTTCCTTATTCCACCCATTTTCCACAAGTTCTCTGCCTTAAACTAACCTATGGTTGTCCACAACTGTTTTTTTTTTCCTTGTATGAATCTATAAGAGTCAAAGAGAATGACTCATTACTTTGTATGACGATTGTACCGAACTAATGGATCCAAGTGAATGGTCGTTGCCACCTCACACGTTACAGGAGGCAGTACGCATCGTGATGTGCGTAAGGATTTGTTTCCTACTCACTCACATCACCCTGTTGTACCACCCTTCCCTTGTAATGTAAATATTATAAAGCTTTCCCACATTTGACATATGCTTACTAAATTTCATTCCTACCATGCCTACTCGGCTACACTGCAGGGATGCTATATATCTCACAGTTTTCAGCTCAAATAGCACATTGTTACCCGCCACACACCCACCTACTGTACACTTGCACACACATACACACCCACACCCACACACTCACATGGAAGACTGGACTTGTGTACTCTCAGTGACTTCATTGTGTCCCATACAGGATCAAGCACATTATACATACATTTGCACACACACACACATACACACGCAGTTATGTGTGTTGCAAAGAATAACACTATGCAACATGACACGCTGAAGGCTTTTTAATTCCCCATGTATTTACATCACCCTTTCCCATTTGGCATAACCCTTTCTAAACTGCACTTAATTTTACGCTCACTCAGCTCTTGCAAAGAGTTTGGTCACTGCCCTCCAGTGACTCTCACACTGTTATGCCCGTGCACACATCGTGTAAAAACGATACTCCTTTGACAACTCTCCGTGCATGTGGAGTTCCCATATGACTGGTTCTCTGTAGATCCTCCTTTGACTGCACATAGGTACATGCCCATGTAGCCCGCATGTAGTGTCCCATACAATGTACATACATCGTGTTTGTCCTGATAGGATTGGTCCTCTAACACACATCTACACACACGTACACACACACACACGTACACACACACACCACACACACACACACCACACACACACACACACACACACACTCTCTCTCTCTCTCTCTCTCTCACACACACACAGAACAATATACAATGCCACACGATATACAATGCCACATGCCTGAGCCATTCTTGTGCATTCACATCATGCACCCTTTGCTGTCCCTTTTGCAGTAACCCTTGCTAATCTTCTCATCTTCTCATCTTCACTCTGATCCTGTTATTGCATGGCCTTTGTACCACTTGTGGTGACTTTGGGTTCTTAGTTCTAATGCTGTTTTCACAAAGCATACATGTACATGTAAATGAATGTTGGTAAGAAGGTATTGTAGCCCCCTATGGAAGGGTGATTTGAGAATGGGCTATGGAGATGAATATCATATCTACCAGTGCAGATTGTGGTAGTTCAGGGCCTGTGGTAAGTTTACAGAAACCTAACTAAGCAAGTAGTAAAAATATTTATATTAATTTGATTAGCCAAGACCAGAATAAAAAAAGGAAATCCTCATAGGGCTGATTCAAAGAAAATACTTGCCTATTGATATTATGTCATTTTCACAGACTATTGCTAATCATCACATATGCAACGTAACTCTTTTTCTTGTGTTTCAGCTGCATGGGAAGTCAGAATGAGCCTATAACTATTCATATTATTATTCTCATCAACACCAGAGCATGAATTCAGGCATAACTGTTCTCATAGTTAGCCAAAGCCATCCATATCTTGGAGCATGTCCTGATAGCTCTGTCCATGACCTACATGATGTTAGCCATCCAAATGAAATCATGTGTCCTTACAGAGGAATAAGACACTGCCAAGTTTTTGCTGCAGTGTTGTATATGGTAAGACCAATATACTTGTGCCACAGCTTAGGTAAAATTATGTTGCACAAGTTCAAGGGAGATAGACTCTTTGTGTTTTCACCAATAAAGGCATAGGTGTAGAAAGAAATATGTACGATGATGAGTAATGGAAAACTATATTATTTGATGGCCCCAGAAATGATCAGTCCTGTTCATGCAATAGACCGAATGATCTATCAACAAATAAATGTACAATTATATTAACAGTTTAATCATTATACTCTCTTTGATCATCATCATCACTTCTGTCCCCAAAATATTGATTAAATTCCATCCCAACTTATCTCGAACTGTTACTTATGGTTTGAGAAAAAAGGCCCACAGCGAGTGCACACACACACACATTCACACACATACACACACATACACACACATACACACACACATACACACACATACACACACATACACACACATACACACACATGCACACACACATACACACACGCATACAAATACACACACACACTGCAAGCACACACACATACGTACGTTGTAATGTTTTGAGTTCTAAACAGGTCTTAATAAGCACTAGTAATTGTCCTATTACATCGCTTGACCACATCACATTTCAATTGTTTCAATAGCCTCAGCCTCACACTGCGCCCTGTGTTGTTAGCCTATTGGGTGGTTAGCTTCTGGGTATGTACATGTATATGGCATGCAACTCCAGTGCCTGGTGCTGCTCAACAGGCATTGGATGCTTGTTAACACGATGTAGTAACCCCATCCCTATGCTGGTCATACGTGGCATCAGACGGAAGCAGGCACAATTCTGGTGTATTCCCCCCAGACTCCCAATCACTCCTCAGATACTCTCAGACCTGATGGAACAGCTGGACTGTGACTCAACATCACCTCACAGGACAGGCTCATGCTTAGGGCAGCCATGTCTCCATCAGTTTCTTTGTGTTAGCCAGTTCACTGCCCCTGCATTCTTTAGTTGTACATCACACTGATTCTTGACAAGAGATCTCCAGTTTGTCGGAAACCAGCTACTAAGGCGCTTAAAAACGGACCAATTGGGAAAGGGCTCGGTCATCACCATGGATTGCAGTGAGGATTTCTGTTGTCCAATAAATGCACTGCAACAATACCTGAAGAGCTACAGGACTCCTTGCCTTTATGCCTGGACTCCTCTTAACTGCAAACGAGGTTCGAGCGATGCTTCATCTTCACCTTAAGTCACTTGGCTCAACTGATCAACTTCATGCAAGACGCACAGCTTCAGGATTGGAGCCACCATGACTGCTTCTAAGGCTGGTCTATGGTCCTCCACAGTCATGGAACTTGGCCGTTGCCTTCTGCTCCTACGTACGCTATGATCTGGCCCATCCCTCTGCTGCTGCTCAGATGGCAAAGGCTAACTACACAGTTGTTCGCACACACTGCATTCACCTATGTAGTATCATCTTATGTTTGGCCCAAACCATGACACAGAATCTAACCAGTTTTCACTATCCTGGGACTGTAAGGTATATATATGGGGGTTAACTTGGGGGCTCTGTGGGCTTGTCTCAACAAACCTGACTAGCCAAGCCTGCACCAATGTCCTGGCTTTATACACAGGTCACCTGATTTGTGGTCAGTGTGGTGCCCACACAGCTGGGGGTTGGGAAAGGCCCTGTGGGATACTTCTGCCCTTGTCTCCCAGTTGTTGCCCAAGTCATTCAACCTGTGTACAGTAGCAGTCAAATTAAACATCACAAATCTCGTCTTAGTGGTAAAACCATGCGATGAATATATGGCTTCGTTTGTAGGCTCGTTTGGCTCTGCATCGTTTAAACGCTGACTATTTAGCACATTGCAAGTCATCGTTTTAGGTTAGTTTTTAGCTATTACACACGTGCTTCAGTTGATAAAGATGACTATTTGAAGCTTCGCATATTATGTCTTGCTCGCAAAGACTACAAAGCTCCTACAATATGTAACCTACTGAAGGCCAAAAATCTATCGTGTACTTGCGAAAACGTATTTTATTTTTGAAGGGGTACGCAGAAACCCACAGCATCGCTAGAAAGCGGGGCTCAGGGCGTTTGCCCAAGGTGATTGCAGAAATTAAGGCACAACTGCGCACCAACTCCACCGGCTGTTATAGTCATGTGGCTATAAGATAAGTCTTTGCACTGTTCTTCGTTGCAGGAGATCTCTTGGATTGACATTTCGCTGTAGCGCATACTGCCAGCTCGTACACAATGTTAATAAACAGAAGCGGCGGTAGTGGGCCAAGGCGAATTTAATGGATGCAATTTTGAAGACGTTTTGTGGACTGATGAGTGTAGTATCCAAATGAAGAGCCACAGACGATTTTGCTGCCGGCAAATCGGAGACGCTCCAAAGCCTAAGCCAAGGCACATGTACAGATTCTACTTTTCTAAAAGCGCGTACTGTCTGTATCATGCTGCAAAGACGAAGACTAAGTCCCATCTGCTAGTTAACACTTTTTAGGTGCTGATATAGGTTTCGTTTGTTGAATAGTTTTGGATAGTCTTTTTAGATCGTTCTGCATCATCGCCAGATTGTAGCACTAAGACGATGCGTGATGTTTAATTTGACCGCTACTGTATGACATGCTTAATACCTTGAAGTGTTAGATACACAGTACATGTACTAATCAGTTAATATATGTGTGCTTGAGCTTGAAGTGCAAACAAAACAAGTCTGAGTCTATAACATTTAGCAAAACAAAAGATTTGGCATTGAGAAGGAGCAATTTTGATTGGGGGGGGGGGGGGAGAAGGGGAATATGAGTGTGCAAACAAATACATCAATCGAACTACTGATTAAGTTTATAGCCTTACAGTGGAAAAAATGAATCATTATGTGACATTCCTACTTTGTACAGCAATGTTTTAGGAGAGTATCCTATCCTTCCACAGTGAAAACTTCCCTATTATGTTTGGACAGCAGGATTGCAATCCTAATGTATTCCATGTGCTAGAGAGTGCATGTTTGGAATTGTCTATCATGTCATCAAAGTTGAAAAAGTCGGAGACTGAAGGTGAATCGCCTGTATACAAGAAGATGATCTGGGGTATGTTGTTAGCTCTCTGAGTGGCTGCAGTAGTTAATGTATCTGTTTGTCTTTGATAGTCAGTGTTGCTCTAAAATGCTACTCGAAGGCTGGTGCAGAGACCAGGAGTGTGGCTGATATATGGAATAGACACTTGGTGCAGGTTTGTTGATACGCATCCTTCAACAATCAGTAATGGCCACTGATTTTAGATGAGGACGCTGTTGAAGTTAACTCCAGAGGTCGTCAATGACCTTAGACGTGGATTGAACCTGACCAAATCCCTGAACATTCCTCCTAATTGCATGATAAATCTGGAACAACTGATTCGGCTAGCTAATGTTGAAGACTCTGTTACACCACTTTCATACCTTTGGTCAGTCTTTACAATTTTGCAATGTTTATAATATTTTACATTTGTTACCCATAGGAACTATCTTGATTGTATTGTGGGATTCATAACAACCACAGATGATATTGTTTATGTGGTCACTATTTTGAGGGCAAGATATGAGCATTGGATATCAACAAATCCCCCATCCCTTCTGAAATCTCTGAGCATTGAGGGAACGGTTGCTGGAGCGATACAGGAGGTATGTGCATCATGTAGTGTTGTGATATCAATATGATCTATTCATACACACCAGGGTATCATATTTGTGGAGAAATTGTGTGATATACTTAGACAGAATAAATTGGAGGAGCTATGTTGTTCTGAAGGACTATGCTGGCTACGTCTGTTGCTGAAACTGGTGGATGTGACCACACCAGGTGCAGAGGAGCATCTGATGAAGTTATTTGCAAAGGGCAAGACTATGAATGAATCACATCACGTTCATCTGACCAATTATGTATGTTATGAATGTGCAAATGGATTGTTTCCCCGAAAAGGGACCTAACACATGTTTTTTTAAGGAGTAATTGTAAGGCTCTGAGTTTTTAATTAGCCATACATTTCTATGCTATCGTTACATTTCTATTGCTCATACTGGAAATTTTATAATATATGCACTAGGTCCCTGTTTGCAGAAACAATCCCAGTAATGTTTTTTTCAAGATTTCAAATTCTTTAAGGAGGAGTCGTAAGGCTCTGAATTTGTAATTAGCCATACATTTCTATTCAAGCGTTACATTTCTATTGCTAATACTGGAAATTTTATAATGCATGCACTTGGTCCCTGTTTGCGGAAACAATCCCAAATATATACTTGTACACTGCTCAAGTTGTTTTTGTCTGCAGGTGATTGAGAGAACAAGACAATCATTTCCACGGTTCCCAATCCATCTATTTTCTCAATTGTACAAGGGTGTCCGAATCTGGCCACATAAGGTTTGTGATTGTACAGTTTAGTAGGGGAGGGCAGGGCCTCTGTCTTCAATATGCACATCAAAAGAAACCACTCCGCTAAAATTGTGCAATTCACTAATGGAATATATACAATCCTCTGTCTTAAATAATAATTGGCATATCTGGTATGGTGAATGCAAGTCCATTGATCAGCATGCAAATAGAATATCGCGTGTGGCATTTACGTACATGTATTACAGTTACTTTAAATCATTGTGTTACAGTTTGCAGAGGACTACCTCTCTGCCTACAAGATAACACCAGGAATAAAGATATGCGATGGATTCATATCTGAAGTCACTGATAGGTAAGGTAGTGCGTAACGTGACCTTTGGCATTGAAAATCAGTTATTTCAAATACTGTTTAAATTCCAATCAATCATGTTGGATTATTTTGGATAGCTAAAATCAATTTTTTTCAAATGGCTTTCTGAATTGCTAGCAGAATGCCTAGGTTTTATATTGTCTCACATTACCATTACACTGTAACTGACACACATTGCAGGCATTCAGGGGCTAACAACCATCACTTTCTTCTTGACTTCATTAAACAAGTTGGAGCACAGTATGTCACAGATAAACGACCTCGTGACTTCATCTTGGACCTTTTGAAGATAAATGTTCCAATGTTGTTTGCATTACCAGAGAAGACCGATAATGGCTACGATGTGGCTGTGGAGGTTCAAAGCAATCTCTCAACTTTTGTACAAGAGTATATTTATGACAATGGCCTGAAGAAAGGCTTGCTTCCCAGGATGAGCAAGATGTTGGTAGGTATTTGAATCCTATATATGTTTGATTTGTTATTTTTCCCTCTTGTTACAGTCAGAGCAGCTTGATGATTTTCAGCAGCTAATGTTAATTGTTCTTCAGAAGGTACACAAACTAGTTCTTATACACATGTATTCAGAATAATATGCCATAACAATGTATATGGGAGTGTTCTGCGAAGACAACTAGGGCATACACTGTACATTATAACGTTTCTATAGTGACACACAATAGAAATGGTGACCTGGTGTTGAAATATATGGCTAATTAAAGATTCAGTGCTTTACAACTCATGGCAAATTCTCAGTGCGTACGAATCGTTTAGAGAACATTTCCAACTGCTAGAATATCAGAAAAATTGAAATCGTGAAATATACCCCTTTTTACAGAAACGATCCCATATACACCATTTAGGCTACCAGAAATTGATTTTCAGCATCAAAAATTGTATGGCAAATATGTGGATATAGCTGTATATCTATTGTTTAAAATACTCACAACACCTTTCTCTGAGAAGTTGTGTCATATTTCTTTAAAGCTATCTAAAATTCTCATCGTTCTTTATGGCTCGCCTGTTCGGCTTTTGTTCACTTGCAGTGAATTCCGTCTCTTGTTTCTAACAACTAGATGTAGATGTAGTGTCAACCAAATTACTTAGCTGCAATACTCTTCCCTTGGTACACTCGTCTAGCACTCTGCACAAGTGCTCAATGCATCAATTGACCTTCCTAGAAGGGTATGCCAGGGTTGAATTAGTAGAGGTGTTTATAGAGCTGGATAATGAAATTGTAACTCACTTCCTTCTTTATATCTGTGTAAACTTACCAGGGCTCTGACCTACCACAATCTCCACTGATTGCGTAGGTGCAGTAAAATTCATCACTGTATAATGCTATTTTAGAATCTCATAGCCATACACCCCTACTACTGTGTTGCATTCTTGGTAAGTCTTAATCTTTGTCCTGTTTGAAGTAAGGACCGACGACGTAGGTAACGGTTGCGGTCGCCGCGACCCGTAGTTAACGAAGCTATAAATTTTTTGTATTGGTACATTGCTCACCTTGTACCCTTGCCTGATCGATCTGTCAAGTTAGTTATTGCGTTGCATTGCGTGTTGATTTTTAGCAGAGCGTACAAAAGCCTTGCTTCTTCCCGCCCTGTTCCTGGCAAAATGGGAGTTGCCATATTAAAATTAATTTCATTCCGCCCTAAATTACAAGCGCAGCGTATTAACCAATGTAAATGTTTAGTGCCCGACCTTATGACATCACCAGTACTATACATCCGGCTATGCGGTAGCGTAATTGCTCAAATTAGTATCATTATTGGAGCTTAATTTGCATGTGCGCGTACGTGCGTACATACGTAGCGAGATAGCGCATTGACTTGCAACTTGGAATTCATTAAGGATGTCTGGCCCCATTAGAAAGAAGTCGTACAGTGTAGAATTTAAACTTCAGGTTGTGAGCAAGACTGAGACCAGTAGTATTAGAGCTGCAGCAAGGGAAGCGGGAGTAGATGAAAAACGGGTTCGTGAGTGGAAAAAAACAGGAAATGGAATTGGAAGAATTGATGAGAAGCAAGGCAAGATAGCATGCAAGGTCCGAAAACGTCTTTCAGGAGGTGGGAGAAAGGTTCAGTTCCCGGTACAAGAAAAATTGATTGCGCGCCGCATCTTGCAACAGAGAGCCCTGCATGTTCGTGTGCTGCGCAGGGATGTAGCTCGCTTTGCTAAAGAAATCATCACAAATCCAAGTTTTAAGGCTTCACCTGGCTGGATTTCTAGATTCATGCGACGACACAAGTTTGTCACGAGGGTGAAGACAACAGCTGGCCAAAGTCTCCCGAAAAATGTGAGTGACAGAATTGTAGACTATGTAACAACGTGCAGCAAGCGCATAAGAAGGAATCAGCTACCTCTCCCCTGCATTGCCAACATGGACGAAACAGCAATTTGGGCTGATATGCCAGGTAATTCCACTATTGAAGTACGAGGGGCCCACACTGTACAAATATCAACAACAGGACATGACAAACAGAGAATCACTATTTGCCTAGCCGCGTTTGCCGATGGCACGAAGTTGAAGCCATTCGTAGTCTTTAAAGGAAAAAGGATCCCGAAGGAAATAAGTAATGTGCATGCTGCTGTAATTAAAATGAGCGACAATGGATGGATGAATGAAGATCTCACCATGGAATGGATAGCTACAGTGTGGAATGACTCGGTTGACCCTGGAAGTGCAGAACGAATGCTAGTGTGGGATACATTTAAATGCCACTTCACTAGCAGTGTGAAATCTCTGCTGGAAGAGAGCAACACAGATATCGTTGCAGTACCGGGTGGATGCACTAAAATTCTGCAGCCTGCAGATGTGAGCTGGAATGCACTGTTTAAGGCACGCTATCGCGACTTGTACACAGCATGGATGTCTGCACAGAACCACGAGCGAACTAAAGCTGGCAATTTGCGAGCTCCGTCAAAGGCTCTTATGGTGGATTGGGTGTTAAGATCTTGGGAGTCTCTCTCTTCTGAAACGATTCGTCACTCATTTGATGTGTGTGGTGTAACAAGCTGTGACCAAAAGGTGATTCATTATACCAAAGAAGGGGGATTAGAGAATGATGCCCACCAACGACTTGTAAAATTTATGCAGAGTCCGCCAGATGCCGATGACAGCGAAGAAGATGAGAGTGAAGTCGATGATGAATGGTCCCTTACACAAGGCAGTGATAATGAGGATGGTTTAGATGGTGTAGAAGACAGTGAGGATGAGGTCGTGGATAGCCATGAAATAGATTAAATGTATATAATATTATAATGCAATACTCTGTGGCATGATTTTAAATGTATCCATACTGTATACATGTATACTTGTTGGAATTGTTTTGAAATGGCATTGACATGCATGATCGAAGCACTACATGGTATATATTTTAGACGTAGCTAGCTAGCTCGTCGCGCCACTATTGTTCCGAGTGGGTCAAAAAGGATATAATTAGAACATTGCTAAACATACCGTAATAATGGCGTCATTAAACTCATTATCTTAGTGCATTTTTGGAGCCTTTGTTTGCACAACCAGAATGAAATGCAGCAACATGAACGGTCTAGGCATGTAGACAGACCCTTTCTGTACACATGCATACGTACCTAATTCAGATGCAGAAAGTTTTTTTACTCTAGCTGGGCCCAGGATTGGTTCTGAGGGTAGGGCTGGTTGTGCACGGGAACAGGGCTGGTTGTGCATGGGAACAGGGCTGGTTGTGCATGGGAACAGGGCTGGTTGTGCATGGGAACAGGGCTGGTTGTGCATGGGAACAGGGCTGGTTGTGCATGAGGACAGTGTTGGGTGATGGGGGTAGAGCTGGTTGTACATAGGGTCAGGGCTAGTATGTGAGACCATGTCAAGCATGCATGGACATTAGAATCTTTCATTTTCTACAATGCCAGTGTCTGTTGTGTAAAACATTCCGTGCACAACTATAATGTAGTATTGTAGTGATCAACCGTTTTGACCTTCTTTGAAAACAAAATAATTATCAAGTTCATTCCATCTACAATACAAAGCTATGCGCCGTTGGAGCCAGAAAACTTCTACAGTTTGTACACAAGCCAATGAGTAATGACGTACCGCTAAAAGTGTATATGTTTTAAGTCGCATAGTGTTCGAGTGGCTTAAGCTACGATCATGGTACTTGTGGCGTCGGATAGAGTACAAGTTGTATAACCATAAAACTGCGTCAAAGATACTACCAAGCTTGCTGCAGCTCTAATACTACTGGTCTCAGTCTTGCTCACAACCTGAAGTTTAAATTCTACACTGTACGACTTCTTTCTAATGGGGCCAGACATCCTTAATGAATTCCAAGTTGCAAGTCAATGCGCTATCTCGCTACGTATGTACGCATGTACGCGCACATGCAAATTAAGCTCCAATAATGATACTAATTTGAGCAATTACGCTACCGCATAGCCGGATGTATAGTACTGGTGATGTCATAAGGTCGGGCACTAAACATTTACATTGGTTAATACGCTGCGCTTGTAATTTAGGGCGGAATGAAATTAATTTTAATATGGCAACTCCCATTTTGCCAGGAACAGGGCGGGAAGAAGCAAGGCTTTTGTACGCTCTGCTAAAAATCAACACGCAACGCAACGCAATAACTAACTTGACAGATCGATCAGGCAAGGGTACAAGGTGAGCAATGTACCAATACAAAAAATTTATAGCTTCGTTAACTACGGGTCGCGGCGACCGCAACCGTTACCTACGTCGTCGGTCCTTACTTCAAACAGGACAAAGATTAAGACTTACCAAGAATGCAACACAGTAGTAGGGGTGTATGGCTATGAGATTCTAAAATAGCATCTGATTTGTACATATAGTTCAAGAGAAAACACTTAAACCACTAGGGGTTGAAAAAATTAAAAATGTTCCGAATAAACGCCGCGGCGTTTATCTGGGATTATACGGTATCCACTTAATGTGCTTGATGTCCAGCCATTGCAATACCCTATACACTCACCCTACATACAACTAGTTTGAAATGCAACACTGTGTTGCTCTTGAGGAAAAGGATGTACTGTACTATGCAGCTGGTAAGAGGTTATTGTACCCCTTTTTTGTTCGAAGAGTGATGTTCCTAAAAGAATGGGCTATGGTGATGAATATATTTTTACACAAACCTAACTATATAGTATTCATATTCATATTCATTTGATTATGCCACACTGCCAAGACCAAATAAAAAAGACAGTCTTATATGGCTCGACTCAAAGAAAAGACTTACACTGAGAGATACAGAAATTGAAAACAGGATCAGTGGCCTCATGAGCTGTTCAACAGAATAGAGAGGAACAGACAGTGTGTGTGTGTGTGTGTGTGTGTGTGTGTAGAGGACTGTTGTACCGCTAGCGTACCGACGCAGTAACCACCACAAATAATATGACCACAGTGCATAAGAACTTGAACACGAACATGAGCACCAACACTGAACTGAAGGTTTTTGTAAGGGTCTAAGAAATACCGGTTCTTAAACTGGTTCTGTGACACTTATCAACACCTACATGTATTGTTTCCACACTGGCTGGGTTCTCTGACAGTGTGTGTGTGTGTGTGTGTGTGTGTGTGTGTGTGTGTGTGTGTGTGTGTGTGTGTGTGTGTGGTATGGGTTTGTTTATGTGTGCAAGTGTACAGTAGGTGGGTGTGTGGTAGGTAACAATGCAAGTGCGTAGTGCATTATCACGTGCTATGTAAGCTGAAAACTGCATGGGATATAGCATCCCTGCAATGTAGCCGAGTAGGCAAGGCAGAAAATAAAGTTTAGCTAGTGTATGTTAAATGTGGAAAGCTTTATAATACACTACTAGGGAAGGATGGGTACTGAAGGGTGATGCGAGTGAGTAGGAAAAATCCTTATGCCGTCGTGATGCCTATTGCCTATTGCCTTCCATGATGTGGGAGGTGCCAACAACCATTCACTTAGATCTGTTAGTTTGGTGCACTCATCATACGAAGTGATAACTCATCTACTTTGACCCTCAGACAAAAAATAAATAAATGAACGGCTATAACTTAGTTTAAGGCGGAGAATGGATGAAACAAGGAAGTCATTATGGGAGAGTGGAACATGGGTAGCCCACAATTAATGGCATGAATCGAGTGGGAAATTTGCATTAAATTTGCACAGCTGCAAGGGGGGTGTTCCAAAAAACAAAGTGCAATTGACACCATCCCCCAACTTTGAAGAGCTCATTGAGAACAGCACAAATATGCTATTATTTTTTGTAGGGGTGTGTGGGGAAAAAAGTTATGAGGTGTCAAAGTTTTTTTTTGGGGGGGGGGGGGGGGGGGGGGGGGGGGGGGGGGGGGGGGGGGGGTGAGGGGGGGTGGGGGGTGGGGGGTATACCCCGTTATTTGTTTTCTTATTATTAATGTCTAGGACATCGCAAATATTCTGCAGCTGCTACAAACATATGAAGGGATGGTTGAATAACAAGGGTACACAATACTGTAGTATAAATACTTTCCTACGACATGTAGCGTTCCGAACATTTTTGCTAACTTTATCAGTAAATTATTGTATTCATTGTCCAGTGGCTTTATAAGAAACCACCGCTGTCAAAACTATACTAGCTAGCGCTCGTATTTAACCTCACGAACGTGAACATTTATTACCCATTGCTATTTTATTAGTACTAGTTCTGATGCTTGATGCATGAATTCACACTAGTGTGACTCACAACAAGACATGATTATATTTTATACGCGTTGCATGTACTTTAATAAACGTTTCTCAGAAGGCACATTGCCATGCGGTCATGTGACTTCTTCGATGATATTTTATCTTCGATGTTTCCTATTCCGTGAGCCACAGTCATGTTCAAAATCCTGAACTGGATGGTGCCACCATTTTTATTTGCTCAAATAGGACGCTTGGTGGCTACAATAACTGTTAGACCCACAAAGCAATTGAATATAGTTAAAACAAAACCACCAAACCGAGTACTTGAGGGTTTTTAATTTTTCCTCACTGCTGCGTATAACCATTAATAATAGTATTATCACCATTTAATAGTGTAATGTATGCGTGTCAAACCAAAATATAAGTCTTTGCTCTAACTTGATCTGGTAGGATCTTGTTAACGTTGAAGTGATGACTACACAAAGATCTTTAAAATCACACTTGTTTAAGCCAGTGCAGTATTTTGATGCAATAGATTAAAATGCTGAAATTTTACACAATAGTAAATTACCCTAAGCCTCACATTCGTTGTAAGCTACGGTAAAATCGGACGTATGGTTTGTTCATTTCAGGCCCAACGTTGTATACCCCGTATTTACAGGGTATACCCCGGAACGGAAGAGATTAAATGAATTTTTGGAAAAAAAATTATAACATTTTCGATTTTTTTTTTTTTTTGCAACGTAATGACAATATCATGCCGTTTGTAGTGTCATAGGATTGGGTTCAACTCAACTATCTGCCTATAAGTGTGATTCTATATTATTATTTGTACGAAAATTAGTTAGGGGCTACTTATCACGTGATTGAAGATAATTTGCAAAACCACACGCTTTCATCATGAATATAACTATTTGCGATCGTTGCAAACGTACAGCTTCAAATACCGCTGATAGACGAGATCAATCTACGACAGCACCAACAATCCAAGAGCTGCAAAGCGATTGCTGCTAAGGTAAAAGCTAGCGCTAGTCAGCCAAGAATAACTACGTTGTTAAGACACGTGTTTGCAAGTCCAGCTGCAAGTAATGCTACAGCAGCTGCTGTGCAAACCGTAACGCCTACTTCCAGAAGAGTGGAGTGGAAGCAGAAGATGAGCATGATGTTTGTAAATCCCTGGTAGTCCAGTTCCGAAGATGGGAAGGATATTTGCCACCAGTGCCTCATGCAGCCTTTTTCCAGCAATTGGCCTTTTGCAGCCCATGCCAACATTAACCCGCCCACTGTGCACATTTCATCAATCAGGTCTGAGGGCGCTAGACTGTATATGATGTACCTAATGCGTATGTCTGGAGCTACCACTGGTTAGACCATATGCAGATACATGTAGCACATTCTTCCCAGCAAGTTTCAGCGGAGCAGATAAACAATTTTGCAATAAGCAAAGACAAATACATTAGGGTTTTGGGCAAGGAGCTTACTGCAAAGAAGCTGAAGGATGAATTCTTGCTTCTGAAGACAGATACGCTAATGGAGCCTTGGATCTCTTTGTTTTGGACCAAGTTAATGCGAGAGGAATGGGAATAACTACCTAACTATTTATAAGCGCATTGCGGCAATGTGTAGTATAGTGTATCTATGCAAGTTTGTGTGCAATGTCATTCTTATTAGGTGCGGTAAATTGTCGATTGCGTAATGGTTTTAAGGGGCGTGGTCACATAGGCGGAAGGGGGGGGGGGGGGGGGGGGGGGGGGGGGGGGGGGGGGGGGGGGGGGGGGGTTTGACCTGGACCTTGATTTTAGGATGGTGTCTATAACCTTTTCTTTTGCCCCCCCCCCCTCACACAGCAGTATAAAAATAAACGAACAGAACAATTCAATAGCAATAGGACTCCTCTACCTACATTCCAAATAAACATCCTCATGGTTATACTGCAAGATGTGAAATTGTATTTTCCAATAGAGAAATGGTGTGGTATGATGATGTTGCTATGTTAATGGTACTGAAGTTATAATGATTCAAGCATAAGACATTTTAGAACATATGGATCGTTTCCGTGAAAAGGCACCTAATGAATGTTTTTTCAAGAATTCAATACTTATAATATTCTAAAAGTCTGAAATGTTCTCTACACATTACTTCTTACCGCACTGAGAATCAGAGTATCCATCATGGAGTTGTAAGTCTCTGAATTTTTAATTAGCCATACATTTCAATGCAGGTGTTACATTTGTATTGCGCGTACTGGAAATTTATAATGTATATGTTAGGTCCCTTTTTCAGAAATAATCCCATATATAGAAACAAAGCGTAATTTTCTTGTGAACTATCCCAAATAGAAGAGAATCAGGCGAATCAGGATTTAACCATCACTCAGTGATGAAGATAATGTCAAACTCATAGGATGAAACGAAGAGAGGATAATTTATTGCATAAGGAATGCACATTGAATATTTTTCAACAAAGCAAGCCATTACTTGCATGATAGCCCTATTTAGCATTAGGTCATTTAGTACCAGGCAATGAAGAGCTCTTTCACTGACCAGTTGTGTACATGAATACAATGATCAGTATAATGCTTGTTTACAGCTCCATCATTTTTTGGCATAGCTGAGCATAAGGTTCACGAATTCATTGACTATGTGTAAAAGTATAACTGGGACACACTACAACAGCCTTAATTTCCCTACTCCCTTGTTTTCTTAATTCGATTGGTGTATACAAATCCTACATTTACACCAAGTTTATTTAGAAGTCATGTTCAAATTGTGCTTCAAGATAGGACAGTAGTACATTCAGAAGTGATACAGTTTTGCATGTGAAGCTCTGTACAGTTTGTAAGCAATGTGGTGTACCATCTTCTGTCTGACCTAGCAATGTTTTTATGCTTGCAATACCTCTTGCCTTTATGCCAATATAGGGAATTTGATTCAATTATTGTTTCCTTATTATTTATCCACAGGTGGTCATTCCTGAGCTAACAGTAATTCAAAGTGGTGAACCCTCAGCTCAAGGGTTGTTGAGCACAGCTAGTACCAAACTTCAGAATGACTTGTCATGGATTCAAGCCTTAAACCCTCAACAAAAGTGTTGTTGGGGTATTGTAGCTGCGTACTGCCAGAAGACCTCCACCAGTATCACATTTGACAGCTTTGAATGGGTCCACTCCTGTGACTACGTTGTTTCCCAGCTTGCTCCAATCTATGCCTCTTATTGCAATAGAAAGAAGCTTCCAGAGTGCGAGAGAATCCTATCTAACCCTCTTCCCCAGGTCATCCACAGCGATGATGTTCACAAGTATTTTGAATGGGTAAGCAAGCTTCAAACAGTATTGTTGGACTGGCAGAAGAAGTTTGATGAGAATAATTGTAATTATGATGACATTTTGCTGTTTGCATGCAACCAGTCCATGTTGTTTGATATAGGACAATTGCTATCCTCAAATTCTATCATCATTGATGCCCAACAATGCCAATCTAAAAAGGACCTTTATCTTGAACTGTTTGAAAAATTGAACTATCACTTAATTAAACATATTCCCCGGCATTCCAGATGCCAATTATTCTATGCTCTCTCACATTCTTCATCGACATGGGGTTGTATTTCCTTCAACGTTTACAAATCACATTCTGCTGCCAGAAGAGAACGCTTCTCCAACAAAAGTGCAGCTAGTAAATCATCTTAGCCCATGTAAAACTGGCTTGTTTGTACCCCCTGGTCAGAATGTCTCTCTTAAGGCAACCAAGAGCCTCACTTTGACAGAACTTGCTGCATTGACTGGCCAGCTTGACGAGTTTCTTAAACCCTTATTGGATCACATGAAAATGCTAGTTTTCTTCAGTCTTAATCAGTGTAAGATCTTTAACAACTATTTACACCTTCAACTGAAGCAAAAGTGCTCTGCCATTTCTGTCCATCCTTCAATGAGACCCAATAATACCTTCTCCACCCTGGGGGCATTACCCAAAGAGGAGGGGACCAAAGAGGAGAGGCCCAAAGAGGACGGTGTGACCCTACAAATCTTAGCCAAAGCACTCAAAACCACTAGCCATTTCCTGGACAAACTTATCGAGGGCGCAGCCAAGTACTCTGAGATCATTGCTGAAGGTGGAACGTTAACACTGGAGAGCATCAATATTGAGGTAGAGTTCCATATTCTTGCCACCTATTTTTCCACTGCAGGGTTAGGGTCTCACGTCAGCACCAATGAAGGGCTGAAGGGTATCCGCAGCATGCTAGAACTGTTCCAGTACACATCTATCCATATTCCAGCCATCCATAAGGTTGTTCAACAATATCATCTCGAGGGCTGCTTGAATGACCCTAGTCTAAAGGAAGTGGTGACGATTGCTGAAGAGGTGGAGAGGAGTAGGGCAAACCTGACACCACGGGAGGCTGTGCCGAAAATGCAGCATGTCAAAAATATCTTGTATCTTAAGAATCCTGGAGAATCTAACAATCTTGACCTATTTCCAGTTGTAGCCGACAGTGTAGATTTTTTTCAGTTTGTGAGAGACAAGAGGTTTGATGATATAGAGGGACAGGAAGCATTTGGTCAGCAGTACCAGCTGATCACAGCACAGCTTCAACATGAAGAGTACAATGAGACTGTCCTTAACCACCTCTATGCTGCCTACAGATTCATCATACCGTTCATGGATACCAAGCAGAACGTTAACTCCCTGATGACAAAAGTAACCAGCCTTGATGTCTCTGGAGGATTAAATCAACTGGAGACTGTCAACTCTAATATCACTCTTATTCGTTTGTGGTTCTCCAGAGCTGAGGTTAGGGTTATCAAGGGTAATGTGTGTTTGTGTGCGTGTTACATGTGTTTGTGGTATAGTATGTGAGTGTGGAATGCATGTTGAAACTGGTATTTAGTATTCTGGGTTCTGATTACTGAACACGGGTTGCACAAATACACCCACTCTTGAACACAGTTTGCACAAATACACCCTCACTCTTGAACACGGGTTAGCACATATACACCCTCATTCATGACACAGGTTGCACAAGTGCACCTCGTTCTTGAACACAAGTGTAGTACGTTGTTTACGGTACATGACAGTGTGTGTTGTTGGTACTACTACGCATACTAGTATTTCGGTATCAGAACCCACAATAATGGTTACAAGGTATGATTGGCTCTGTTGATGTGGTTTGTGGTCAAACATTTAATAATGGTAACAAAACTGATCTTTGGTCGATCAATGATATGGAACATTAATGTGCACTCAGTTCAAGAGTGCTGTTTTATTGGAATATGAGTCTGATACTTCAATATTTTATCCACCATTTGGCCTTCTCCAGATCATGTTCTTTTCATGCATGACTGTTGTTAAGGGCACACATTCACAAGTAAATTAAATTGTAGCATTCCGCTTCTCATTGCACCTTTTTCTTAAATATGGCTTGTGTTCAATATAAAATGGGCTAATTTATATCAACGCCACACACATGGATGGACAATAGATCCCCCTGGATGCTATGAATACCAAAAGATAACCAATTGATTGCCTTCTATTGTGTTGTACATGTACAGCATTTATTTGGAAAGGGCCAATGAGAATTTCATGCCTGGGCATAACTTTGTTCTAGAACTACATGCCAATGTCATATAACAGAATGCATTACCACAGTGAAAGACATGGATAAAAAACATTGCCAGTGCTGGTGTTAGCCTACTGCAAAATGTTGTTGTAATTGCATGCAATCATTCTCAATAAATTTCCTTTGCTCTATTATAGGGAGATACTTTTCAGAATGTGGCAAAGGATTTGGATAGCATCATACAGACAGGCCACTACCAGTTTGAGTTCAGCTCTACTGAAGCCATTGTCATCAGTCTACATTACTGCCATGCAGGTAGTGCCCAGGCCACACTATCCAGTCAGCCATCCAGCTTGGAGGAAGGCCCTCCACAGAGACCTCAGGCTGGGACAAAAGATGGCAAGAATTGGTCTGGTAGAGCCCAGGCTGCACTGTCAGGTCAGCCATTCGGTATGGAGACAGAAGCTTGGAAGAATGATGACAAGGAAAGCTCTGGCAAGGAAAGATGGTCAAAAGAGCAGATTGATGATTTTGTGAGGAAGCTGGCCTTCTTGGATGCTGAGAAAGGAGGAGACAAGATTAAACACTTCCTTCACTTAAATGAGGTAGCCCTCATTGGCTTACACATGTTTAATGATATGTGTGATGATATGTTATTTAGTAATCTTTTCTACTCTTAGACTGCCAACACTATGTTGAAACTGTACACTCAGCTGAGGGATCTTGGATGTGCTGATTGTACCAAAGGAGCAAAACACATCATTTTACCCTGTATCACAGAAGATCCAGATTCGTTGGTACCAGTAGCAGTGCTAGGGTCAACATGGGTGTTCAATTTTCACTTTCCTTATACAGGTTCGTGTGATTGAAGCTAAACATTCATCGTGGAAGGCTGAGCTATCAAAGCTGTGTGATCAGAATAAGTGGATGCTATTCTTCAGCACTCCCAAACTGCTGCTGCTGCATAAGGCTCTAAGTGACTGGATTTCACTCTCTTGCTTGCATGACTCGAAAAGCTTGTTGGATATGAAACAAAAAATGGAAACAATGAGCCATATTATTGGAAATGAAGTGGAGTTACATGACCTAAAACAGGAGCTGTCAAGTGTACATATTGTTGTCTTACCTGACTGGACGAGGTACTTACACAGAGTGTCGGTGGTGTGTAAAGAGTTAATGGGTCGAGCTGTGAGTCACATTGTGAGCGAAGTCAGCTTCCTGTGCACAAATGATTCGAAAACACTTGGATCCATGAAAAATAAAATAGAGGTTAGTTTATCTAGCTGGCTCATGCATGTATTGGACAGCTAACTGCTCTGATCTTGCAGACTCTCCTGAACCAGTGTCAACATGAGCTCATGAAATGCCAGACACATATGCATGCTATCAGCATGTTCCTGTCAGCACTGCTGCAAAACCACTCACTCCCAACGAGGATCCCTATGACAAGTGTTGCTGCCCAGATAGTGGTACACTCCTGTCCAGGGTTCACCCAGACTGAGCTAATCCCTATTATCCTGAGCATATTTAATGGTGTCCCCAAGCCATTCCAGATTTTTCGTTGTCAATCCTCATCAACACAAGTGGAGCTGGATTTGTTCCTGCGAAGAGCTGCAACGTTTCCAATTCCACATCTCATTCTTGAAGTCAACAGACTGCCTTTTCAACTTCAGGAGGTAAGCCTTTGTGACGTAATGTGTGGTGTGTAGTTTTATCATATGTTCTCTTCGCTTTTCA
Organism: Ephydatia muelleri; assembly: GCA_013339895.1. Taxonomy (NCBI): domain Eukaryota; kingdom Metazoa; phylum Porifera; class Demospongiae; order Spongillida; family Spongillidae; genus Ephydatia; species Ephydatia muelleri. The sequence goes on from JABACO010000014.1 coordinate 2,466,512, forward strand.
TTCATCAGTGCCTGATGAAGTTCCACTTGGAATAGAACACAGCCAGTCACAGCAGACACATGTCCGTCTGTGTTTACAGTATGTTGAAACAAAGCATTCCAACTTGAGAGACATACCTTGGATCACTATAAAGGAACACAAAGTGAGCATACTTATTAAGTAGCCTTAGTAATTTGATGGGATAAATTGAAATAGCATAGGGAAATAAGTGTGGAATAGGGTGTGTAACCTCCCCTGCATAATGAAAATCGATTTTTCCGAATACTTTTAAAACACTAATCGATTTTTCAGGTTTTTTAGGATCTGAAAATCGATTTTTCCGAATAGTTTAAAAAACAAAATAGATTTTTCCGAATAGGTTTTCCCAAATTTCCTGCCGAATACCTAGGTTATTCAGGTTATGGTGCTTGTGGAGTGCACACTGAGAAGATAATTTATGAGTGCACAGAAATCCACCTGGATCTTGCACCCAAACTAGAGCTATGCATGTCAGCTTAAAACACAGAGACACAAAGGTCTACAGTAGCATGTGTTTGCCAAATAGTTGTATGTCTTTACCATGCTCTTGTACATATCAATAGTAATGTAAATCTAACCATCCAACCCTAACCACTGAGACCAGACATTATAAACTCACCCCACATCATCTACAATCACGTACTCCACTTACAATCATCCCACAACACTCCATTCCCGTTCTCGCTAAATGCATATGTGAAATTTCCCATTAGTACGATTGCGTAATGCTCTCTAATTCCTCCACATACTCAAACAGAGCGCGCATACTTACTTGATTTGGGTGAGAAGTCTGTCATTTTATTTCACTCGCTAACTCAATACTCAGATATGTTCACTTCGTACCACTGTACAATAATACAATGCAATACTAGTACTGGTACATAAACTTATTGCTACTACATATAACCACAACTCGTGGCATATACTAATGAACTTAATTACTTACTTGAAGACGATAACAGCACTGAGCTAGTGCACGCTGTATATATTGTATCCCAATTGATGCACATTAAACATTTTGTATTATATTGCTATCTATTTACTCAATTATTGATTGCTTCCGATGTCTTTATGTATGTATAAATAGTAAAAACAACAGTGACGTAGTTATATATATAGCTCTATTAATTATGAAATACTCAATTGGAAATCATATCCGGATATCGGTATAAAAAGGTATTCGAATAATGGGCGAATTGTCGATGCTGGCGACGAATACCTAAGTACCTCCGAATAGAGAAACATAAACTGGTTATTTCGAATAGATAAAATTCACTAATCGATTTTTCCGAGTAATGCTAAGTTGCTATTCGAACGGATAGGTTTTTGCGAATATCCGAATAACCCGAATAACCTGATAACCGGTTACACACCCTAGTGTGGAACCATTTCTTGCTTCTATAGGTTGTTGTAAATGTCTGTAATTTTGTTATGACCCTTATATTGTGCCAATTACTGTTACGTTTCTCATCTTATGGTAATGTAAGTATTTGGCACCCACTGGCCTGTACTTCTTCCTCCTCCATCTACCTCAAATAGGAAACTCATTCTCATGCTGCGCTATTAATATGGATACAGAAGTTGTACATAAATGATCATAATATTTTTGTTCCTAATTAAAGTGTTAAATCTAGCTGATTTGTTGAATTTTTAAATTTTAAACACTGTGGTGTAGATTAAATAATATTTTGTTGACGTGATCTAATCTGTAAGGGCTATCAGTTTAACGTTGTAAACAAACTTTGCAAGATTATTACAACTACTTTCATTAAATAATTTGAACCAACTGATTAGAATAATTTGGGAGTGTATGTCATGTTTTATGAGCGTATTTTGCTTAATCTATTTGGGAACTATTTAATATATTAGTCATATTGAATTATTCATCTTGAATATTTGGCTGCAGTTTTATTGTATAGTATATTGCTTACTTGCTTAACTTTAAAAACTATAATGTAGGTAATTAAATTCAATAAGTTACTATTTAAAAAGTTGCACTGATTTGTGTATTTCATACAATTAAGTTATTTACTTGGTTTGATTGCAGATGACGCCTGAAGATATAAGGAAGGTTCAATCTGACAAACCTGCTCAATCACTTGTACATGTACATCTTGTCTTTGGAAATGCTGGTATGTGTCTGCAGCTGTGCTTGTTCTGCAAGTGTTTCACATGAGCACATGTGGCAGGTGATGGGAAGACCCATTACATTAAGGGACAGTTGAAGCAGTGCCCTTCAAGTTGCACCATATCTGTGAATGAAGCATTTGCCCCACTTGGTGCCATAAACAAACTGCGACGTCTTCCCTCTAATGAACCTAAATGTGCAATTTTCTTCAATTTTACACTGCTACCACCTGGAGGAAAGAGTTTTCCATCACGAAATCTCAATATTGTAAGTCAGCAAATCTCTGTCAGTGTTGTTCAAGAAAATGTGTATCGTTATTGGTAAAGCAGTTGCTCCATGTGGCCTCATAGCTATTTGCCTGTTCATTCAGTATTGTGATTCAAAGATGTGTCTATTTATTGTTCGTTAGAACCCTTCAATAACACCTTTTATATCACTGGCTCTGCTGTGTTTCAAACAATAAGAATACAATTGGCATATGTTTCTAAGAACTATTATAAATAGAAACAATTTCTTTGAGAATGTTGGTGTTATATAGCCCTGATGGTGGTGTAAAAAGAATGAAAGCAAGGATGAGTTGAAAAGAACATATGGTAAAGGCCTAGAGTGTATTTTCTCTTCACCCACGTTCATCTATTTTACACCACCACTTCTTATATATCCCACCTACCTTTGTTCCTTTTTTTTTTTTTCTTTTTGTGGCTCAAGATTTCACAATATGTTGTCACTTAAAATGTGCAGTATTGTAGTCTCATTTGATTGTAAAGAGAATGTACGATCCGATTGTTTTCCACCCTGCCATATGCAAATTCCTTTTAGAGGTTTCATTTTTTAAATTACAGTATGCAGTCTATTAACAATAAACACACTTATGGACAAATAACCTGAATATTTGCCTGTCCGTGTAATTGTGCTATTCCTGTTGGCAGGTCCATCAGTGAAATTCAGTTCGGACCCCACAATTGCTGAAGAGGAGTGTCGTAAACTGCTGAATGAGTATATGGCTAAATATAGTATTAAGACCAGGAAGATCACACAACATTTGTTCGTCAAGTGAGTCATTGTTAGAACTTGTTAATTAATGTCTAATAGCATATGAGGAGATTTTAGTTTATATCTTTATGATCCTGTTCATGTGGGGTGAGGCTACTACTTTGTATAGTTATAACTCTGACATTTGTGCTACACAGGGCACATAATAATTGGTTCATGAAACTTACATCTGTGTTGTGATTATAAGATAAAGACCTCTAACTTAGTGATTACTATGCAACCTTTTTGTCGTGATAAAATTATCCTGTTTGATTATGTAGTATTATTTTCAATTATGAGGGCTAATGAACTAAGTGACATACTTGAGTTACATATATGTGAAAGTATGATGTAGATAACTTGATTTATGTGACATTTTCCTATATGAATCATGGGAAGAACCCACAGTTAAGTGCTTCAATTTGTAAGCATTCAGGTAATTACCAAATTGTGAAACATTTAGCATTAACGCACCAGAACAGAATATTTTCCCCCATCTTTTTCATTTGTACTTACATGTATGGTAATGTAAAGTTCATACTAGACTGAAATGTTTTATAGTTTGAGGTGTCCCAAACATTCATGTACCTCCTACAATTCATGTTGCTAACTCTCAAATGGTGGGGGGCAAATATGTTTACCGACATAGTGTTGCGTGTTGCTGTGTTGTACAGTGTATAAACGGACAACGGTCTTTTTCCCTAGATATATGAATACCCGATGTAAGTTTCTTGACCACTTACCTGCCTTCAACTACAATATTGGAAGTGGAATCAAGATAAATAATGAAGGAAAGCAAGAGAAAACTGATACCAGATCATTAGGATCAACCCTTATCGAAGCCATGTTGGACGAAGTTAGTGATTTCTGTGACTCAGATGTCAAGGAGAATTGGTCCACCAACCCTCATCAGCAGGTTAGATACTAATCCACTGTATGACGATGGTTCACTAATCTCTCCTTCCAGTTGATCTACGACAAGACCAGCATTGATCTAATCACACTTGATAATGTTAAGTTGTCACCTGATGTTAAAGCCAAATTCAAAAACATAGGTGTAAAGATCCCTTCAATGAGGTAAGCTTGCACAATTCCTTCCCTTTCCAATGGCCCATGTAATGCAATTATCTTGATTGCCATTTTATATGTCATGCCAAGTTCTCAGTATGTTCAATTACGCTGGATGATATCTGTGTGGTACTGTAAAGTCATTCGCAAAAAAGGTCAAGAACATGTTGAAGCATGGATCTCACTCAATAGCGATAGTGGATTCGAGAGTATAACCTTGTACATGTTGAAAAGAAATGTGCCACCAAACATACTAAATAGTGGTCTGGAGTGAAAGCTCATCAGCCTCTGCTGACCCGACACATATACCGTTAGTGTGGTACTTGAATCCGATGTTGCCCCTATCCAGTGGAATATGGTGCATGGATACTTTATAGACAATGTAGATGTCTCCAGGCATGGTTATGTTCTGATTCTATGTATTTTGAACTCTGGATGTGCTGCTAAGTACGAATTAAGAATAGTGGATCCTTAAATAGAAGGGTCAATTGAGAAAGAATTCAATCATCAGAGAGATGAACACCAGGGAAATCCTTGACAAGTACCTGTCAAAGGCACTTGGTGTTGAGTTGAAGGATGGACGTCTGAAGCAGATTGATGAGGCCAAATATGTCCTCACGCTGGACTACACCCTCAAAATGCTAAACATCCATGAGCATTACAGATGTGGTGTACCTGTGATCATTGAAGGGGAGACCGGTGTGGGCAAGTCTGCCCTTGTGCAGATGTTGTCCGCCCTCTGGAACCATTCCCTGTTGGACAGCTGGAACACAGAAAAGGGTCGCATCCATGATTTGCTTAGCAAGAGGATAGGAAACCTCTCTGATGCATCTTGCAAGAGCCGTGAGGTAAGTGTGTTTGTAGCTTGTGGTACACTGTCTGTTTATCCAAACAAATTCTATTGCAAAAAGAAATGTGTGCAGCTAGTAGATCAGTTATCAGAAGGCAAGTATATCTCCTGTGAAGATATGCAGGTGTTGTGTACTTTACCTGACTCAACTCAATTGAACACACATCTGAGGGAGCACCTTCTGGCAATGAGGCACCTCCCAGTTGTCAGTCTTCTTGTTACCTAGGAGAAGGCTGATCTGCTCACCCTATTTGAAGAGGCTGCTAAAACAGACACTGTGCAGGTGAGTACTTATCTCTGATTTAGGATTGAGTGGTAGTCTACTGCGAAATGTTTGGTTGTAATATTCAATCAACCCAACAATGACATGCTTCATTGCTGCTTCATAAAGTCCAAATCCATTTTACAATAGAGAAATCTATAATTTGCATGTTTCACTTCTTTTGTTTTTTACCTGCCAAGTTTCAGCAGTTATTGGTTTATCCCTTCTCAAACATTTCCTCTTTCACGCACACATTTGCATAAGAGTGACTGTGGGTTCTGGGCAGAGGGAAAAGCATATTTGTGTAAATTGCACTAATAGGCTGCACGTCCAGGAATGAATTGGACATGTTTGAACCGATATAACTCTTGATGTAGATAAAAATCTACTAAGATTGTGATTTCAGTCGAATTTATTTACATTATTTTAATATTAATTGAACGAATTAACTTTACAACAATTAACCACTTTTAAAGCTGAGCCTGTTTACTCATGTATTTTGCAAATGAAAAACAAATATTTAATGGTGCTAGTTCCGTACGTGGTATACCCCGTTAATTTGTATTGAGGTCTAGGACATCGCAAATATTCTGCAGCTGCTACAAACATATGAAGGGATGGTTGAATAACAAGGGTACACAATACTGTGGTATAAATACTTTCCTATGACTTGTAGCGTTGCGAACATTTTTGCTAACTTTATAAGTACAAGGATTGTATTCATCGTCCAGCGGCTTTATAAGAAACCACCGATGTCAAAACTATACTAGCTAGCGCTCGTATTTAACCTCACGAACGTGAACATTTATTGCACGCATGACACATTGCTATTTTATTAGTACTAGTTCTGATGCTTGCTGCACGAATTCACACTTGTGTGACTCACAACAAGACATGATTGTATGCTATACGCGTTGCATGTACTTTTCCCAGAAGGCAATTCATGCATGCACATTGCCATGCGCGTCATGTGACTCTTTCGATGATATTTTATCTCCGATGTTTCCTATTCGGTGAGGCACAGTCATGTAAGCAATGAGCGTGTCTTTGTGCCTGTACATTTGCTCTAACACTGCTAGGCATGTAATGAGAGCCATGGCCATAACTACAGCTAGACAAGACGTGCATGAATGTATGCTAGATGAGATGCTAAGTGTGCAGGGTTACGTTCTCTGCGATCAAAATCAAAGTGTCGCATACACTGCCAGCGAAATCTTAATCTAGACACCCAGACCCTGGCGAAAGTTATAGAAACCCAGACCCTGGCGAAAGTTATAGAAACCCGTGACAGCAAGCAAGGAGAAGGTGGTGTATTTGGGGTGGAGCAGAGGTTGGGCTTGGCACCACGTGATGACGTCTGAGCTCATGGGGTGGGGCTGCCAAAGGTGTAGATGGGCTTGGGAACGGGAAGGTAACTAGCGCTGCTCAAATTGCGCATGTGCATTCACTGCACAATAGTAATTTCACTTTCTTTTCAGTTTTTCGCTGCTTAATCTCTTCCGTTCCGGGGTATACCCCGTAAATACGAGGTATACAACGTTGGGCCTAAAATGAACAAGCCATACTTCCAATTTTACCGTAGCTTACAACGAATGTGAGGCTCAGGGTAATTTACTATTGTGTAAAATTTCAGCATTTTAATCTATTGCATCAATATACTGTACTGCCTTAAACAGGTGTGATCTTTGTGTAGTCATCACTTCAATGTTAACCAGACCCTGCCAAATCAAGTTAGAGCAAAGACTTATATTTTGGTTTGACATGCATACATTACACTATTAAATGGTGATAATACTATTATTAATGGTTATACGCAGCAGTGAGGAAAAATTAGAAACCATCATGTACTCGGGTTTGGTGGTTTTGTTTTAACTATATTCAATTGCTTTGTGGGTCTAACAGTTATTGTAGCCACCAAGCGTCCTATTTGCTACAAAATGGCGGCACCAGGATTTTGAGGTTACAGGTACACGAAACACCAACAAAATAACGATGGGTCGTACATATCAATTGCGGGGCTAGATGGAGCTAACAAACTGGCCAGCTCGATCGCAATCAGCGATCGAAGGTTACATGCTGGGATGGTCAATCTAGACCCAACTGGACCCTAAGCTGTTGTATGAATGCCAAGTGTCTAAAATATAAGCTATCTGTGAGATGTCTGTGTTTTAAGAGCTTGATTAAGTACATGTAGCTGTTAAAGACCTTTTTGAGCCAGTAGTTTGTGGATCAGTTGGTTAATCAGAGGTTAGCAAAAGATGTCTTATTCCATGCATGTCCCATATGGTGATTTCCATCTTGGTGTAGCTCTGTGGCCATTGTACAGTGGGAAGAAATGAGTCTCTCTGTTTGTGTGTTTATGTGTACATGTATTTATGTGTGTGTGTGTGTGTGTGTGTTAAAATGCGTGTGGTAAAAATCCACTCTACTATTCTATCCATGCAATTCCCTATGTTGACCCCATTCTACCCATCCATTGCCATGCACTAGATGAGTGTTGTCTGTGTATGTACAGTGTATCTATGTGAGTGTGCATGTGTGTGTGTCTGTGTGTGCGTCTTTGTGTGTGTGTCTGTACGTGTCTGTGTGTATCTGTGTAAGTGCATTTGTGTGTGTGTGATGAGTGTTACCCTGTGGTACCCTGAGCATGTGTGCATTAACCTGTGTGTGGTAAAAATCCATGTGTCTGCACATGTGTTTCTGTGTGTGTCTGTGTTTGTGTCTGTGGGTCAGTTTGTGTGTGTGTGTTAGTGTATGTCTCTATGTGAGTTTGTGTGTGTGTCTGTGTACATGTATGTCCGTGTGTGAGCTTGTGTGCATGTCTGTGTGTGTGTTATCTTCGTGTGTATGTGTCAGTGTATGTTGTCTGTGTATGTCTGAGTATGTGTACAGTTTGTGTGTGTGTTTGTGTATGTCTGTGTGAGTTTGTGTGTGTGTTGTCTTTATATATGTGTCTCTGTGTGTGTCTGTGTGTGTGCATTTGCATGCTTTCCATATGTGTGTTCCCTGTGCATGTGTGTATTAACCTGTGCGTGATTAAAATCTACGATCCACCATTCCTCTGTGCGATTCCCTATTTTGACCTCACTCTACCCATCCATGCCATGCACACTAGATGAGTACCCACTTGTTTCTTTCTGTGCTTCTTTCTGTGTGTGTGTCTGTATGTGTGTCTGTATGTGTGTCTTTGTGCATGTGTCTATGTGTGTGCATTTGCATGCTTTCTGTATGTGTATTACCCTGTGCATGTGTGTATTAACCTGATGAACCTGTGTGTGGTAAAAATCCCACTCTACAATCCAAAGGTCTCGACCATTCCTCTATGCAATTCCCTGGTTTGTGGATGGAAACATGCCATCCTTACACCATTCCCAGCAATAGCATTAAGTTAAGACATACAAGCAAAACATATACCCAGCTAGCTAACTTTAAAGGTAAAGGATTCTGTACACTGAAACCAAAGCAGATAAAGAATCACCACACCATGAATTTCAATTACCTACAAAGAGTAGATAACACAAATCATCTGAGGGAGAGTGGGCTTAGCATAACCATAATGGTCATACATACACCCAAGCACAAATCAATAACACACACACACACACACACACACACACACACACCACACACCATACACATACACCATAAACACACACACACCATACACACACCTCATACACACCCCATACACTCACACCCATACACGCACCCCATATACTCACACACTCACACCCATACACGCACCCCATATACTCACTCACACACCCCATACACACAACTCATACACACACACACACACACCTCACACCCCCCCCCACACACACACACAGAAACACATGGACACTATTGAATCACTCTACAGTCCCGGGAGAAAAAAACGGCGTTATCGCGCGTTATCGCGCTTGAAAAACGGCCATAACAACGCCAAATTACGCGGTCTTCAAAACGCTGTATCTTCTTGATTGTGCAATATAGTGGAGCTGCATTTTGCACATTTACAAAGCGGTCCTGTGTCTGTAGAAGTCCAAAGATGGTTTAGTTTGCGATGCATCGTTCGGAAGATATTCACAATCAACTTAGAGCAAGATTTCGCGGGCTTCAAGTACAAAACCCCGCGAAATCAAGCCCTTTACTTGAATGTGAATATCTTCGGAACGATGCATCGCAAACTAAACCATCTTTGGACTTCTACAGACACAGGACCGCTTTGTAAATGTGCAAAATGCAGCTCCACTATATTGCACAATCAAGAAGATACAGCGTTTTGAAGACCGCGTAATTTGGCGTTGTTATGGCCGTTTTTCAAGCGCGATAACGCGCGATAACGCCGTTTTTTTTCTCCCGGGGTGGCAAATAATCCATGCAAATCTTAAAATAGGCTGACACCATGATGAAGACGACTGAAACATGGGGATATGGAATTGGAGGGTGTTTGCTAAATTACAACAGATGCTGATGCCGTGTGAGGGTGGTCGATCTAGACCCAACTGGACCCTAAACTGTTATATTGATGTGTGTCTAAAATAGCAGCTACGTGATATCTGTGTTAAGAGCTGAATTAACTAAAGACCCTTATTGAGCCAGTATGTCAGTTGGTTAATCAGAGGTTTAAAAGCAAAAGATGTCCTATTTCATGCATGTCCCAAATCGTGGTTTTCATTTTGGTGTAGCTCTACAGTGGAAAGAAATGAGTCAGTTTGTGGGGTTATGTGTATTTGTGTGTGTGTGTGTGTGTGTGTGTGTGTGTGTGTGTGTGTGTGTGTGTGTGTGTGTGTGTGTGTGTGTGTGTGTGTGTGTGTGTGTGTGCGTGCGTGTTTGTGTGTGTGTGCGTGCGTGCTGAGATAATATATTATCTCTGCGTGCGCGCGCGTTTGTGCATAGATTGAAAGTCTTCAATCTATGGTTTGTGTGTGTGCGTGCGTGCGTGCAGAGAAAATATATTATCTCTGCTGCGCGCGTGCGCGTTTGTGTGAGTGTGCGTGCGTGCGTGTGTGTGTGTGTCAGAGGCGTAGGAACGTATTTAAAATTGGGGGGGCCGACTTTGTAAAATTATTAGCTACAATTTTTATTGCCAATCACGTAGAGGGGGGTGCTTACCATACCAAAGTGGGGGGGGGGGGGGGGGGGGGGCAGTCCACTTCAGGTCCGATATACGAAAAGTGGGGGGGGGCAGGTCAGATATACGAAAAGTGGGGGGGGGGGGGGGGGGGGCAGGTCAGATATACGAAAAGTGGGGGGGGGGGGGGGGGGGCGGCAGTCCACTTTTGGCACACAGAAATACGTTATAATACACGGTTTGCTAACCGTTACATGAAGTAGACGTAGACGTAATATGGTGACGTGCGGTTACGTACCGGTGAGTTAAACTAAACTAAAGGGATAACATTGGGGGGCCGAAGTATAGTCGGCCCCCCCCACCTATAACATTGGGGGGGGGGCCAAGGCCCCCTCTGCCCCCCCACCTATAACATTGGGGGGGGGCCAAGGCCCCCTCTGCCCCCCCGGTTCCTACGCCTCTGTGTGTGCGTGCGTGCGTGTTTGTGTGTGTGTCACTGTGTGCGTGCGTGCGTATTTGTGTGTGTATGTGTGTGCGTGCGTGCGTGTTTGTGTGTGTGTGTGCGTGCGTGTGCGTGTTTGTGTGTGTGTGCGTGCGTGCGTGTGCGTGCGTTTGTGCGTGCGTGCGCGCGTGCGTGTGTGTGTGTGTGTGCGTGCGTGTGCGTGCGTGCGTGTGCGTGTTTGTGTGTGTGTGTGTGTGTGTGCTTGGGTGTATGATGTCCATTATGGTTATGTTAATGCTGCATGAATGCTGAATGCTCCTTCCTGGACAGAAACACTATCCAATATCATGCATGAAAGCCTTTGCCCCATGCTTCCATTCTACATGTGTAAGCTGGTTAACTGGTTTGCCCATAAGGGGGTCACGCTAAACTAGTCAGGCATATGACAGGGGTGCAAGCCCCCCTGTCGAGCCTGCCTGGGACCAAGGGTAGCGCAGGCTACTCTTGGATGTGACCAGACTTGCCACTACCATGACGAGGTCATGGAGAGTGGTTGGCCCTCAACCGCTGACCCGACCTGGAACCAAGGGTAACGTTGAGGCACACCTTGGTTTGACCAGATATGCCACACACGACGCGGTCAGTGGCTTGGGTGGTTAGTCAGGGTAGAAGCCCGAAGGATGTTGCCTGCCATAGATGTCTGACAGGAAAATCTGTGTACATGATACAATTCAATGCACTTGTGGAGTGCTGGGTGGGTCAACAAAATTCAGGTTGATAGTGGACTGTGAGACTGAATGAGTACTTCACCAAGATCACCCTATATAGTACCTGGAACCATATCCTATGGGAACCATCTGGTTTGGGTAAAATGGTTAGTTTAGATGGAGGATTACAGGAAGGTGGCAAGGTTTGACTTATATCCCTAAGGGATATGGGAACGTTGTAACCATTCGCCCTTCATCAGAACATTAAACGTTGTTTACTCCCTAAACAAACCACTTAAGCCCACCCACCCAAGTGAATTGTATGAAAAACTCTTTGTAGGTAATTGAAATTCATTGTGTGGTAGTTCCTTATCTGCTTTGGTTTCAGTGTACATGTACAGAATCCTTTACTGTACAGGCCTTTAAAGTTAGCTAGCTGGGTATACGTTTTGTTTGCATGTCTTAACTTAATGCTATTACTGGGGATGGTGTGCTTCCCATACACCTGTCCACAAACCAGGGAATTGCATAGAGGAATGGTCGAGACCTTTGGATCATAGAGTGGATTTTATCACACACAATTTAATACACACATGCACAGGGTAACACACATACAGAAGGCATGCAAATGACCGCACATAGACACACACACACACACACACACACACACACACACACACACACACACACACAGACACACACACACAAACACAGAAAGAAACATGAAAATAAACACGTGGACACTCATCTACATGTAGTGTGCATGGCAATGGATGTGTAGAATGGGGTCAAACTAGGGAATTGCATAGAGCAGGGGCGGATTACGATACAGGATTCCTGGAAGGGGGGGGGGGTCCAATATGAATAATTAATGAGGGGCGGACCCTAATCTCGCAGCTAGGGGTATGGGGGAGCGCTGTAAGCTCCCCCATGGGGGTCTGGGGCGGAGCCCCAGAAGCTATGTGTTTTTATGCGCTTGGCAATAATGACATAAGCAACTGGATACGCTTATACTGGTTAAGAGGGGAAAATGGAATGCAAAACACATATATTAACATGCATGCATGTACATGTATGAGGTAGCGTGCAACTGTCAATAGGGATGTTATTATGCGCTATTTGACATATGATAAATGTGCATTGTGGATTTCACTATTGAATCTATACATACATGTTGATTTAGTCATAGAGAATACATGATTGAAACAATCGTCGGTTGTTCTTCATCACAAATAATTGACAGACCTCCTCAATATCTATTGGCACATCATGATGCAAGTGCAGCAGAGCTAAACCTGCAAGGCGTTCCGTTGTCATAGAGCTGCGTAGGTAGGTTTTAATGTGCCGTAAGCCAGAAAATGACCTTTCAGCTTCACAGCTAGAAATGGGTAGGTTGCTCCCTATAATTAAAAGTACACGGATATTCGGAAATACATCTTCATCTGTTGAGATGAGTGTGTCTGAAATGTTAGATGGAGTTTCATGTTGAGCCTTTTGCAACCAAAATTGCTGCCAGAACTTTGATTCAGAGAGTAAAGATGATGGAGCTGGCAAGTCTTGCTCCCAGAACAGTAGTCGTTCTGAAAGACCTCGCAAATCTTTCTCTACAACACACACTGCTGGTACCAAAATAAACAGATCACATCCTACCCTATTGTCTGGATGAAATCTTGTTGTCATTTCTAGGACAACATGGTTCACAAATGGAATTGCAATATTAATGCGATAATAATCTTCAGTACTTGAGTTTTCTGTTATAGCATTTACTCGTCCTGTTTGCCGTTTACAACGTCGTGGAATTTCAATAATTGTTTCCACCTTACTTGCTAACCTGTTTGCATCTACAAACCAGTCTGAAAACTCATAATCCATCTTATTTTGCAGTTCTTTTAGATTATTTATGCAGTTATCTATCATGTTATATGCATGCACAATATCCTGATCTTTTTTTTGTAGCTTCACAGCAAGAGGTTTCAGAAATTCTAGGCTACAATAAATGCAACAATGTTTTGAGATGATTTCAAACTGTGAAGTAAACCTTGAGCCCTCACTTTAGTCTCAGCATCCCATGGCCAGGTCCTCTCTAGGTCCATATCTGAATATGCATATTGATTTGTGATCAGTTCAAAGCAATTGCAAAGATATGAATGAAGTTCATAAAAGGATTCAAAGCATCTATGTCTCTCTATCCAACGGGTTTTACATAAATCCTGTACCTTTGTCTTTTCATGCTGGCATTCAAAAGTGTCTAGCACATGCTCAAAATAGTTCTGCCTTTTTGGCGATGGATCAAAAAACAAGAATACTTCATTTATCACCCCGATCATATTTCTTATGATAGGAATAGTGCAAGCTGAAGCAATACTTAAATTTAATACATGGCTTCTGCAATGTGTGTAGAGTGCAAGAGGGGAAATGGTGCGTATTCTAGCCTGTACTCCAACCTTTTCTGACGCCATTGCTGAAGCACCATCATATGCTTGTCCTCTGCACTTCAAAATATTGATGTTATTACTCTTTAGGCTTTTTACAATAGCTTCAGCTATATGGGCTCCGTCAGCCCTTTCCAGTTCAACGAAGTCAAAGAATAGCTCCTGGATTTCACCATATGATTCAAATCTCAAGCAGACAGCCAAAATCTCTTTATTTGCATGCTTATCAGTAACCTCATCTGCTATTATAGAAAACACAGCTGACGAACTTTGTAATATTTCAGTTGTTCTCTTCCTAATGTAGCTAGCAAGTACCTCAATGATTTCATTTTGAGTACTTTTTGAGGTGCACATAGTATTTCTCTTGCCATGCTCAAGGTGGTGCATCATAATCTCATCATTTTCAGATAATGCTTGTAAAATTGCAATAAATTACCTTTATTGGTTGCTACACTGGTATAGTCATCTCTGTGCCCTCGCAGGGGAATGTTCTGTTTACCACAGAGAATTATTGCTTTTGTGATGACTTTCAAAATATGGAAATTTCTGTCATACGCTTCTTTTGCCATTGCTGATATCTTATATTGTAGTGTTGCTTCAGGATTATCTACAGCTTCACAGAAGGCCAAGCTAAGCATTACAGCATCTTTGTGATACTGACTTTGATCATGTAAAGCTAAGTACCCTTGTCTACCTGTTGCCTTATTGTATTTCTGCATAGGCAATGCAACAAAGACACCTGGTGTTATACGAGAACTTTTAGGAGGAAACAGTACGCAATGCTTACTGTATCCACCTTGCTGTGAGGGGCTGTATACCAACCATTTGTACTGCTCAAGCCATGAACTTTGGAAAGATAAACACTTTGTCCTTTTTTCAGAACTCTTCTGCACGTTGCATGTAGAAAACTCATAATTCTTACCAGGCACAAAATGATGTTTCAGATATTGCTGTAAATCATGCCTGGAAAGAGAACTCAGTTTTATCCTTCCAGCAGCTATTTCCCCAATGTCATAACAAATTGACGAATTTCCAGGGCAGCATTCTGTAGCTGGAGTATAAAATGAAGCAACAGTTTATACATTTTAGGTCAGTTATGTACATTCAATCTTTTAGTAATTTACAATGAGTTGCGTCCAATTCTGACAATTCATAGCTGTTTTCTCCTGGACTTGCTTTACTATAAACTGCAGCAAATTGCATTTTTCAATACACTTAATTCATGCACAGCTGTACATGCATTAAAAAAAACTTACGCTCACTTGGTATACTTGGTGGTGGTACAGATAATGACACAGCAATACCACGATCTGGGTCATTATCATCTTCACAACCGCTTGAGTTGTATGCCTGACCTTAAGTTGTAAATAAGGTACATGGTAGCCAATACAATACACGAAGCTCACCTTCAATGGTTATCACTTCTGGAACAATATTGTTATCAGTACTGCAGCTACTGCTGCTTGCTCCCCCTTCCTCTTTGATGTTCCTAACTGCTTGACCTGAGTTATGTGACTTCTGTCCATCAATAGCCACACCATCCACATCTGGGCTACTTCTTTTTTCACCGCCACTCGTATCGTTCGAGGCTGATATCATGCGAGTGCGTTCAAGTAATGATTACGCTTATGTTTGAGCGGAGATTAACACTTACTTTTAGGTCTTTTTGCAAAAAAAGTCTGAAATGGATCGCTGGCTTCCCGCTCTCTTCGTTGCATTCGCTCCCATCGCATGAGTACGCACATGCGCGCAAAATTATACGTTTATTATATTCATACTTGAGTTTGAGGGGGGGTCCAGACACCCTGGACCCCCCCCCACCCCCCCCCCCCCCCCCCCTGGATCCGCCACTGTAGAGGAATGGTCGAGACCTTTGTTAGGTTTTATCACACACTGGTTAATACACACATCACAGGGTACACACATACCGACAACACACACTCACACAGACACTCACACAGACATACACAGATGCACTAACGCAAACTGATACACAGAGAGACACAAACACAGACACACACAGAAACACGTATGCAGACACATGGATTTTTACCACGCACAGGTTAATGCACATATGCACAGGGTAACACTCATCACATACAAATGCACTTACACAGAAACTCACAGACATACGCACAAAGATGCATACACACACACACAGACATACACACAGACACACACACACACACATGCAAACTGACCCACAGACACACACAGACACAGAAACACATGTTCAGACATATGGAATTTTACCACACACAGGTTAATGCTCATATGCACAGGGTGGGTACCACAGGTAAACACACATAACACACAAACTCACTCTCACAGACACACTCACACAGAGACACACTCACACAGATACACACACAAACACATGTGCAGACACATGGATTTTTACCACACACAGGTTAATGCACACATGCACAGGGTACACACATGACAAACACAAACGCACTCACACAGACACACACAGACACATGCAGACACGTGCAGACACACATAAATATGCACACACAAACACACACACATGCACACTCACATACATACACACGTGCACACTCACATACATACACACACAGACACTACACTCATCTAGTGCATGGCAATGGATGGGTAGAGTGGGGTCAAAATAGGGAATTGCATTGAGCGATGGATAGAATAGTAGAGTGGATTTTTACCATACGCAGTTTAATGCACACACACACACACACACACACACACATGCACACACACATAAATACACATAAACACACAAACAGAGAGACTCATTTCTTCCCACAGTACAATGGCCACAGAGCTACACCAAGATGGAAATCACCATATGGGACATGCATAGAATAAGACATCTTTTGCTAACCTCTGATTACCCAACTGATCGACATACTATAAAAGGGTCTTAAGCAGCTACATGTACTTAATCAAGCTCTTAAAACACAGACATCTCACAGGTGGCTGATATTTTAGATACATGTACATTTTCATTACTTTGTTATTTTGAGTTGTTCCTTATGATAGTCGTCCATGATAACCTTTTTTTTTCAATCATAGCAAATGAGACAAATGGTTGTATACACATAATAATGTTGCCTACCATCGCCATGATAAGCATATCATGACATAAACTACAGTTTACATCATGATATGCTTATCATGGCGATGGTAGGCAACATTATTATGTGTATACAACCATTTGTCTCATTTGCTATGATTGTACAACTATTTATGAGTAGACACATATGTTTGCATGAACATAAGTGCCACCATATGGGGCACAGTGGATAACTTGTTAATAAAACTTTCATTGCTGCGGTGAGATGGCCAACTGCAGTGCAAGGCTTTAACTAGCTATAACTTGGTCTATAATGATTATTGTACATGCTCTACGTATGTATGTATTTATTGCCATAGGCAAACAGCTCAAAGAACGTGTTGCAACGCGATGGTCACTCGCAGCCAGAAGGGGTAAACAAAAGCCGATGATTCTCGTAATGACTCATGAATCAAAAATTAAAAAGACAATAAAAACACGGCACACAAATGAATGCCACATAACATGGAATAACATTTAAGATGCCGAGATACATCAAAATGCCATATTAGTATCTTTTCACTTTGCCCGTTCAAATCTAAAAAAGTCGAAATTGATCCTGTTGTAAAAATAAATACAATGTGTTTACAAAAATTATTAACCATGTTGAATTATAACGAGTAATGATGTGTCTACATTGAAAAACAAAAATTTATAGTTTGAACAGTACAATGGTTTAACCTTAGCATGTCTGCGTTGCCCGGTGTAGCAGGATACCCCGTCCCCCCCTAAAAATTGTCCGGCCGGACAATGTATCCTAGGCTACGTTGTCCGCCGGACAACATAGCCTAGGATACGTTGTCCCCCCTAGGACAACTATTCCTAGGATTATCGGTCCGCTTTAGGATTTCCTGTCCCCCTTCGTTTTTGCAAGCAACGCTTAACCAAAATAGCCCATTCGATAGGATAATAGTGCATGCTGTTGCACACTCCTTAAGAACTTTGAGTGTTGATCACTTTGGCCAACATTCACAGTACATGTATATGTGTATACATGTACATTTATATTAATTAATTTTAAGTGGTATACTATAACTACCCAATACTGGCTGATAATTTCTCCAGATATCCAGAACTACTTTCCATTACATCAAAGCAACTTTACGACTTCAATGCTAATGGACAAACCCAATATTTATTCAATGTAGGAATTATAGCTATTCTGTTTTAATATAGTGCAGTATACTGCAGAACATTATGTGCATGGCTTCCTAAACAAAATAAGTCGCAAAACATTACACACAAAGAGTTTTGTATCCCAGTCCAATTGTATCAATCTGCACATACATGTACATGTACATGACTGATTGGCTGTCTCACTAAAATTATTGACCAAAGAGTTATTAGGTACACACCAAAATCAGTCAAATAACATTGTCTAAAACGCTGCCACTATTGTTGTACTGAAACTTTAGACACTAAATCTATCTTCATTAATGAATAACAAATTCTAGTGTGTGGTGTCACATGCTCTCAACAGGCCTGAATTGTATGTCATGTCGGTCGTATTGCTTTTGAGATAGAGCAAGCCTTCTTCATCATGAAACTGTGCTCTCCTGCGAATCGCCCGCTTTTCCGATTTACTAGCATCCACCCGATACTCGCCGTGTTTCAGATACTGAAAAATCTCATTTTAGAGTGGTACTTCCTGATCTTCATCGTTCATTCTTATAGAACCAACGGAACAATTTTGTCACCCGCTTCCGACGTCGACTGTGTTTGAGAACATATGGCGAATCTAAAAAACTGAAGGTATTATACGGTATACTGTGCCTGAAACCCAGATGCGCGAGCTCTAAGTGCACGTGTATATGTATTAGTAACACATTCACCAAGATATCGAGTTTCAAGGGGGGACAAGCTATCCTAAAGGTGGACAACGTATACTAGGATACAGTGTTCGTAGGTATCCGGGGGGACAAGCTATCCTGTTACATTGGCCTTCCCCTAGCTGATCCAGATAGCATCACACTGAGCAGCAGGAATCACAGCAGTGTTTTAACCTCTTTCCTGCTTTTTCTGATGTACATGGCTTTGTCCAATGAAGAAACAAGCCTGAGTCTTTTAGAAAGTTCGTCTTGCTTCTTGTTTAGGAGTGCTTCATCTGAAGACATCTCAGCAATGCACTATGGATTACAAGAGATTAAATAGTTGGGCACTGATGCTACATGTAATGCAAAGAGATGTAGCTGATTCCGGAAGCTGTAGTTGAAAGGTTTTTCCACGCAAACTCATAGTTATTAATCCTTTCTCCGAATAGTGGGCGATTACATTTCCTATATCATATAGGTATGCATTTGTATTAAGCCTTGTTTGGGTTATTATACTTATATTTGACATAGTTGGTAGATATCCATTCCCCAGTATTAAGTGAGTTGTAGGTGATTGCAAATGAAAACATTGGTTGTTTTTCAAGTCTAAAATACAAAAGTAAAAAAGCAGTAAGTGCTTTGGGTGAGCTACATGTAGCTGCACTTGAAGTCACACAAGGGGCTGATGAATATAGTTACTAGACTCCATTCAGAAAATTCGGGATCCTCCTTGATGTTACATTTGTTTTATAATTGCTAACTGAGTGGGAAAGTAAAATTGTGAGACCTGTGATTTCCATGAAAATGGCACAGTTGATTGTGTGTTGTATGCTTTATTTGCTGGAATGAGCAAATGGCAAATGGATTAATCATATTCTTTTTTTTTAACCATTGTGTGTGGTGATATAGCCATGGGTATTAATAGTTTGAACATACACCACTGTAACCCTTCGATGAAACATCCACATCTGATGTCTGATAACACTGCACAAACTATACCATGTGTAGGTCACAGCAAAACTACTGCAAGCTGTCTACTATGCTCAGCTAAAATCAACATTTCACAAGCTCAATATCCATGCAGGTGATTTTATTCATAATATAGCTGTCATTATTGTATGGGAAAGTTCAAATGTGAGCAACAAAGTATTGTCTGTGTGGGCTAGCTGCCTGTAATAGTGATTCAGATGTGGAATTGAGTTTTAATAATAACAGGAACAAGGTACAGTCCTCTTATATTGCGGTTTGATAGGATGATACAACCAAATAGTTCTAATATGCAAATGCACTGATTCTAATACAAGTTGAAAATTGCCAATACACCATTCTTGCTTAGAATTTTATAGCACATCTGTAGGCCCCCACAACCAAACCATACGGCATCTGGAGCAGCCACAATGATATGAATTCAAAGTTCAGATCTTTGGCCATAGTATCACATTCTTAAACTTAAACAGAAGGGTATATTAATTTTGCTGTGGTTTAACTCTTTTGCGGGTGACAGTGCAATATTGTACGGCAGCTGCTATACAAAAGCCACTTTATTTAACATTAATGTTTTTGGAGTTAACAACACATTGTTCAGATGATATGTTGCCACATTTATTAACAATGCCCTCGAAACTGAAAATTTAATGTTCTTCATGATCACAGCTTCAGTTAACTGAAGTTGTAATCATCAAGAGCATTACATTATTACAAGTAAATAAAAACATTCTCTAGGAGAAAGTTGGGGGTATTCAATTATTCATGTTCGGGATTGCTGGACATGGCTGTTTTTAATTACTGCCATTCGTAAACTTGGGGGCATTTTTGGTAACAGATGCTCTCTTATGCACTATCATGCAACATCATTGGATACTATGTACTTGGATAGTGGTTAGGTATACTTATTGTGAAAACTTTGAACCATCACTTTTATAATTTTTTGAGCAATTTCAATCTGAAAAGAGTTTCGGGTTCGTGAAAATCGAATACTTTTTTGGCAGGTTTTGTCGAACTCACTTTTTTGGAAAATTAGTCGGATGGGTTCCAATTGCCACAAATAATGATTTACTTACGGTCCAACTCTTTGTATAATGTTTGAAGCTATTCTCACCCTTGTAAGTACTTTTGCTCAGAACCTACTTTCGTTTAGAGTAGAAATGGTAATACCGTTACCAGAAACGGGACACTTTTTTTCACAAGCCGTCTGTATTCAAAATAGCATAGATTTGCTCATTATGATCACATAGGTAAGGCTCAAGCAAATTCTAGCAATAGCCTGTTGCGCTAGCATTTGAAAAAAAACACCACACTTCTTTGTGTTTTGACTCCGGACCTAAATATTGGAAGTGTGCAGGTTCATGCGCATAATGTTTTTACTCGTAACGTGCGCATATGACGATTCTGCACTGCATTTATAGATTATCAATGTAAACCCAACATCAGTTATAGAATTATTGCATGGTTTTAGCCATATGTTCTTCAATATGTTTGATAAGGTCAGACGTATTACAGGACTTCTTGAGGTGAAAGTGGTTGAGGTATGCCTCATGTTCTAACTTTTTCCATTAAGACAGGTCTTTCCCTACATCTAGCTGCTCAAAGGACACCCTGCATTATTTCGTATTTGTAATAATTGAACCACTTAATCATCAGACTGACAATTACAGCACAGCATACATTTATATATAAATATATATACATCATTGCGCATGCGCATAGTCCATATAATACAGTCATATATTACACTTCTTCCCCCTTAAAATCTCTCAGGGGGGCGGCAGGTTCTCTCAGGGTAACGTCGAGTGGTTGATGGAGTTGTTGTTGTTGTTGTTGTTGGCCGGTGATCATGAGGAGCCTTTCCTTCAGTGGACTGCCCTTCGTTTCTTCTTACTCCTCTTTGTTCATTACTCGCAGTTGGGTTACTAGCTTGTATGTCCAGATCAGTACTTGTTATTTCAGGTTGCCTCATCAGTTCCTCCCTTGGCCTTGTTTCCTCGGCCACTTCAACTGGCTCTGTCATGTCGGGTGCCCTTCCATCCACCTTGGTGGTAGGCACTGGCACACATACGGCTTCTGGTACAGCACTCAACTGCTCAATATGTCTTCTCCAAACCCTACCATCAGGCAATTCCACCTGGTAGGACACAGGACCACATTGCTTTCCAATTCTTCCCCGAACCCACTTGGGATCACTGCCATAATTTCTTGACAAGACAGTCTCTCTTTCTGCACACTCCCTATCTCTGGCCTTCTTATCATGGTGCCACTTCTGCTCTGCTTGTTTCTTGCAGACCTGTTGCTCAGTAGTTTCCCTCAGCAAATGGAGCCTTGTCCTCACCTCTCTCTGCAGAAATAGAACACATGGGGGAACATTAGTTACACTGTGGGGTGTGGTTCTGTATGACAAAAAAAAAGAACACAGTCTCTGATTGAGTGTTACTTAGGTGGTACCTGTCTTCATAGCTCGCTTAAATGTTTGAACAAACCTTTCCACTTGGCCATTTGTGGCAGGATGGTATGGAGCACTACGGATATGTTTTATTCCATTTATAGCCATGAACTCTGCTAACTCTCTTGATATGAATTGTGGTCCATTGTCTGAGACAAGTTGTTCAGGCAATCCATATGCTGAATACACCTGTCGCAATATTTCAATAGTTTTCTGAGATGTTCAAACACTTCAGGCCACTTTGAATGGGCATCAACTAACAATATAAACATCTTTCCATTTATTGGTCCTGCAAAGTCAACATGTACTCTTTGCCATGGTCTCCCTGGCCAAACCCAAGGATGTAGGGGAGCTAGAGGTACAGTAGTTTTTACCTCTTGACATGCAGTACAACCATGCACACAATCCTCAATGTCCTTATCTATAGATGGCCACCATTTATGTCCCGTTGCTAATGACTTCATTCTAGATATGCCGGGATGGTCATGATGTAACTCTTGCAATATCTCCTGTCTACATGTAAGTTTAGCAGGTATCACCACCCTTATTCCCCATAATAAGGTGTCATTCTCTATTGACAACTCATGCTGCTTATTGGCATAGGGGCTTAAAGCTTCAGATATTTGATCAAGCCAATAACCTTGCTTTAGATTCTGCAATACCTTACTTAATATTGGGTCACTACGTGTGGCCTGCCTTAAGTGAGCTGCAGTAACTGGGAGTGCTTCAATTTGTTCTACACTGAAAACACTTGCCTCTAAACCTTTCACATCAGGTCGGTCCTCCTGTAATGGTAGACGTGAAAGTCCATCTGCTATCCATTGTCATGTGTAGACCGATACTGTATATCGTAAGTATATGCTGCCAAAAGCATAGCCCAACGTTGCAATCTGGATGCTGCTACCACTGGAATCCCCTTCTTGGGTCCTAGTATGGTGGTCAAAGGTTTATGGTCTGTCACAAGAGTAAACTTACGCCCATATTGGTATTGATGAAATTTCTTTATACCAAATATTAAGGCCAATGCTTCTTTTTCAAGTTGAGCATAGTGACGCTCTGCTGATGCCAAGGTACGTGATGCAAAGGCTATGGGACGTTCACTGCCATCAGGCCACTCATGTGATAAGACAGCTCCAAGTCCATAGGCTGAGGCATCTGCTGCCTAACGTAGTGGTAGTTTAGGGTCATAAGGAGTAAGAACCTGTGTGGAACTAAGCATTTTCTTTATTAGGACAAAGGCATGCTGACACTCCTTGTCCCATTTCCAACCATGTTCTTTCTTTAATAGTGCATACAAAGGAAACAGGTGGGTGGACACATTTGGCTAGAACTTGGCGTAATAGTTTACCATTCCTAGAAATGATTTCAATTCGGTAATGTTTCTAGGAGCAGGGGCCTTTACCATGGCTTCTACCTTAATTGGCAATGGATGGATCCCTTCTGCATCAATTCGATGGCCTAAGAAATCCACTGAGTGGGAGAGAAAAACACACTTATCCTTACGCGACCTTGAAATCACCACAAATCCGTACCTTTTTATCTGGTTTCAAAATTGGTACAATTGGGGTGGCCAACTCACTATGCATTACTCTGTGGACAATTCCATCCTTTTCTAATCGATCTAACTCTTCCTCTATTCCTTCCTTCAATGCAAATGGTACAGACCTTGGACGGCAAAATACTGGCTTACTCTGACCCTTTAAATGCAACTTCGCTAAATATGAAACAATTGGGCCCTTACTTTTCTCAAACACCTCTACAAATCTAGTTAACAGTGTGTCGAGTCCACTGTTGAGACTATCACTCACTTGCATCTTTTGTATACGATGCCAGTCCAGTTTGAAACTCCGAAGCCAATCTCTTCCCACCAAATTTGGTCCATCGCCCTCCACCACTATCAGCGTGCACACCCTCACTTGCTGCCCATACCTTACTTTAACCTTGATTTCACCACATACAGAAATCTTTTGACCAGTATATGTTGAGAGTCGTGCTGAACTAGGAGATAAAGTCATTTTTGGGAAATGTCTATTAAATGTGACTAGAGATATCAAGGTTACCATTTTCCATTGTAAGACCTACACCCTGGATTTTAAACTCAGCCAACATGGGTTTCCTACCTGAGGGTTCTGATAGGGTGCAAATACCTTTAGTTCTGTCATCCTCCTCTCCGGTTCTATCTTCATCACCTTCCTCAGTTTCTGTCTGTGTCTGATTCTCTACCCAACGAAATTACTACCCCCGGGTCATTCCAAAAACAATTGTACCACCTTAGTTTCAATTTTGCATGCCTTTTCTCACAGTTGTACTCCTCAATGAAATAGACAATTTCTCATTATATTTGCATACCCCATTGTATTTGGTTAGTCCAATACACGTTTATGAATAATTAATTATTTTCTTGACTTCGTTTGGTTTAAATGACTACTATTTGCAACTAAAAAAGGGCATGCTTGTTATTTTGACACAAAATGAAAGGTTGTACGTGGGACATACCATTCAATGTACAAACGTGTTATGCATGTAATGAGGGGTGTGGTAATGCATTAATTAATCACAATGTCAGTGTATAGCTAAAAACCCTAAGAAAATTATGCCACCAAATTTTTTTTCATGCATACTTGCCAACAGTATATGACAGGTTTTTTCATTAACTTAGTGGGAAAATGATGCACTGGCCTGGGATTTGTATTTAAAGGCAGGTAGCCATTTTAATGTCCTCTATTCTGTTCATTGTCACGCACTTGTCTTATCATAACACCCAGCCACAGACTTTAATGAATACAATATCCAAACCACATTTACATAACCCTGTTTACAGTTTACACAAATCTTGCTCTTAGAGCAGCACTGGCTTCCTGCATCTCCTTTCTGGTTAGGGAATATGTTCTACCAGTTGCAGTGGTTGCATTTACGGAGGTCAGAACATCGGAGAGGTCTACATCCAGGACATCCTCCTGCTCAGGGTACACAAAGGAGGATGCTGGGATGCAAGGATGTAGAAACGTCACAGTGATGACATGTTCAGATGTATTAGCCCCAACAACACAACCAAGCCAGCATTCTCCAACATAAGCTACAGTGACATATCCCCCGATTGCTGTAGCTTGAGGAGTAAGGACAGGTTCACTTCCTACTTCAACTCTTTCTCTTCTGGATACTGTACTGGAAGAGAAAAGCTTCACTTCCAGAGTGTTTGGTGAAATGGGAATGAAGCAGTGAAGCTTTTGTGTGCCAGGAACAGTTCTACTTCTGGCCAAACGTCCATCCAGTAATTTGGCTTCTTGTTCATGTTCCCCTAATGCCACAAAACAGAAACGCATACCTTTGATGTGATTGACAGCAAACTGGTACAGTTCATGTGCTGTCAAAATATGATCTTGGTAGGCATGTTGCAGACTGGCTTTTGTGGCAAGTCTCTTCAGAGTCCCCCCAGCACCATCTCCAGCAGATTTGCCATGAGAGGTGGCAAAGAAGTGCCACTCTGCAGGCACGCCAAAATCCACAAGATGCAGGCACAAGTTCAAGAAATTCTTGCAGTTCTTGTATTGCGCAGCACAGCCATCTGAAAAGTAGATCATTTTTTGCAGTCTCTTACCTTCACCTTTTAAGAACTCGATCAACTTCTTCTGGAAGAGGTGCACTGCAATTACATCATGTTGGGTGCTCTCTGATATTATGACAAAGCATAGATGATGCAGCTCTCCTTGTTCTTTGAAGTAGCATACAAAGGGGTGCACTGTGGCAGACCTGTTGTTCCAATGGAACGATTGGATTTCATCTTGCACAACGAACGAATAATTCTCTGAGAAGTCTGCAATAATGAGGTATTCTCCTTCCACGAGGTTGTCTTTACACTCTTGAACATACCTGGCCTGCATTTTTGCTGTAAAGTCATGTACTGTCAACTTTTTCAGCATGGAAATGAATACATCAATGAAATCGTCGAACAGCATCACCTTCGTTTCTAGATTGGCACGGTCAGTTTGCGTCCATTGCCTTACCTCTACTGTATCAATTGAGTTTTCACATGCCATTGCTTGCAGCAGTTTGCAGAGTGGTTCAGTGCCAGGACAAGTTTCACAACTTCCAAAAATGCAATTCAAGCTAGGAGGATTGCAGTGCAATTTCGCTAGACAGCTGTTGTAGTGTTTCAGTTCACCACCGGAGAGGGACTCAAGCTTGCTGCCAATCATCATTAACTTCACATTCTGGTGAATGGTACATACACAAACAGAGTGGGTGCCGCTTGCTCCTGCAAGAATGCACTCTCTTGGTCGTAAGCTGGCAAATTTAGAAAATCCAACTTTTAACTCAGGGTGTCGATTCTTCCACTCAGTATAGGCTTCTTTAAGATTACATAGCAGTAGTCTTTTTTGCATATGCTGCCGGTTGCCATCTGCTCCTAATACTGATACGAAGTCCTTTCTGCCTGGCATTACACGGCTCAGCTCATCAGAAAGGTAGAAATTATTGACTGCTTCACCAGTCTGCAGTGATAGTGCATTGGTGTGTTGAGCATTCGGGCTGGACAACACTCCTTTTTCTGCTACCAGCAGCTTTGCCCGCCTTGCAAGGTATCGTGAGACACCAAAAACTGCTGATGTTTTTCTCAATGACCAACGTTGAGGCAAAACTGTCAAAATTGTCAGTTTTTCACTGCGAGACACAGATGAACAAAACTTTCGTTTTAGTTGCTCTATCATTTCCTCTCCATCAAGTGCTGAATAATCTCTGGAGTCAGCTTCTTCGTCCAACGATATTTCAACTGAGCTTTCTACGCTTTCACTCTCACTCGATTGTGTGCTTTCTTCAACATCACCTGTCTCAGTAACATCCACCGAAGTTGCTTGCATACCATCAAGATCAACACCAGTATTTTCCAAATCCTCCAAGTTGGTGTCAGCTACAGCTTGAAGCTCCTTGCGGCACACTGTGCACAAATAGTGTTGGCGAGTTAAACCAAGCGAAGGATGTCGCTGAATGATACTGTAGGGTACAACTCGCACATCTTTTCTCTGAGCTTTCTTGTGGCGCTTTGATGGATCGAAGCATTTCTTTTCAGAAGGATGAGACATATTTGCGTCGTGTATGCACAGTTTTTATTGCCTGTTTATATACAGGCCAACAAAACTAGCAACGCTGTGTAGAGCCTTTGTGTAATTGTTCATGAGTTGAGTAATCTTTTTGTTGTCTACCAATGGTTAATGCTTGCGCTAAGCGCTTTTCAATGCTTTATGCGCGTGCGCTTAGCCGTCTAGGAGAGGGCTGTTGCATTGATCCATTGTAAGACAACAAAGGAAAATCAACTGTTGCGTTCATAATTGCTACCATCTTTAATGCGGTAGTGTAAAATAAACTGTAAACAGGGTTATGTAAATGTGGTTTGGATATTGTATTCATTAAAGTCTGTGGCTGGGTGTTATGATAAGACAAGTGCGTGACAATGAACAGAATTGAGGACATTAAAATGGCTACCTGCCTTTAAATACAAATCCCAGGCCAGCACATCATTTTCCCACTAAGTTAACGAAAAAACCTGTCATATACTGTTGACAAGTATGCATGAAAAAAATTTGGTGGCAAATTTTCTTAGGGTTTTTAGCTACACACTGACATTGTGATTAATTAATGCATAACCACACCCCTCTTTACATGCATAACACGTTTGTACATTGAATGGTATGTCCCACGTACAATCTTTCATTTTGTGTCAAAATAACAAGCATGCCCTTTTTTAGTTGCAAATAGTAGTCATTCAAACCAAATGAAGTCAAGAAAATAATTAATTATTCATAAACGTGTATTGGACTAACCAAATACAATGGGGTATGCAAATATATTGAGAAATTGTCTATTTCATTGAGGAGTACAACTGTGAGAAAAGGCATGCAAAATTGAAACTAAGGTGGTACAATTGTTTTTGGAATGACCCCCCCTCTCCTTTCATTCTTCTGTTTTCTCCTACATACGGAAGCAATATGACCCGTCTTTCCACAGCAATGACACGTGGCGTCTATAAATTTACACTTGTTGGCAACATGATTGTTCTTGCCACAACGATAACATGCGTTCCTACAAGGTGTTACCTGTTTTTCCGCAACCTGACTGCCCTTTGGGTCCAGCTTCACATGCCCTACCGACAGGTATTTGAACTGTAGCGCATTCTTCTGCGCCGCCTCCATAGCCTGAGCTACCTCCAGTGCCTTGGCAAGGTCCAGGTTCTGTTCAGTCAGCAGACATACAAAATGGTCACGCAACACTTCATTCAAATACCCCCCAAAGTCACATGTTGCAGACAGACGCCTTAGTTCTGCTATATAGTCTAATACTGACTCACTCTGTTCTTGGTTCCTACGGTGAAAGTGGAACCGCTCCACAATAGTTTGCAGCTTCATCAACTGCATCTCCTCAAGTCTTGCAAACACACCATCAGCTGAGATCTTTACCTTACCAGTATTTTTGTTCTCTCCAGCCTTCAAGCACTCACAGATTACACTGCTGATTTTAGTGGTCAGCTCAGGGTGCATGTTCTTTCTTGTGTGTGCCCAGCCAGGGTAAAAGTTGGGTTCAAGCTTATGGAATCTCACTGTAACTTTCACCAGAAACATGCTTGATGCTTGGTTATTGCACCCCTAATAGTGAAGTCTAACGTGGCCAGCAGATTATTAGCATGCCTCATAGCAATGCTCAGAGTATCTTTTGGCTCTTGCAAACCACCACATACATGACCTTCAAGCAATATTTGGGACTTGAAGTGGTATGAGCAGTCAGTGCATTGTGGATATTCAACTCGTATAGCATTCAGTGTCTCCCTCATCCTTATGTTGCTTCTCTACACGACACACCTCTCACAGACTCACACTCAGACATCTCCTTCTGTATCGCCACCTTTCCCATACACACATCATTACCATCACATATATATGCCTGGTATCGAAGCGACGGAGGCAGAGCGATAAGGAGCCCTATAATCTGGCTTCACCAATAAAACTGTTGTGTTCTTAACAGATGCATACCTCCATCTTCCTGTGCTAAGTACGCTTCCACTTGGGTCTGTAGGTGGGAAAAGTGTGTTTCACACACATCCTTTCTACTCTGTGTCTCATTGTGGTAGTAGGCCACTAGCTTCAGCCCCGAGCAGAGCACACATGAGGCAGAAATTGCTTACTCTGCTTACCAGCCAGGTTTTTGGCATTGTCACTCTGGACAATAATCATAGTCATATGGGGAAATCGATGTTTCAAGGCATGCATGGCTGCCTCCGAGCAAAATAGAACAATATTGGCATCAGCCTTCTGTTTGTCTTGGACAATGCAATCAATGAAATGGAGAGCAACCTTATCTGATCCATCCTCCCCTTCTATCCAATCTTCCTCCTCCATCACCTCATCCTCCTTATCCTCCTCATCAATATCCTCCACTTCACTCTCTTCGTCTTCCTCCCCAAAAGCATCCTCATCCTCAAAATCCTCTTCTTCCCCAACATCCTCTTCCTCTCTAACACCCTCCTCCCACTCCAAATCATCCTCTTCCACGTCACTACTTTCAGCAGTCAACTTTTTCAACCATAACATCCTCCTCGTTTTCCTTTCCCTTGTTTAGGTTCTGCAATCGTGCCCTGCCCATGGTAAAGTAAATCTCCACATACAGCTTATCAATAGACTCACTGCAGCACCTAGCATCCTGCTTGGAGTCTGACTTGACACATACACCTGCTCCCCACCAGAGCATTCCCTTCTTGCCATAATATGAGTCACCACTTTCACGGAATCCTTAGCAAGATATTTCTGCTTAAAGTCGAAGACCATGTAAGCAGTATCGGAGTCCATTTGTGCTATGGCTAGCCTCATGTGGTGTGCCTGCTGGGCTGCTAGCATAACGTGGGCCATATACCAATTTGTGCGGCGCTTACACTGATGTATAGTGAGAAGGACATCAAGTACATCTTTTCAAAAGCTGAATATAAATAATGCATGCATTATAATTATGCAATTAAACCTACTAGTGGACATGAATTGCACATTGTTTCTATTTTGGAAAGGAAGATAATCTAGTTTATTGCCAATGTGCAACCCGCTTTATTATTTAGCTGGTGGGAATATGTGTATGCACATCATATAATCGTGATCAAGCTCAATTGGTATATTGCCATAGCAGGAAGCGTCGGCACAGCCTGCCCAACCATATCAAACATTCACATGTACTGCAGATGGTGTGAAGTAAAACGTGAGCACGCAATGCTTAATTCTATTCACATATAACATTGGAAAACTCCACATAATAACAGTAAGTATGACAAAATTGGTAAATCCCCTGGGTATGGACGGGTACATAGGTTTTTCTAATGGTTATCTGTATTAACTGTCTTTAACTATAACCGATTAGTTAACATACCCCAGGGTTAGCTAGGAAGAAGAAGTGAAGCAGGTAAAAGGTAACAATTGTTTGACCCATCTCAAATTGGTATTTGAATACAATCGAACTTTACAGCTTCATGTACAGGAACTTTCATTACTTGCCAGATGCGAGGGGAAGGAAGGGGGGTGAAGGAATGTATGGACTCCATCATGGAATAGTGTAGATGTTGAATGAGCCTTCCAAGGCTGATTTAAACTAACAATCGGACTTGAGAGAAAAGATGCAAACAATCAAAAAAAAGGTGGACCATAAGGCATGGTACCCTTGCTAAAATTACATCACGTGTTTTAGTATTTATTTTGTGTCACATCAGATTTACATGGAAGTTGCATTAATCTTCCTCACAGCCAAAGGACTTCACTGAGACTCCACACATAAATATAGTAAACGTTTTAACCCCCTTGTAGTTTTTCATAATTGGTTAGCAATGGATTGCGATAGGTACTACTTAAACAGCAATCAAGTAAGACTGCACTATGATTCTGGTTCTTGCAAAAGGAGACTGTAGTGAAGAATCAGCAGCAACTGCAGCAACCACAGCCACCTGTAAAGAGGCAGCGGATTCTGTGCACAAGCACTGCAACATTTCTCCCAATGAACTAGTTGCTAGTGCGGAATCGGTTGGCGTTGCCAGTGTACAGCAGAACTGGAGGTTGGCTGCCGTTCTGTCAGGAGTATTTGCCTAATGTGCCTTCCCCTTCATCCAAGCTGCCTTCAATCCAACTTCCTTTCATGTTTGAGCAATCGAGGCTGAGGCTAGTCTGTTAACGCTTTCGGTTTCAATCTAGTTCAAGGTGCTTGCTATGGTCAGTCGTGCAATGGACCAATGGTGTAGTCAGGGTAGTATTGATGGCAGGACACGTGAGGGGGCAGGGGACATTTTGGAGAACCATGCATTTGTTGCCCATTTCTAACTTTTCTGGATATGCTCATCTACAAACATTTGTTACAACAGTGTACTTACATGAACCTATTAATTCTTCTGTTTTTTTTCTCCCTTGGAAAGCAAATCTGTAAACAGCATTGAAGCCCTCCTCCCTCATTATCATGTCACATTCATTCATGCATGCCATATACCGAAAAGGCCTAGGCCCTACCATTGACAGGCCTCGCTGCCACTCACACATAACAAAACATGTATCTGAAGCATGCATAGCTGAGGAAGTGGTGTGAGAAAGTAGTAATGTGGTGATATGGCATTACATATTGATTACTAAGTGGTTTCCTAAAATCTTAAATGTGGTTATGCTTGGTGTGAAAGAGGACATAGGGTGGTGGGTACCCTTTTATGATATCAGATGATGGGCATGTGGATATATATTTTATCTATCAGAGGAAAAGAGTGAATTTTAATAATCGTATGGAATGCCCAAATGTGTGTTTATTATTATTTGTTGTAAAATGATAATTGTGTTCAATTTAATTCCTGATTTGAAGTGCCTTCTCAAAATGTTGTTCTTGTTGTGACTCACACACATTTTTCAGTTCAATGAGAGGGAAAATCCTGTCTTTTCCAGCATCAGGTAATGATTGACCAGTGTTAGTACAAAGCAATAGTTTGTACTGATGTTTTTAAATTGCAATCAACAAACAAAGCTATTAGTATGCACAAGGACAGAATTGCTATGTGTCGTAGAGGGCAGCATTTAAAATCCTCACTTCAATGACCATGCTCTGTTACTGGCAGAGCAGACAAAGTGAATACCATAGTTGAGGAAAGAAGTAGGTGGAAGATGAAAAAGACCTTGTGACATAATTGTGCTTTGTCAAAACTGTAGTTCCTGTACAAAGCCAACAGAGCACAAACTGTATGGCTTTCTTTCATAGCAGCAATAAAAGATGCAAACCTGCCAACGGCAGCAGAGCCCAACCCTCCTAAAATTGAAAAAGAAATAACCCTGTTCAACTTCATGCATCATAAATATTTCTTGTCATATTCAAGCTGACAACAGTGCCAGGAAAGTGATGTTATAATACTACAGGCCTTGTCAAATGGCTTATTGGCATTTCTGATCAGATTTTTGGACTACATTCTACCGGTATATTAACAAGTGACATATGAAGCATATTTTCAGTATTCCTTTTAGGCATTAATTCAAATTAGTATGTAATGATGTTTCATAATGTGTTTGTTGAATTTAAAGAAAAGGGTCATACATCAATATGCTTGACTGAGTTGTTTACGCTAAAAAAGAGAAAATCAGATTGCAAATATTTTGTCACTGTATGTAAATTGCTAGGTTTTGTATTTGATTCTGATTCATTCCTTGTATCTTATGCTAGCTACAGGCAGTTGTAATCTTAATCTTGTATTTGAAACATTCCAGATATCTAGATGAGCAGTACCCTCATTTTTCAACGGAGAAGGATTTTATCAACAACCTTCTGAGCTCAGTTGACATATCCCTTCAGAAGCAGGGAGGAGGACTGTACATGCTCACACAGTTTGTCTTGGAACGCCCTCAACTCCAGGCCGGGGGGCGCCTCCTCCCTGATCTGGTGGAGTTCTACCTGTGGTTGCACTCCCAGTTGGCCTACATCGTATCCTATGACAGAGCTGCTGAGCTGAAGATAGGCACAGTGGTGAAGCAAGCCGTAAAGAGGTATTCCAAGGATGTTAGAACACGCGTGGAAAGGCTGTATGAAAGAGTAAAAGGTTAGGAACCAGAAAATTTTGTTGTTCTCTTGTTCTCTTTTACCTTTATTCTCCCTTTCCCCCCCCCCCCTACTTCCTTCTTCTTTCTCTCTCTCTCTCTCTTCCCTACATCCGTCCCTCCCTCTTTCTCTCTCTCCCTCCGCGGTACCCTCCCTCTTTCTCTCTCTCTCTCCCAGCCTTCCATCTCCCTCCCTCTTTCTCTCTCTCTCTCCCTCCTCATCCATTCCGCCCTCTTCTCTCTGCTCTCCCTCTCCGTCCGTCCTTACCTCTTTCTCCGCCTCCTTTCCCTCCTCCGTCCCTCCCTCTTTCTCTCTCTCATCCCATCCTCCGTCCCTCCCTCTTTCCTCTGTCTCTCATCCTCACTCCTATCCCTCCTTCTTTCTCTCTTTCTCTCTCTTCACTTTCTTACTCTACTCCTCTGTCCCTTCATCCTCTCTCTCTTCATCTCTCTCTCTCTCTCTTTCTTGGTCTCCCTCCTCCCCCCTCTCATCTCTCATCTCCTCATCTCCCTCTCTCTCTCTCTCTTGGCCCCCTACATGCAAATCATGCATCCAGTGGGTTACAATGCCTATGTGAAGACCATAGGTCATACCATTGGTGCTGAAGCGTATCGTGGAAGCAGCAAGGTGTGCAAAATAGTCGATGAATTGCCCCTCCTTCACTTCCTGTCAGGTTAGCCATCAGAGCATATAAGGGTGTTCTCCTGTTCATCTTTCCCTCACCACCATACACACCAGAGGAAAAGGAAGGAAATGATTGGCTCTACATCGTGATAGCTGACATTGTCAATACCCACAACAACTTCATTCAGGGCGTGTATACCATGGCAAAGTCCCAGTGCCTGTCTGTGTACCATCTGCTACCTTCAGACCCTCCCAAGATTCCTCTAACAGAATTCACTTTGAGCCACTGTATTGTGGGAAGGAAGAGCTGGTGTGTGGATGTTAGCATGGGGGGGGGGAGGGAGGGGGATATGCATCATGACATACTGTGTCAGGTAAAGTAAGCTACATGTACATGTGCATTCACCATATTCTCTGCTATCCGTCCTCCACCCCTAGCCTTCATGAGATTGATGATTTCTTGCAAATGGTGCGCAGTCGATATACCCCCCACAGAGCTGCCTTTGTACCAGAGGGTGCCCCTCCTAAACCAGTGAAGAATCCTATGGCATCTGTGTCTGGCAGTGTGGTGCAGCAGCACACACCCTGCCAATTTGACCTCCACCTGATCCAGCAGGATGTGATAGCTACCTACCTTGCAGGTAAGCCACTTGTGGAGAGTGCTGCTGCTATCCGGACACACTTCAAGTTCAGCAACATGGCCCAGCACACTTCTGCACATCCAGTAGAGTAAGTAATGTGGGTAGATGACAAGTCCTCCATTTTTAACCTATTGTTTGCAGTATTGCCAGCTCTGGTGGTGACATTGACACCTTAAAAGATCAGTTACCAGACCATTTCAAGGTATTATTGTCTTTTGGTTATGAACTTCATGGTACTCTGCGCAATAATTGCCAGGTCCAATGTGATGACTTGACATCTAAGAAGATGGAGTTTGATTTCCATTCAGCTGGTTATCTGACACTGTTGGAGGCTGTGCAAGCTATAAAAAATGTGCTCGGCCATCTCATTAACTCAATTAAGGTTGGGGAAATAGCATCTTATGGTGCAGCTAAGTGTAACCACCTGACATCTCATATAATTGCTGCAGGGGAATGATCAGTTGGAGAAAACAGTGAAGTCACAAACCATTCGACAGTTTGTGTCCAAGATACATCAAAATGCACCTGTTTTTGATACAGCCAGCACACCCACCCTGTCACCACCGCAGCTGACATTTCTTGAGAACCTCCCAACAGTAATAGTGTTCTCGTGTCTCCAAAAGTTCATTCAGTAGCTAAAGGATGGCATGTATGACTTCCACACACTTCCCTTCACTCTGAAGACCCACCTGCCACTAGATGACCAGAATGCAATCCTCCAGATACCTGAAAAATGGAAGGGAGGCAAGTCAAGTTTATGACAGCCAACAATTATGTGTACAATTATGCATGGGACCAATGGTTAATGTAGCAAACTCGAAGATAGGGGTAGTCCAATAAATACCTCATTTTATGGTGTCGGACGAGTGGTGGGTGGGTATGTACCATCATTAAATCAAAGTACTGCTTGTGTTTTGGTCGTATTTTATAGACAAGATCAAACTGCTTGATGAGCTCAAGGATTTGACAGACAATATAGCTCGTTCCGAGGCTTACTTCACCAAGAATATCGATGCGGCTCTTAAAGTGAGTAGATTGCTTAATCATTTATGGTGAGCATTGGTGTTGGCTGCTGCAGATGCCAGTGAAGAAGGCCCTGGAAGATTTCCAGTTCATTTCTCAAGACGATGCCCTTCCTAAATTCATCCCTGATACAATTTGTGTGCAGCATTATGTGGCCTTCAGGGTTGTACTAAGAAGGTACATGTATGTGCAGTGATTTGTCATAGCTATTTTGCAGGGCAGGAAAGGGGTGGTTGGCACAGTCAAACACAATTATACTCGCACTTTCCACAGACTAGTTGCCACAGTTCAGAACAGTGTTGCTGATTGTGGGCAGGTTGAAGTGGAAGAGTGGCAGGAGTTTATTGGAGACATCTGGGATAAGCGACTACCTCATTTCAGAGACTTCTCTGGGAATGGAGGGACATATTTGTTCAAGCCAAGAAAGGGAACGTATGGCTGTGGAGATGGACAGGAAGGAGAGGATGAGAGATCACAGTTTGATGTTATGGACAATGATATTGCTGCCCAAGATCCACCAATGGGGCATAACAAGAAGTTTGCTGTTAATGACAGACCAATGAGGGGCAATAAGGAGTCTGCTGTTAATGACAGACCAATGAGGGGCAATAAGGAGTCCGCTATTAATGACAGACCAATGAGGGGCAATAAGGAGTCTCCTGTTCATGACAGACCAATGAGGGGTAATAAGGAGTCTCCTGTTCATGACAGACCAATGAGGGGCAATGCAGACACTGCTGTTGCTGCCAGTGATGAAAGGGAATCAGTACACAAAGGTATGTATTTATATATCATATTTACCTTCATTATAAAGGTATGCATGATATGCTACCAACAGAAAAGCGTTCCCTTGAAGAACTGGTTGATAGTTACACTGTAGACGATGTAGTAGGTTTCTTGCACAGTATCAAAATGGACCAGTACATTGAAGCATTCAAGAGTAAAGATATTGATGGAACTACACTGGTGGAATTTGGAGAGGATGAATTTAAGGAATTGGGAATCTCCAGTCATTTTCATTGTTTCAAGATTCAGTTTCTATTCAAGCGTACTCTCCAGTGTACCCAAACCACACATGATTTGGCATTTGTGCGAGACTTCTTAGCTGCAAACAAGATGGATAATTACACCAAGCAATTTAATGAGGAAAGAGTTGATGGAGACATGCTCAATGAGATCCTTCAACTGCCTGATGAAAATGTCAATGCCATTCTAGGTGAGATAGGAGTGGCATCAAAAATTGATAGAATCAAGTTGCGAAAAAAATTCAAGTTACCAAAATGACAATAAAGCTTATTGAAGTTGTATTTGGTACAAACTATTTTAGTGTATAAATTGGTTGAGTGTATTTTGTACTCACTGTGCTTGTTGTTACAAAGTGATTTTGGCAATTAAAAACATGTAGCAAGATTATTTAAGAAAATAAATTGTCTTGCACTATGGTCTCTATTCAGTCCTATCTTGTGAAATAGTTTGTGGCCACTGTTTGGCTTTGTGAGATGTTGTTCCCCACAGTATAAATGCATCTACTACATGTATGTGCATTTGCTCAGAAGTGAAAGGCGACAGACTTAGCATTGCATGAGCACCAAACTCTGTGATGCTTGAGTGCTTATACAACCTCAGCTCTCACGTCAGACCAGCCTATAAGCTATGGGTTGGCATGTGTGCTCCACTTTTGCATTCATTTTAAAAGAGCTCTAACGTTAACTCACTCAATTATCATTGGTACATGTACCACATTCCACAACCATTATTTTTTGTCTCGTTCAAAATACATGTATGTATGTCTGTCTGACTGTACGTACGTATGTACGGAAGGACGGACGGACAGACAGACAGACACATACACACACACTAACACACATACATACACAGGGAAAAGTTATAAACGTCCAGCCTGGATTTTTAGGCTGGTTTTTAACACAAACCCATCCTGGGATTGAGCGTCCAGGGTGGGAATAGATATGGTTCTACCCTGGTTCTGTCAAACAGAAACCCTGTTGAGGTAATAATTATATTCATACTTCAACATGGGTTTTGTTCGACGAAACCAGGGTAGAACAACATGGATTTTACGCTATTCCCACCCTGGACGTTCAATCCCAGGATTGGTTTTACGCTATTAGGATGGGTTTTTGTTAAAAACCAGCCTAACAAATCCATGCAGGCTGGACGTTTATAACTTTTTCCTGTGATACATACATACATTTCAACCTACAAAGAAAGTTTCCCGTGCCTTTTGAGTATTGTAACAGCTGCTAGAGCAATACAATTTCAGCAGAGGGAGCCGGCCGTACGAATCAGAATTTCGTACTATACACACCACCATATATTCCCCCCTTCCATATCAGTGAGGTCATATACAATTAGTCTGTATGCATACCATATGTTAAAATACGCCGATAAAATGGCGCCGATTGTTAGTCAATAACCTATAACTGGCTCGATGTTTGACATGACGTCACAAAACTGTTATTAATAATGGCTGTGAAATAATTTATCGAAGGGAACGATGCCAGCTTGCTCGCTGGTGGGGGAATGTCGCTACCCTTGATCATACTGACTCCCAAACAAAGAGTAGCCTCCGTGGTGATTCCACTGGTTGCTATATGAGAGTATTCCTTCCCCCATATCGTCCCTCCTCTCCACTAAATATGTAGTCGCATCTCTAGATCTACTTCCTCCATCCTCTTCCTTTGTGTCTCTCCTCCATTCCGTTCTACCATTTCAATGCCCAGCGAAAAATAAATAAATCGTACGTCCATCGTTGTTCAGTAGGAGCTGAGGTGTTATCGTGCATGTGTATAGTACGAAATTCTGATTCGTACGTCTCGCATGAGCATCATACAAACAAACAGTTATTTTAAAAAATCAAAACTATAATTAGTTGTTCGACTAATACAATCATCCTTTACGTCCAACATTTCTGTATAAGAACTTTCGTCCACTATCATTTTCGTCGATCTCAGCATAGATATTAGAGTAGAAGGATTGGAAACGGGCTCAATTAACACCGCCAACTCCTCGATGTTCCTCGTACTCAGACCGCTTATCATATTTGAAATGGCCGCGTGCTCGAATGCAACAGCTCCTTTCGTGGAACCCATAACCCAGCTAA
The DNA here is from genome assembly GCA_013339895.1 of Ephydatia muelleri. Lineage (NCBI taxonomy): Eukaryota > Metazoa > Porifera > Demospongiae > Spongillida > Spongillidae > Ephydatia > Ephydatia muelleri. The sequence continues at coordinate 2,505,330 of JABACO010000014.1, forward strand.
ACAAAAATAGTGCATTACATTGCTGCGAGTGGAATCTTCACTGGAAGATACTTTGGTCTATGTTATGTTGGACAGTGCAGCCGAAACGTGTGGCCGGTCCTGTTATACATTATGGTGAAACAGACATGGATATGGAAAAATGATTATTCAATCCTTGTAGACAATATTTTGGTTCTCTACTCTCTTTGTGACAAGCACTGTACACGATCGATCGTAAATTATGTTATAAATATTAACGCACTGTCGGGGCATCTAGTGAAGGATAGTTTCTGTTGTGTGTAGTGTGTGCGTATTAGTTATATGTATGGTGTTGTATATGTTTTAATATAACATGTATAACAAATAACTAAAAGTCACAGCAGGTGTTTGGTGAGACACATCTGGCCAAAATTGCCCTGGCATTCTGCCTCATGAGGGTGAGGCTGAGGCGACTGTAGATGTTTGATACAACCTCATTTAGAGGTCGACATAGATGCGTGGCTACCTTTTTGGATATGGTTAAAAGTACATTGATAGCTTCATTGCCCGTGCATTTCAAATAAAATAATAATAATAATTACCAGCTGATCCTATGCGCATGCGCATGACTGCACTCCAGATTACTCCAGATTACATGATTACAGTTGCTAGTCTGAGCATTTCTGATTCGTCGCTTGTCTCACTTTGGGTTAAATAAATCAATCCCGAATTGATTCAGTAATTATTCCACCTGAAAAGGAATAAATATCTATTACGATGAATGAAAAACAACTTACAATCAATTATCCTAACTCTTCGCGTCAGCCTTGTACCTAAATTTACCTTGGGTGTACTGAATAAAACATCCATCGCTTGCAGACAGATTTTTGGGAGGGATAGCCAAAATGTCAACATCACCCGTGACTATACACTAGTGAACGTTTACCGGTACGTATGCGGTGCTAGCTATGGTTGGTACGCACATGTACAACACCTAAAAACCTCAGTTGTAACATACCTGGGTAAGTCTGATTCAGGGCAAGCTTTTCCCCCAGTGCCAGGCACTCGCCATGCATGTTCAAACATCCATTACGTAAATCATTGCGAGAATTAATAATGGAGATGATCTGGCTAACATCTAAGTGCGCATTTACCCCCGTCCTGAGAAAAAATATACAAAGGTCTTGATTTTTATCAGATTTGTACAGGTGTTAATGGATTAGTTGGGCGTAGCCCGACCTTCGCGTATTGGCGGAAGGTCGGGTATCAAGCCTATACCTGGATTTGTACCCATCTGATAGTGCTGTGGGTTATTAACACCTGACCGTTGATTGAGTGACAATTACGCGTGCATGCGATATGCTTGGACTATGGAGAGAGTTAAAGAGTGCGTTACCGACGCAGCTAAGAAGTTGGGCTACCCAGAGATGAAACCAGAGCAACTTGAAGTAGCTGCTTCTTTCATTGAGGGCAGAGATGTTTTTTCAGTTTTGCCTACTGGCTTTGGCAAGAGTTTATGTTACGCTTGCTTGCCACTAGCGTTTGATCAATTTATGAAAAAAGAGCGTAGCTACTCTTTAGTCATCGTCGTGACCCCTCTTGTGTCAATAATAGAAGATCAGGTAAAGCGATATATGCCAGCTTGTGCAACTTCTACATCGTGTTACATCAATAATTTACTACTCGCAATTACAGGTAGCAACGTATTGCTCAAAAGGCCTCACGAGCATCTGTGTCTCAGGGGACACGTCTGGCAGCGCAATTCTAAATGACGTGTCTCTAGGAAAATACCAATTGGTGTTTTTCACACCTGAGATTGTACGGATCTATAATGACAACCATAACGTTTCTTTACTACGTACTATACTAGTCACATACCGCTACTTCAGGTGTAGTCATTCTCATGGGACGAATGTTCACCGACAGATAATAGTCTAAGAGATCCAGCAGAACGTAGTCTCACAAATCATTTAAAAACAGATTCATAGCCTGCCACGCGACCAACGCGTAATTGTCACTCAATCAACGGTCAGGTGTTAATAGCCCACAGCACTATCAGATGGGTACAAATCCAGGTATAGGCTTGATACCCGACCTTCCGCCAATACGCGAAGGTCGGGCTACGCCCAACTATTAATGGATGTGTTGTTTTAGAGGCATGGAACTGACAGATAGACCCTGGAATTTTTAGTAATAAACCATAGTTTATTATGTCCTTCAGTAACTTCTTGCTTGGCATTTCATTTCTGTTTTTTTTGCTGAACAGAAATATCTATACATGTACATTTCAATGGGCGCGTGAACGGTGAAATAACTGATGTGCGCGGTATCGCGTCAGCAATGCGTCATCAATGTCAGAAATTTCTGGCAATGCAATCCGAATATTAAAACAGATATTTATTACACAATTGTACCATGATTCCAAAAAACAGACACTTTAAGTTCAGAGGATTAACTTTTTGGCGTGCATGCCAGCATGCTATTAGTCATTTAAAAAAATGCATTTTAAAATTACCCAATTCCAGGTCCAGTAAGAGTGGGTAACTTGATCCAACTCCTTATTCAGCACTACAAAGAAATAAAGTTGTATTCTACTGCATTACTTACTTGTAACTCTTAAAAGACACATGTTACTAAAAGTGGACATTTAATATACTTTTACCTCATTGTGTCATGTGCCTGCATATACATATATGTAGCTCTCATGGCTAGCCTCATCCAACCAGTGACTTCAAGTTGCTAAGTAAGCTTCCCGAGTGCTATTAAGTGCTTAAATCATTCAACTAATGCAAGGTGCATGGTATAGGGTACAGTAGAAGTACATACAACGTAATACCTTCACTATAGTCTTGCAACTCCAAGATTAAATAACCACAAAGGCTAACACCCATCCTAATTGATTGAAGCGTGTGGGTGGATGATGTAGACCCATTTAAAACTGTTGCGAAGTATTACAGCCTCGTATGTTCTTCAAATTGACCATATTTGAGATTTGGACACAAATTACTAAATTTCACATCAGATGCTCATATCGACTAAGTGTATTTTTCACTTTGATACCAAATTTTAAACAGAACTGTTCGAGGAACTGTATTCATCAACTTCAAAGGAATGATATTGTGGTTTCTCAACACTGCAACCAAATATTGTACCAGTTGCCTTCTTGAGCTGCTCATGTAAGGTGTCCTTCCCTCGGCCATAGCACATGACACGCACCATCATGGATGGATTGTTCTTGACTGTGGGTGAGAGAACATACAGAGCTGACCAAAGGGCAACAATAACATGCAGAAACACAACAACATGCTGATGCTCTAGCTTTAACCCTCTTGGAATGTCTAAAGTCTTATACTTTTTAAGCTACAGAAACTTGTGACAAAGAAATACACTGGTCAGTTACAAGGTTTGCTCTGCATATGCTCAAAACTCACAGTGATCCACAAGTTTGTCTCCAGGCTGGTGGCACCAGAAACCAAAGTAGATGACAAACACTATGATGGTAGTGATGAAGTTCACACTAGCTGCAATATGGGAAGAAGTCACAGCAAAAGCTATCCAAAGGGAATGTGTAAAAGGAAAACCAACCAAATATGACAAGGTTTTGAAACTGGATTGATCTATCGCTTTCAGAATTCAATGTTGCATTGCTGGTCTTTGTACATGTTTCCAGAAGGAACTGCAATGATTAATACTCTGCATTCAAGGAGTCCTTCAGCTTAAAACAAATCGGACAACTTTGGGTGGCAAATCTGTGCTGTAACATCCAACATAATGTAAAGCAACAATAAGCAGACAAAGTACCTCTACCTTCTCTCCTCCACCCACTTTTCTCCATCCTTCTCCTTCCCTTTCTACCTCACCCCCTCTCAAGATCACCACATAACCTACATCCCATTATGTTACCCAACACTAGTGTCATCATTGAGTATGAAATGTGTGTACACAGTTATCAAAGCACAATCTTGAAATTTGGGTTACACCGAAATTGGTTACCTAACAACCTTGAAGGCACAGTAACAGAACAGAAGCAGTCCAGTACAGGCTATGACCAAATAACCAGCAAAACTATTGTAGTGGATCTGAAAGCATATGGTGAGGTGTGAGTGAGAGAAGGGAGAGGTGAGGGATGATGTGGGTTGGAAGGGAAGGTGTTGGACTCCATAATGAGAGAACTTGCCGTTAGTTGTAGAACAAAATAGGCCACCACAGCCACCACCACCAGAATGATGGTGAGCTCAAATTCATAATTATCAGGAGTGAGCAGAAGAGTGAGCTGGGCCACAGAGAAGACAACCTACACTTTGGAGTAGGAGGGGGAGGAGGAGGAAGAGCGTACAGACACACTGATCAGTACATCTAACCCTCTAGTGTACTTACGTACTTACAGTAAAGAGGATGAGGAGCTTGACACCACTGGAGATAACCTCATACCACTGGTAGTATTCTAATCATGACACACACACACACACACACACACACACACACACACATGACCATCCACACACTGCACAGGACACTCACTCCTCATCTGGTGATTGCAGTTCACATCTTTGTACACCTTCCAGCCAAAGTCACAATACATGTACAGTGCCAGAGGCACAAACACAGCTGTGAACACAAACAACACAGCCACCTGTGCAAGGGAGAACATGGGAAGGAGTGTGGCAACAAAAATATACATTGCAGCAAGCAGACATTTAGCTGCATGGCACATAACTTAATGTCTACACACACACACAAGTACAGACCACACCCTCCCCTACTTCTCTCTAAAGATGACAACATTTATATCTCATGCTATGCTGTACCACAATAAAACATTTGATGTTGAAATTGTACACTACATGCATAAAATAAATCCACTCAAGACTTTATCACCTGAAACGCTATCAATTGAAATACAGTACAGTCAGACGTTTATATCGATACACACATGCAACATTAAACGGATATGTAGCAGCAGCTAGCAGGTCACATTAGTTCAGTTAATAACTTACACTTGCGATTGCTAACTGACCAGCAACAGGCCATTCAGTGCAGTTAGGACCAAACGGTCGAAACTGCCACACTGTAAATACATGTAAGAAAGAGAACTAAATTAACTTCACTGGAAACCACCAAAAAAATATTTCAACCTAAAACTGTCAAACTAGAGCTCAGAATTGTTTGGTCATAATACCAAGTGGTTTGCAATACATGTACAGATGGCAGCATAAATGTATGCAGAATGTATAGTAGCAGAGACCGGGACCAACTCCAGAGCCAACGGCAGTAAGTAGGTCACTACCATTTTCAGGTGCCTCAAAGGCTGGTTAGACTGCATAAGGGTTAAAGGCTACAGTTTGTATCATTGTTCTAAAGTAGGAACCCTTTAATCGATAAAACAGATCAACTCATGAACTGAATTTTGATGGATGGACTAACTGCCATGCCAGACAGCAGGCTTTGAGTATCCTACAAGCATGGGATGGGGGAGGAGGGGGGAGGGGGATGTCTTCCTTTTCACTGTGGAAACCCTTGGAATGCTCCAACAGCAGTGAGTGGGAACCACACACTGAGTGACTCCAGAACAACATGCTGATGTGGTGGAGATAAGGCTGGCCAGGCCCTTGTTGCATCATGACCTGAATCAATTACACTGTATATTTATGCACAATTATACACTATCACAATACATTAATAGCACCAGAACAAGGTAGCTCTGTCAAACAATTGTGCCATTCAAGATCTGTGCGGAAGTACCAGTATTGTGTGCTCACGAATCTCCTTACCTTCAAAGGATGCATATAATGTTGTGAGAATGTTTACGATGAGAAAGGCAATTATTTCAAGGAAATGCTTTCCATATAGCTGGAGCATGAAAGACAAAAACATATGCCTTAAAAGACAGCATAGCAGCTATGGGAGTGGACGTACCGCATAAAAGCACAACATGGCGTTGTAAACTGTCAGAGCAATGATGAAGCCAACATAGACTGGCTTGTCTTTTCCAAACGACTTAAAAAATGTGCAAACATATCAATTCATACTTGTAAAAATGTCATGTGACTGATTTTGTGAGTCAACAGCATGTGGTTATCCGTCAAATGAAGGGCTACACTGCTTGACCTAGCTTGAGTACATGTATAAATCACCGATGGGCATTGCATCACACAACTGCCAATTCAAACACATGGTGCCTTTCAAGCTCTGTGCAGAACTACCAACAATGTGTGTTCATGACTCTCCTTACCTTCAAACATGATGTGAGAACATTTACAATAAAAAAGGAAATGATTTCGAAGAGATACACATGAAAGTAAGAAACAAACAGTAGCGGCTCGCACATCAGCACATTACCACATTCGCACTACAGCAAAAATAATTAAATTCACCTGGAAATTGTAGAGATTGTAGCAAACAAAACTAAATGTGCAAAAAGGATTGCAGTGTCTAGTGACATTACATATGGGATAGTTTTTACGAAATGGGACCTAATGCATATTTCTTTTCAAGATTCTCTATTTTCTTTTTAAATTCTAGAAGTCTGAAATGTCCTCTAATGCATTGCTTCTTAAATACTGAGAACCGGAATATCTGTCATGGAGTTGTAAAGGTGTTGAATTTTTAATTAGCCATACATTTTAACACAACCCTATTCGCTAGGTCCCTTTTCGCAGAAACGATTCTATACTGTAGTACTCTAATCAGGCACTGTACATTTAGTTGCTGTCTATATAAACTTGAGAGGAGTGGGTGGAGTCATAATGGTGTTGGAGGGACATTGGCTTGTGCTTCCCTGTACCCATCTTGCTGACGCTGTGCTGTTCTGACACTTTAACCTCCAAGAACACTTCTGCTCCACAGTACACAATCCACACAGAGGGTTCACATTAGCTGCACAGCTCAGACAGTCAGTGAAACTGGAACACTGCTCAATGGGAACTTGGACCACCTATGAGGGAAGGGGGGGAGGGGTCACACGAGCACCCTACATGTTCATTGACCTACTGAAGTGCTTGTGATGGCATAGACATAGTTCTGTCCACTGGTCCATGTCAGTCTGGTCACAGGACCAGGCATTGGCCATGTTGAGAACCAGGCTTCAGGGCTATTATCCACTGATCCATCAGTAACATTGAACTCACACATCAGCACATTAGCACAGTCACATGAGCAAAAATAACTAATTCACCTGGACGTTGTAGAAACTGTTAGTTTTTGTAGCAAACCTTATTGATTTTTGCCGCTAGCCATCTAATGACATTCACTGTTTACTGTCCAGAAATTGGTCATCAATTAGACTCGTACAAATAGTGAATGTCATTACATGCGGCAAAAATCAAAGAGGTTTGCTACAATCTCTACAATTTCCAGGTGAATTTAATTATTTTTGCTGTAGTGCGAATGTGCTAATGAGCTGATGTGCGAGCCGCTACTGTTTGTTTCTTACTTTCATGTGTATCTCTTCGAAATCATTTTCCTTTTTTATTGTGAATGTTCTCACATCATGTTTGAAGGTAAGGAGAGTCATGAACACACATTGTTGGTAGTTCTGCACAGAGCTTGAAAGGCACCATGTGTTTGAATTGGCAGTTGTGTGATGCAATGCCCATCGGTGATTTATACATGTACTCAAGCTAGGTCAAGCAGTGTAGCCCTTCATTTGGTGGATAACCACATGCTTGTTGACTCACAAAATCATTCCCACATGGCCACCCTATCTCCACCACATCGGCATGTGCTCTAGACCTACCTAAAACCCATGTAATTTAATGATTCTCATTAGCTGTCCCATGCACCAACCTCCCTTTCTTTCCCTTTTTGCTTGCTGTCATATCAGAACACACGAAGACGCTCTTGTGGCTTATCCCCCCAAATTAAGACTATTGTATTGTTCTGATATGGTCACACTCACTGCTAATGAAACATTGCATGGGTTCTACTATAGAATGGAAAATTTCAGCCACTCCTCCACGATATTGTTGGATGCTTCAGTCATGGCAATAAGAAGTATTCAGATCCCAGGGAAGCTGATCAGTTTATCCATATGAATATACTACCAGTAGCTTACAGTGCAGTTCTAACCTGCCTTTGAGGTCACCTGGATACAGCAGTTCCCAGTTCTGAATGATGGTTGATTTAAACAAACCTGACCACTTAGATAACCTACATTACTGAGGCAAGGTTAGGCAGTATTTGTATGGTTTCCAGTCGTTTTTGTTGCAGCAATGTGGCAGTTTTGGACCAATTGGTCCTAACTGCAATGAACGGCCATTTGCTGGTCCTCGGGTGTAAGTTATAAATGGCCTGCTAAAACAGAATATTTTAAAAATGCCACCAGTGTATGCATACCGCATGTGTCTCAAAATGTGCACCAAATTAAATTTGCGTGTGGTCAATACACCATTAATCGAAACTAGGCAAGTGATAATTGCCTTAGTGAGTACATCTGACTTCAAGTCGCAAACATGAACGATGCTCCTGTATTGGTGAACGAGAAGTTCCACGTCACCTCAAAATGGCCCTTCTCTGAACGTCATTACAATATGGAGTAGAAACCCTTATCCGAAGAAGGTGAACAGATCGATGCACGCGACGTCGCGCACGTGCATACGAAACGATCGAGCCGCGGAAAACGATTTGGCGGGCTCTCACCACGCTCCTGGTCCAAATCACAGCTAGCCGTGCTCGGTTTCGTCATCGCAGCAGCTGTTCAAAGTAAGTTACACTCCATACGTGATTAAGTGAACACCGCATAGGTTGTTTGTGGTCCCCGCAGTCAAGCTTATCATGTGCCAACAGACATATAAATATACCCACGCAAGCAGACAAGATTGCACAACACACAAGCCATTATATTTCTACAGTCAAGTGTGTGGTACATAACCCGATCGCTTGCCTGGTACGTAGCCATTCCAATCTATGCATGTGTTTATGCATGATGCATTCATAGTGATACCAAAATACACGTACCAGTGTCGCAGTGCTGATCTCGTACCCAGACCCGCGCTCCCTCGAGTTGCAGCAAGCTGGGTCTGGGCACGAGACTAGACTACTCGATTAAAACTCCTGCCTGTCTCCTGGAGAGGGAACATGTCTGCCTCATGGAGAGGGAACATGTCTGCCTCCTGGAGAGAGAGAGAGAGAGAGAGAGCTACACTCATCAGCTGTAGACATTAATAGATATACAATGAATACAGTACTCAAGTATTGGAGGATACAAAGGCAAACACACATGCACAAAATTACAGGTACGAAAAGGATCACAAGATTATGATTACGAGATAATTGCTAACAATTCATGGAGATAATTGCTGACAATTCATTTGCTCCCCAAGCCATCTTCTAGCATCATGGGTATGGTTATATTGATAAATACTAATAGATTGTACTAAGGTATAGTAGCATGTGACATCTGCATGGTGTGTGTCCTAACTTCTGCACATGTGACCTTACTACTTACCTGATCTTATCCTCACATACCCCTCAACTCATGAGTACCCTCATCTTAATGCACCTCCTCACCTCGTCAGTACCCTCATCTTAATGCACCTCATCACCTCATCTTAACGCACCTCATCAGTACCCTCATCTTAAGGCACCTCCTCACCTCATCTTAACGCACCTCATCAGTACCCTCATCTTGCCTCTCTTCACAGTGATAGCCGTTGTCACCATGCAAGTGCTGATCATTGTTAATGGAGGTCATGGTGGGCGTTTAATGGAATTGAAGCCATGCCTAAGTGATAGCCTCCAGATGGCTATTGACTGCAGTGAGAAGGCCAACTGGAGCAACATGACCATACCGGTAAGGGGGGCTCCAAATAGCATTGGGGGAGGGGAGGCTCTAAATAGCAAGGTGGGAGGGAATTAAGAGTCTCTGAATTGCATGAGGCTCACATAACCACATGTCTCACATGACATTTTTACAAGTATGAATTGATATGTTTGCACATTTTTTAAGTCGTTTGGAAAAGACAAGCCAGTCTATGTTGGCTTCATCATTGCTCTGACAGTTTACAACGCCATGTTGTGCTTTTATGCGGTACGTCCACTCCCATAGCTGCCATGCTGTCTTTTAGGCATATGTTTTTTATCTATCATGCTCCAGCTATATGGAAAGCATTTCCTTGAAATAATTGCCTTTCTCATCGTAAACATTCTCACAACATTATATGCATCTTTTGAAGGTAAGGAGATTCGTGAGCACACAATACTGGTACTTCTGCACAGATCTTGAATGGCACAATTGTTTGACAGAGCTACCTTGTTCTGGTGCTATTAATGTATTGTGGTTAGTGTATAATTGTGCATAATTATAGAGTGTAATTGATTCAGGTCATGATGCAACAAGGGCCTGGCCAGCCTTATCTCCACCACATCAGCATGTTCTGGAGTCACTCAGTGTGTGGTTCCCACTCACTGCTGTTGGAACACTCCAAGGGTTTCCACAGTGAAAAGGAAGACATCCCCCTCCCCCCCTCCTCCCCCATCCCATGCTTGTAGGATACTCAAAGCCTGCTGTCTGGCATGGCAGTTAGTCCATCCATCAAAATTCAGTTCATGAGTTGATCTGTTTTATCGATTAAAGGGTCCTACTTTAGAACAATGATACAAACTGTAGCCTTTAACCCTTATGCAGTCTAACCAGCCTTTGAGACACCTGAAAATGGTAGTGACCTACTTACTGCCGTTGGCTCTGGAGTTGGTCCCGGTCTCTGCTACTATACACTCTGCATACATTTATGCTGCCATCTGTACATGTATTGCAAACCACTTGGTATTATGACCAAACAATTCTAGTTGGACAGTTTTAGGTTGAAATATTTTTTGGGTGGTTTCCAGTGAAGTTAATTTAGTTCTCTTTCTTACATGTATTTACAGTGTGGCAGTTTCGACCGTTTGGTCCTAACTGCACTGAATGGCCTGTTGCTGGTCAGTTAGCAATCGCAAGTGTAAGTTATTAACTGAACTAATGTGACCTGCTAGCTGCTGCTACATATCAGTGTAATGTTGCATGTGTGTATCGATATAAACGTCTGACTGTACTGTATTTCAATTGATAACGTTTCAGGTGATAAAGACTTGAGTGGATTTATTTTATGCATGTAGTGTACAATTTCAACATCAAATGTTTTATTGTGGTACAGCATAGCATGAGATATAAATGTTGTCATCTTTAGAGAGAAGTAGGGGAGGGTGTGGTCTGTACTGTGTGTGTGTAGACATTAAGTTATGTGCCATGCTGCTAAATTTCTGCTTGCTGCAATGTATATTTTTGTTGCCACACTCCTTCCCATGTTCTCCCTTGCACAGGTGGCTGTGTTGTTTGTGTTCACAGCTGTGTTTGTGCCTCTGGCACTGTACATGTATCGTGACATTGGCTGGAAGGTGTACAAAGATGTGAACTGCAATCACCAGATGAGGAGTGAGTGTCCTGTGCAGCAGTGTGTGGATGGAGGAATTGTAATCCATGTGTATGTGTGTGTGTGTGTGTGTGTGTGTGTGTGTGTGTGTGGCATGATTAGAATACTACCAGTGGTATGAGGCTATCTCAGTGGTGTCAAGCTCCTCATCCTCTTTACTCTAAGTACGTAAGTACACTAGAGGGTTAGATGTACTGATCAGTGTGTCTTCCTCCTCCTCCCCCTCCTACTCCAATGTGTAGGTTGTTTTCTCTGTGGCCCAGCTCACTCTTCTGCTCACTCCTGATAATTATGAATTTGAGCTCACCATCATTCTGGTGGTGGTGGCTGTGGTGGCCTATTTTGTTCTACAACTAACGGCAAGTTCTCTCATTATGGAGTCCAACACCTTCCCTTCCAACCCACATCATCCCTCACCTCTCCCTTCTCTCACTCACACCTCACCATATGCTTTCAGATCCACAACAATAGTTTTGCTGGTTATTTGGTCATAGCCTGTACTGGACTGCTTCTGTTCTGTTACTATGCCTTCAAGGTCATTAGGTAACCAATTTCGGAGTAACCCTAAGTTTCAAGATTGTGATTTGAAAACTGTGTACACACATTTCATACTCAATGATGACACTAGTGTTGGGTAACATAATGGGATGTAGGTTATGTGGTGATCTTGAGAGGGGGTGGGGTAGAAAGGGAAGGAGAAGGGATGGAGAAAAGTGGGTGGAGGAGAGAAGGTAGAGGGACTTTGTCTGCTTATTGTTGCTTTATATTATGTTGGATGTTACAACACAGATTTGCCACCCAAAGTTGTCCGATTTGTTTTAAGCTGAAGAACTCCTTGAATGCAGAGTATAAATCATTGCAGTTCCTTCTGGAAACATGCACAAAGACCAGCAATGCAACATTGAATTCTGAAAGCGATCGATCAATCCAGTTTCAAAACCTTGTCATATTTGGTTGGTTTTCCTTTTACACATTCCCTTTGGATAGCTTTTGCTGTGACTTCTTCCCATATTGCAGCTAGTGTGAATTTCATCACTACCATCATAGTGTTTGTCATCTACTTTGGTTTCTGGTGCCACCAGCCTGGAGACAAACTTGTGGATCACTGTGAGTTTTGAGCATATGCAGAGCAAACCTTGTAACTGACCAGTGTGTTTCTTTGTCAAGTTTCTAAGTATAAGACTTTAGACATTCCAAGAGGGTTAAGGCTAGAGCATCAGCACGTTGTTGTGTTTCTGCATGTTGTTGTTGCCCTTTGGTCAGCTCTATATGTTCTCTCACCCACAGTCAAGAACAATCCATCCATGATGGTGCGTGTCATGTGCTATGGCCGAGGGAAGGAAACCTTACATGAGCAGATCAAGAAGGCAACTGGTACAATATTTGGTTGCAGTGTTGAGAAGCCACGATGTCATCCCCTTGAAGTTGATAAATGCAGTTCCTCAAACAGTTCTGTTTAAAATTTGGTACCAAATTGAAAAATACATTGAGCATCTGATGTGAAATTTATCCAAATCTCGAATATGGTCAATTTGAAGAACATATGAGGCTGAAATACTTCGCAACAGTTTTAAAAGGGTCTGCATCACCCACCCACACACCTCAATCAATTATGATGTGTGTTAGCCTTTGTGGTTAGTTAATCTTGGAGTTGCAAAACTATAGTGAAGGTATTACATTGTATGTACTTCTACTGTACCCTATACAGTCTGCCCTCCTTATAAGCTCCATGTTTGTTCCCTGAGCTTAAAAGGAATTTGAGCTTGTAACGGTTGTTTTTTTGCGTGTACCTACAATAACAGTATGAATTTAATTACGCTTCAAACACATTAGACAGCATTGTGTCCTGCAAACACACTAGATGCCTAAAATCCTCCTCTGAAAAGATGTTCCCACAAACTGTAAAAGACTAGACACACTGTCCTTTACCCCAGGTTATGAATTAATTTAGGTACACACCCCTGAGCTTGTAAGGAGGGAACGAGCTTATAAGGAGGGCAGACTGTACCACCTTGCATTAGTTGGATGATTTAGCACTTAATAGCACTCGGGAAGCTTACTTAGCAACTTGAAGTCACTGGTTGGCTGAGGCTAGCCATGAGAGCTACATGCAGGCACATGACACAATGAGGTAAAAGTATATTAAATGTCCACTTTTAGTAACATGTGTCTTTTAAGTAAGTAATGCAGTAGAATGCAACTTTATTTCTTTGTAGTGCTGAATAAGGAGTTGGATCAAGTTACCCACTCTTACTGGACCTGGAATCGGATAATTTTAAAATGCAATTTTTTAATGGCAAGGCTGCATAGTTTTAGATGGGTTAAAAACACTAATAGCATGCTGGCATGCATGCCAAAAAGTTAACCCTCTTAACTTAAAGTGTCTGTTTTTTTAAATCATGGTAATAAATATCTGTTTTAATATTCGGATTGCATTGCCAGAAATTTCTGACATTGATGACGCATTGCTGACGCACATCAGCTATTTCACCGTTCACGCGCCCATTGAAATGTATGGATATTTCTGTTCAGCAAAAAACAAAAACAAAAAAAAAAACAGGAAATGACAGAAATGAAATGCCAAGCAAGAAGTTACTGAAGGACATAATACACTATGGTTTATTACAAAAAATTCCAGGGTCTATCTGTCAGTTCCATGCCTCTAAAACAACACATCCATAGACACCTGTACAAATCTGATAAAAATCAAGACCTTTGTATATTTATTCTCAGGACGGGGGTAAATGCGCACTTAGATGTTAGCCAGATCATCTCCATTATTAATTCTCGCAATGATTTACGTAATGGATGTTTGAACATGCATGGCGAGTGCCTGGCACTGGGGGAAAAGCTGGCCCTGAATCAGACTTACCCAGGTATGTTACAACTGAGGTTTTTAGATGTTGTACATGTGCGTAACACCATAGCTTGACCCGCATACGTACCGGTACACGTTCACTAGTGTATAGTCACGGGTGAAGTTGAAATTTTGGCTATCCCTCCCAAAAATCTGTCTGCAAGCGATGGATGTTTTAGTAGACCCAAGGTAAATGTAGGTACAAGGCTGACGCGAAGAGTTAGGATAATTGATTGTAAGTTATTTTTCATGCATCGTAATAGATATTTATTCCTTTTCAGATGGAATAATTAATCAATTCGGGATTGATTTATTTAAAGTGAGACAAGCGACGAATCAGAAAATAGCAACTGTAATGATGTAATCTGGAGTACAGTCATGCGCATGCGCATAGGATCAGCTGGTAATTATTATTATTATTTTGTTTGAAATACACGGGGGATGGGGCAATGAAGCTATCAATGTACTTTTAACCATATCCAAAAAGGTAGCCACGCATCTATGTCGACCTCTAAATGAGGTTATATCAAACATCTACAGTCGCCTCAGCCTCACCCTCATGAGGCAGAATGCCAGGGCAATTTTGGCCAGATGTGTCTCACCAAACACCTGCTGTGACTTTTAGTTATTTGTTATACATGTGATAATAAAACATATACAACACCATACATATAACTAATACGCACACACTACACACAACAGAAACCATCCTTCACTAGATGCCCCGACAGTGCGTTAATATTTATAACATAATTTACGATCGATCGTCTACAGTGCTTGTCACAAAGAGAGTAGAAAACCAAAATATTGTCTACAAGGATTGAATAATCATTTTTCCATATCCATGTCTGTTTCCCCATAATGTATAACAGGAACGGCCACACGTTTCGGCTGCACTGTCCAACATAACATAGACCAAAGTATCTTCCAGTGAAGATTCCACTCGCAGCAATGTAATGGGCATTTTTTTGTTTAGCTGGGTTATAGGTTCCACGAAAGGAGCTGTTGCATTCGAGCACGCGGCCATTTCAAATATGATATTAAGCCGTCTGGTACGAGGAACATCGAGGAGTTGGCGGTGTTAATTGAGCCCTTTTCCAATCCTTCTACTCTAATATCTATGCTGAGATCGACGAAAATGACAGTGGGCGAAAGTTCTTATACAGAAAACTTGGACGTAAAGGATGATATTGTATTAGTCGAACAACTAAATATAGTTTTGATTTTTTTAAATAACTGTTTGTTTGTATGATGCTCATACGAGACGTACGAATCAGAATTTCGTACTATACACACGATAACACCTCAGCTCCTACTGAACAACGATGGACGCGTACGATTTATTTATTTTTTGCTGGGCATTGAAATGGTAGAACGGAATGGAGGAGAGACACAAAGGAAGAGGATGGAGGAAGTAGATCTAGAGATGGGACTAACATATTTAGTGGAGGAGGAGGGACGATATGGGGGAAGGAATACTCTCATATAGCAACCAGTGGAATCACCACGGAGGCTACTCTTCGATTTGTTTGGGAGTCAGTATGATCAAGGGTAGCGACATTCCCCCACCAGCGAGCAAGCTGGCATCGTTCCCGCTGTCGCTCATTATTAATAACAGTTTTGTGACGTCATGTCAAACATCGAGCGTTCAAACTGTCAGTTATAGGTTATTGACTAACAATCGGCGCCATTTTATCGGCGTATTTGAACATATGGTATGCATACAGACTAATTGTATATGACTTCACTGATATGGAAGGGGAGGTGTATAGTACGAAATTCTGATTCGTACGGCCGGCTCCCTGTGCTGAAATTGTATTGGTCTAGCAGCTGTTACAATACTCAAAAGGCATGGGAGACTTTCTTTGTAGGATGAAATTTAAGTATGTATCACAGGAAAAAGTTATAAACGTCCAGGCTGCATGGATTTGTTAGCTATAGGCTGGTTTTTAACAAAAACCCATCCTAATAGCGTAAAAGCAATCCTGGGATTGAACGTCCAGGGTGGGAATAGTGTAAAATCCATGTTGTTCTACCCTGGTTTCGTATAACAAAACCCATGTTGAAGTTATGAATATAATTTATTACCTCAACATGGTTTTTGTTCGACAGAACCATATCTATTCCACCCTGGACTCTCAATCCCAGGATGGGTTTGTGTTAAAAACCAGCCTAAAAATCCAGGCTGGACGTTTATAACTTTTCCCTGTGTATGTATGTGTGTTAGTGTGTGTGTGTCTGTGCATGTGTGTGTATGTGTCTGTCTGTCTGTCTGTCTGTCCGTCCTTCCGTACATACGTACGTACAGACAGACAGACATACATACATATATACAATGTATTTTGAATGAGACAAGAAATAATGGTTGTGGAATGTGGTACATGTACCAATGATAATTGAGGTTGAATTGCATGAGTTAACGTTAGAGCTCTTTTAAAATGAATGCAAAAGTGGAGCACACATGCCAACCCATAGCTCATAGGCGGGTCTGACGTGAGAGCTGAGGTTGTATAAGCACTCAAGCATCACGGAGTTTGGTGCTCATGCAATGCTAAGTCTGTCGTCTTTCACTTCTGAGCAAATGCACATACATGTAGTAGATGCACTTATACTCTGGGGAACATCTCACAAAGCCAAACAGTGGCCACAAACTATTTCACAAGATAGGACTGAATAGAGACCATAGTGCAAGACAATTTATTTTCTTAAATAATCTTGCTACATGTTTTTAATTGCCAAAATCACTTTGTAACAACAAGCACAGTAAGTACAAAATACACTCATGGTTCAAGATCAATTTATACACTAAAATAGTTTGTACCAAATACAACTTCAATAAGCTTTATTGTCATTTTGGTAACTTGAATTTTTTTCGCAACTTGATTCTATCAATTTTTGATGCCACTCCTATCTCACCTAGAATGGCATTGACATTTTCATCAGGCAGTTGAAGGATCTCATTGAGCATGTCTCCATCAACTCTTTCCTCATTAAATTGCTTGGTGTAATTATCCATCTTGTTTGCAGCTAAGAAGTCTCGCACAAATGCCAAATCATGTGTGGTTTGGGTACACTGGAGAGTACGCTTGAATAGAAACTGAATCTTGAAACAATGAAAATGACTGGAGATTCCCAATTCCTTAAATTCATCCTCTCCAAATTCCACCAGTGTAGTTCCATCAATATCTTTACTCTTGAATGCTTCAATGTACTGGTCCATTTTGATACTGTGCAAGAAACCTACTACATTGTCCACAGTGTAACTATCAGCCAGTTCTTCAAGGGAATGCTTTTCTGTTGGTAGCATATCATGCATACCTATATAATGAAGGTAAATATGATATATAAATACATACCTTTGTGTACTGATTCCCTTTCATCACTGGCAGCAACAGCAGTGTCTGCATTGCCCCTCATTGGTCTGTCATGAACAGGAGACTCCTTATTGCCCCTCATTGGTTTGTCATTAATAGCGGATTTCTCATTACCCCTCATTGGTCTGTCATGAACAGGAGACTCCTCATTAACCCTCATTGGTTTGTCATTAACAGCAGACTCCTTATTACCCCTGTCATTAATAGCGGATTTCTCATTACCCCTCCTTGGTGGATCTTGGGCAGCACTATCATCATTCAAGACATCAAATTGTGATCTCTCATCCTCTCCTTCCTGTCCATCTCCACAGCCATATGTTCCCTTTCTTGGCTTGAACAAATATGTCCCTCCATTCCCAGAGAAGTCTCTGAAATGAGGTAGTCGCTTATCCCAGATGTCTCCAATAAACTCCTGCCACTCTTCCACTTCAACCTGCCCACAATCAGCAACACTGTTCTGAACTGTGGCAACTAGTCTGTGAAAAGTGCGAGTATAATTGTGTTTGACTGTGCCAGCCCCCCCTTTCCTGCCCTGCAAAATAGCTATGACAAATCACTGCACATACATGTACCTTCTTAGTACAACCCTGAAGGCCACATAATGCTGCACACAAATCGTATCGGGGATGAATCTAGGAAGGGCATCATCTTGAGAAATGAAATGGAAATCTTCCAGGGCCTTCTTCACTGGCATCTGCAGCAGCCAACATCATTGCTCACCATAAATGATTAAGCAATCTACTCACTTTAAGAGCCGCATCGATATTCTTGGTGAAGTAAGCCTCGGAACGAGCTATATTGTCTGTCAAATCCTTGAGCTCATCAAGCAGTTTGATCTTGTCTATAAAATACGACCAAAACACAAGCAGTACTTTGATTTAATGATGGTACATACCCACCCACCACTCGTCTGACACCATAAAATGAGGTATTTATTGGACTACCCCTATCTTCGAGTTTGCTACATTAACCATTGGCCCCATGCATAATTGTACACATAATTTTTGGCTGTCATAAACTTGACTTGCCTCCCTTCCATTTTGCAGGTATCTGGAGGATTGCATTCTGGTCATCTAGTGGCAGGTGGGTCTTCAGAGTGAAGGGAAGTGTGTGGAAGTCATACACGCCATCCTTCAGCCACTGAATGAACTTTTGGAGACACGAGAACACTATTACTGTTTGGAGGTTCTCAAGAAATGTCAGCTGCGGTGGTGACAGGGTGGGTGTGCTGGCTGTATCAAAAACAGGTGCATTTTGATGTATCTTGGACATAAACTGTCGAATGGTTTGTGACTTCACTGTCTTCTCCAACTGATCATTCCCCTGCAGCAATTATATGAGATGTCAGGTGGTTACACTTAGCTGCACCATAAGATGCTATTTCCCCAACCTTAATGGAGTTAACGAGATGGCCGAGCACATTTTTTATAGCTTGCACAGCTTCCAACAGTGTCAGATAACCAGCTGAATGGAAATCAAACTCCATCTTCTTAGATGTCAAGTCATCACATTGGACCTGGCAATTATTGCGCAGAGTACCATGAAGTACATAACCAAAAGACAATAATACCTTGAAATGGTCTGGTAACTGATCTTTTAAGGTGTCAATGTCACCACCAGAGCTGGCAACACTGCACACAATAGGTTAAACAAGGAGGACTTGTCATCTACCCACATTACTTACTCTACTGGATGTGCGGAAGAGTGCTGGGCCATGTTTCTGAACTTGAAGTGTGTCCGGATAGCAGCAGCGCTCTCCACAAGTGGCTTACCTGCAAGGTAGGTAGCTATCACATCCTCCTGGAGCAGGTGGAGGTCAAACTGGCAGGGTGTGTGCTGCTGCACCACACTGCCAGACACAGATGCCATAGGATACTTCACTGGTTTAGGAGGGGCACCCTCTGGTACAAAGGCAGCTCTGTGGGGGGTATATCGACTGCGCACCATTTGCAAGAAATCATCAATCTCATGAAGGCTAGGGGTGGAGGACGGATAGCAGAGAATATGGTGAATGCACATGCACATGTAGCTTACTTTACCTGACACAGTATGTCATTTGATGCATATCCCCCTCCCCCCCCCCCCCCATGCTAACATCCACACACCAGCTCTTCCTTCCCACAATACAGTGGCTCAAAGTGAATTCTGTTAGAGGAATCTTGGGAGGGTCTGAAGGTAGCAGATGGCACACAGACAGGCACTGGGACTTTGCCGTGCCCTGAATGAAGTTGTTGTGGGTATTGACAATGTCAGCTATCACGATGTAGAGCCAATCATTTCCTTCCTTTTCCTCTGGTGTATATGGTGGTGAGGGAAGTTGAACAGGAGAACACCCTATATGCTCTGATGGCTAACCTGACAGGAAGTGAAGGAGGGGCAATTCGTCGACTATTTTGCACACTTTGCTGCTTCCACGATACGCTTCAGCACCAATGGTATGACCTATGGTCTCCACATAGGCATTGTAGCCCACTGGATGCATGATGTGCATGTAGGGGGAAGAGAGAGAGAGAGAGAGAGAGAGGGGAGGGGAGGGAGGGAGAGAGACCAGAAAGAGAGAGAGAGATGAAGGGACAGAGGAGAGAGTAAGAGAGAAAGAGAAAGAGAAAGAGTGATGAAGGGACAGAGGAGGGAGTAAGAGAGAAAGAGAGAGGGGGGATGGAGGAGGGAGAGAAAGAGAGAAAGAGGGAGGGACGGAGGAGAGAGAGAGAGAGAGAAAGAGAAGGAAGTAGGGGGGGGGGGGAGGGAGAATAAAGGTAAAAGAGAACAAGAGAACAACAAAATTTACTGGTTCCTAACCTTTTACTCTTTCATACAGCTCTTCCACGTGTGTTCTAACATCCTTGGAATACCTCTTTACAGCTTGCTTCACCACTGTCCCTATCTTCAGCTCAGCAGCTCTGTCATAGGATACGATGTAGGCCAACTGGGAGTGCAACCACAGGTAGAACTCCACCAGGTCAGGGAGGAGGCGCCCGCCAGCCTGGAGTTGAGGGCGTTCTAAGACAAACTGTGTGAGCATGTACAGTCCTCCTCCCTGCTTCTGTAGGGATATGTCAACTGAGCTCAGAAGGTTGTGGATAAAATCCTTCTCCGTTGAAAAATGAGGGTACTGCTCATCTAGATATCTGGAATGTTTCAAATACGAGATTAAGATTGCAACTGCCTATATATAGCTAGCATAAGATACAAGGAATGAATCAGATCAAATACAAAACCTAGCAATTTACATACAGTGACAAAATATTTGAAATCTGATTTTCTCTTTTTTAGCGTAAACAACTCAGTCAAGCACCCGGAACATATTGATGTATGACCTTTTCTTTAAATTCAATAAACACATTATGAAACATCACTACATGAATTAATGCCTAAAAGGAATACTAAAAATATGCTCCATATGTTACTTGTTAATATACCGGTAGAATGTAGTCCAAAAATCTGATCAGAAATGCCAATAAGCCATTTGACAAGGCCTGTATTATAACATCACTGGATATCCTGGCACTGTTGTCAGCTTGAATATGACAAGAAATATTTATGATGTATGAAGTTGAACAGGGTTATTTCTTTTTCAATTTTAGGAGGGTTGGGCTCTGCTGCCGTTGGCAGGTTTGCATCTTGTATTGCTGCTATGAAAGAAAGCCATACAGTTTGTGCTCTGTTGGCTTTGTACAGGAACTACAGTTTTGACAAAGCACAATTATGTCACAAGGTCTTTTTCATCTTCCACTGAGGATTTTAAATGTTGCCTCTACGACACATAGCAATTCTGTTCTTGTGTATACTAATAGCTTTGTTTGTTGATTGCACTTTAAAAACATCAGTACAAACTATTGCTTTGTACTAACAATGGTCAATCATTACCTGATGCTGGAAAAGACAGGATTTTCCCTCTCATTGAACTGAAAAATGTGTGTGAGTCACAACAAGAACAACATTTTGAGAAGGCACTTCAAATCAGGAATTAAATTGAACACAATTATCATTTTACAACAAATAATAATAAACACACATTTGGGCATTCCATACGATTATTAAAATTCACTCTTTTCCTCTGATAGATAAATATATATCCACATGCCCATCATCAGATATCATAAAAGGGTACCCACCATCCTATATCCTCTTTCACACCAAGCATAACCACATTTAAGATTCACTTAGTAATCAATATGTAATGCCATATCACCACATTACTACTTTCTCACACCACTTCCTCAGCTATGCATGCTTCAAATACATGTTTTGTTATGTGTGAGTGGCAGCGAGGCTTGTCAATGGTAGGGCCTAGGCCTTACAAACCAAGATTAGCTTAATAATAATAGTAATAATAATACTCACTCCTGAAGTAATGAATGCAATTTCGGTATATGTGGGGAGTATGGCATGCATGAATGTGACATGATAATGAGGGAGGATTGCTTCAATGCTGTTTACAGATTTGCTTTCCAAGGGGGGAAAAAACAGAAGAATTAATAGGTTCATGTAAGTACACTGTTGTAACAAATGTTTGTAGATAAGCATATTCAGAAAATTTAGAAATGGGGCAACAAATGCATGGCTCTCCAAAATGTCCCCTCCCCCACCTGCCCCCTCACGTGTCCTGCCATCAATACTACCCTGACTACACCATTGGTCCATTGCACGACTGACCATAGCAAGCACCTTGAACTAGATTGAAACTGAGTGCACGGACCACAAGCATCCATCTAGTGCAAAGTGTTAACAGACTAGCCTCAGCCCCGATTGCTCAAACATGAAAGGAAGTTGGATTGAAGGCAGCTTGGATGAAGGGGAAGGCACATCTGGCAAATACTCCTGACAGAACGGCAGCCAACCTCTAGATCTGCTGTACACTGGCAACACCTACCGATTCTGCACTAGCAACGGGTTCATTGGGAGAAATGTTGCAGTGCTCGTGCACAGAATCCGCTGCCTCTTTACAGGTGGCTGTGGTTGCTGCAGTTGCTGCTGATTCTTCACTACAGTCTCCTTTTGCAAGAATCAGAATCATAGTGCAGTCTTACTTGATTGCTGTTTAAGTAGTACCTATCGCAATCCATTGCTAACCAATTATGAAAAACCACAAGGGGGTTAAAACGTTTACTATATTTATCTCAGTGAAGTCCTTTGGCTGTGAGGAAGATTAATGCAACTTCCATGTAAATCTGATGTGAAACAAAAAAAATACTAAAACACGTGATGTAATTATAGCAAGGTACCATGCCCTATGGTCCACCTTTTTTTTGATTGTTTGCATCTTTTCTCTCAAGTCCAATTGTTAGTTTAAATCAGAATCGGAAGGCTCATTCAACATCTACACTATTCAATGATGGAGTCCATACAATCCCTCACCCCCTTCATTCCCCTCGCATCTGGCAAGTAATGAAAGTTCCTGTACATGAAGCTGTAAAGTTCGATTGTATTCAAATACCAATTTGAGATGGGAATGTCCTATAATCCAAGTCAAACAATTGTTATCTTTTACCTGCTTCACTTCTCCTTCCTAGCTAACCCTGGGGTATGTTAACTAATCGGTTATAGTTAAAGACAGTTAATATAGATAACCATAAGTAAAACCTATGTACCCGTCCATACCCAGGGGATTTACCAATTTTGTCATATTTACTGTCATTATGTGGAGTTTTCTGCGAATAGAATTAAGCATTGCGTGCTCACGTTTTACTTCTCACCATCTGCAGTACATGTGAATGTTTGGTATGGCTGGGCAGGCTGTGCCGACACTTCCTGCTATGGCAATGTACCAGTTGAGCTTGATCGCGATTATAAGATGTGCATACACATATTCCCACCAGCTAAAAAATGAAGCGGGTTGCACATTGGCAATAAACTAGATTATCTTCATTTCCAAAATAGAAACAATGTGCAATTCATGTCCACTAGTAGGTTTAATTGCATAATTATAATGCATGCATTATTTATATTCAGCTTTTGAAAAGATGTACTTGATATCCTTCTCACGATACATCAGTGTAAGCGCCACACATATTGGTATATGGCCCACATTATGCTAGCAGCCCAGCAGGCACACCACATGAGGCTAGCCATAGCACAAATGGACTCCGATACTGCTTACATGGTCTTCGACTTTAAGCAGAAATTTCTTGCTAAGGATTCCGTGAAAGTGGTGACTCATATTATGGCAAGAAGGGAATGCTCTGGTGGGGAGCAGGTGTATGTGTCAAGTCAGACTCAAAGCAGGATGCTAGGTGCTGCAGTGAGTCTATTGATAAGCTGTATGTGGAGATTTACTTTACCAGAGACAGGGCACGATTGCAGAACCTAAACAAGGGAAAGGAAAACGAGGAGGATGTTATGGTTGAAAGAGTTGACTGCTGAAAGTAGTGACGTGGAAGAGGAAGATTTGGAGTGGGAGGAGGGTGCTAGAGAGGAAGAGGGTGTTGGGGAAGAAGAGGATTTGAGGAGGAGGATGCTTTTGGGGAGAAAGACGAAGAGAGTGAGGTGGAGGATATGGATGAGGAGGATGAGGTGATGGAGGAGGAAGATTGGATAGAAGGGGAGGATGGATCAGATAAGGTTGCTCTCCATTTCATTGATTGCATTGTCCAAGACAAACAGAAGGCTGATGCCAATATTGTTCTATTTTGCTTGGAGGCAGCCATGCATGCCTTGAAACATTGACTTCCCCATATGACTAGGATCATTGTCCAGAGTGACAATGCCAAAATCCTGGCTGAGAAGCAGAGTAAGCAATTTCTGCTCATGTGTGCTCTGCTGCGGGGCTGAAGCTAGTGGCCTACTACCACAATGAGACACAGAGTGGAAAGGATGTGTGTGACACACACTTTTCCCACCAATAAACCCAAGTGGAAGTGTACTTAGCACAGGAAGATGGAGGTATGCATCTGTAAGAACACAACAGTTTTATTGGTGAAGCCAGATTTTAGGGCCCCTTATCGCTCTGCCTCCGTCGCTTCAATACCAGGCATATCTACCTTGTATATATGTGATGGTAATGATGTGTGTATGCAAGTAAAGGAAAGGTGGCGATACAGAAGGAGATGTCTGAGTGTGAGTCTGTGAGAGGTGTGTCGTGTAGAGAAGCAGCATAAGGATGAGGGAGACACTGAATGCCATATGAGTTGAATATCCACAATGCACTGACTGCTCGTACCACTTCAAGTCCCAAAAATTGCTTGAAGGTCATGTATGTGGTGGTTTGCAAGAGCCCAAAGATACTCTGAGTATTGCTATGAGGCATGCTAATAATCTGCTGGCCAAGTTACACTTCACTATTAGGGGTGCAATAACCAAGCATCAAGCATGTTTCTGGTGGAAAGTTACAGTGAGATTCCATAAGCTTGAACCCAACTTTTACCCTGGCTGGGCACACACAAGAAAGAACATGCACCCTGAGCTGACCACTAAAATCAGCTGTGTAATCTGTGAGTGCTGGAAGGCTGGAGAGAACAAAAATACTGGTAAGGTAAAGATCTCAGCTGATGGTATGTTTGCAAGACTTGAGGAGATGCAGTTACATAATTTGATCCGTTTGAGTGAACTACCTTTACTTGGGAAGATTCGTGTTGTATACCAGAGCATTGGGAAGAAGTCCCAAGCATCACTTAGTGGCCGTAGGTGTGGAAGGCCTGAAAACATTAGTGGTGGAGGAAGGAATACGAACAGCTAGATGTAGGGAAAGACCTGTCTTAGTGGAAAAAGCCAGAACATGAGGCATACCTCAACCACTTCACCTCAAGAAGTCCAGTAATAAGTCTGACCTTATCAAACAATTACATATTGAAGAACATATGGCTAAAACCATGCAATAATTCTATAACTGATGTTGGATTTACATTGATAATGTATAAATGCAGTGCAGAATCGTCATATGCACATGTTACGAGTAAAAACATTATGCGCAAGAACCTGCACACTTCCAATATTTAGGTCCGGAGTCAAAACACAAAGAAGTGTCATGTTTTTTCAGATGCTAGCGCAACAGGCTATTGCCAGAATTTGCTTGAGCCTTACCTATCTGATCAAGATGAGCAAATCTATGCTACAGACGGCTTGTGAAAAAAAGTGTCCCGTTTCTGGTAACGGTCTTACCATTTCTACTCTAAACGAATGTAGGTTCTGAGCAAAAGTAGTTTCAAGGGTGAGAATAGCTTAAACATTATAAAAAGAGTTGGACCGTAAGTAAATCATTATTTGTGGCAATTGGTACCCTTCCGACTAATTTTCCAAAAACGTGAGTTTGACAAAACATGCCAAAAAAGTATTCGATTTTCACGAACCCGAAACTCTTTTCAGATTGAAATGGCTCAAAAAATTATAAAAGTGATGGTTCAATATTTTCACAATAAGTATACCTAACCACTGTCCAAGTACATAGTATCCAATGATGTTGCATGATAGTGCATACCACAAAAAACAGAGCATCTGTTACCAAAAATGCCCCCAAGTTTACGAAAGGCAGTAATTAAAAATAGCCATGTCCAGCAATCCCGAACATGAATAATTGAATACCCGCGTCACGCGTATAAAATGTATTGAACAGGAAGTGAATAGAGAAATGTACGCACGGTTTTTGTACGAAAGCTAAATCTTAAGTCTATCAGGCAGATTATGGTAGTAATAATAATAGACTATCTTTTGCACATTCTGATCCCTGTTGAAATGTGTTCAGTACAAATTAGAAATGCAGTTTTGACATACTTTGTGCATGGAACATGCCATTGTTTTGCTTGTTCTATTTATTTCCAATTACTCAGACAGAAACTTCAAGTCTACCGGATGGAATATGAAGGCTGAACTATTGAGATAACCTTCAGTTCAAGTCGTATATTATTGATACCTACACATAAGATTAGATTAGTGTACCCTACTTCAAAATCTGGGACGATGTATGAATTATTCATGAACAATACCATCACGTTTTCAATGTACAATGTATTATGAGTAGCTGCCATAAAGCTAGAGCTGCCTGGCTTTGGACTTATTAACATTGTAACTGCAAGGCCGTACACACATTATCAAAAATAGCAGGATGTACCACTGCGTGACAACGTGCCATATCCTACGCAGAAGGGGGAGGTGGGGGGGGGTTGATGGATCCCCTCCCCAAAGCGAGGTCACCTTCACCATTGAGTAAGTATACCGTACAGGGGTGGATAAAGGGCCTGAAGCGTACAGCCCCCCCCCTCCGCTTTTCATATCGCGGGTCTAACCTGTAAACTCCTCTTATGTGTCCACCTTTGCCGTATGATGCATGTAAACCAAATTCGACCCTCTTCCTGAAGGCTGCGTACGCCCATGGGTATACAGAGCTATGCCATACCTGCATAGGTAACATAGCTGTATGCGGACACATATGCAGGTATTTGCGTACGCAGACCAGTATGCCACGCAAACACGTCTCATGAAAAAACCCTGCAAACCAGTTATTTTTTTACAAATGATATCTGGATAGCATCCTAACTCTGCATGGTGGTGGTGATGGTGGTGGTGGTGGTGTGACAATGCAGCATTAATTTAACTAGAGATTATTTTCATATTTATATGTTACACAACTGCTATGGACTTCCTATTTTCAACGCATCATATACTACACATTTGCTGTATGGTAAAATGTATATTGTGGGATCTTGCTTTAACTTCGTGTTTTTATCCCCGAAACCCACGATTATTAAGACCCACTATGGATTTTTGCTGATATGACCAAATTGCACCAGCACATTATAAACGATACAGATGGGGAAATATTCGTGAACTACATGTATACAACAGAAATTTCTCCATGTGCTGTTTGATAGCTTCGAACGCTTTGGCTCAAAACGTACTCGAACGAAACTGTAAAACACCACTACCATTCTCATTCCCGCCTGATGTAGCGACACCTCGTGTTAACCGATTATACGCGGAAGACGCAAATTTGCGTACGCTGCCTGTCAGTGTATAGCAAGACATTGCCAGTGGTTATTGTGTAAAGACGACCGTAAACGAGTGTTACCAACAGGGTCTGTGCAAAAGTTAAATAGCTATATCTTAACAGTCTTCATGTAGGGGAGGGATGCAGCGCATGATAGGGTCTTCAAACCTGACACTGCACACTCAGCGCACATACACGGCTATCAACACATGCATCACTAAATACCTTCAGCAATTGCTACCAACGCATCCCTAAGTACATTCAGCGTACAACCATGTATGCACCCAGACACAACACTAAGTCCACACAGCGTACAGCTACGCGCTACCAGCTACATACATAACTACATATACATGTATAACTCAATCAGAGGCAATACTAATGATCGCCTACTGGCTCAAAAGAGTTGTGTCAATCACAACTGCTGCAAAACAAAACCTCACAAGATCACACACACACAAATAGTCCCTCTGAAATATTCCACGCCATGCAGTATATACAAGTACGGACGTATTCTGATACCATGAATGAAAAACGGATTACAATTCCGTGTATAATCAGTTAAAATACTCAATCGGTTATCATGATTTGTTCCACTATTGTGTCGCATGAGAAATGGACGAAATGACTTGGTATAATAAAACGCTCAACTAAATTTGCGCATGGTATGTAGGATATAGGTTTGATAGTGTTTCGGCAACAACAAAAACATGTCAGGACCTGTTGTTCTTATACACTAATCTGGCACGCAGAATTTTTAATTTGCGCACTTGCGCTGCATCAATCCACATAAGCGTGGGCGTACCGTAGTTGTATCGTGAAGACTCGTTTTTATCTTTGCAGAAACGGAGGTTTGGCACAATGTATTGTACTATTTTAATGTTCTTGAGAGCAGACGTTTCGTGAGCAGACGACACATCAATATTTAAAAGATGACGCAAGGTATTACATAATGACATACATTTATGAATATAATTAATTATGCTCAATTGTAATTAATTTGTCTTGAATTTAGTTAATGGATGCTTAATGTTCTTTTCATGTTTCAGTTAATTGATTTGAATTAATAATTTCTTGACTTGAAACATGATAAATCATTTAAAAAGATGAAAAATTTATTGGTGAAATCAGAATTCTCAAATCTCTATCGCAACTTTACATATTCACTCATGTCCTCCATTTCTGGCCATGCTGCAGTTTATCAGTGACCCAAAATTGATGTTTGTACATCAAACTGTGGCATCATCAATGTGATGGTATTTTGAAGAGCATTAGACCATGTCATGGACAAATTTGATCCTTCTGATGGTGACTTTTCCCATATACAAGTCATGCATATACAATGGCAACAGACTTATGAAATTTCTGAATGCATCACATATGTTGGAAGCTACCAACTAGTTTCATTTCCAGAACAGTATGTTCATGCAGATTTTACATAGTGTGCATACCGCTTTCTTGAGCTCACACCATGATGGCTGGTAGATCTGAGCATGCCAAAGTCTCTCATAGCTGTCCAATTCCTCCCTGGTAACCAACCTGCCTTGCATGTTACAAGCAGTGGTACTCAACTAAAGTGAAGGAATTGAGTATGAAGCCAGAAAAGCATGCACCACATAGTATACTCTATTGTGGATCATAGTAGTTACACTGCCTGCAACATTGCTAAAAAATATTAGACTATTGAAGATGTACATGTACAGTAGCAGAATTTATACAAAATGCTTTGTAAATTTGATTTATTCGCATAGATTTTTTTACAATGAATCACAGAAAATCAACATTCATATACATACAAAGGGAGCACACAATATAAACTACATAACACATGAGGTGCCCAATCAGAGGCTGAATTGCCCTGGTAGAGTGCAATGCACACTTTTTACGCCACAACTGCTGAAGCCCGAAGCGAGGAACTGTGTTCTGCTGTCCCTGGTTTCACTATTTTGTCTCTGTTGCAATAGAGACCTCTGGTGTCCTTGGCCTTGACACTCTCAACGTGCTCAGTAATAATGGCAGACATCAGCAGGCCATTGCCATTACACCTCATCACAACTCCATCTCACTTCTACTCCAGAGTACTGGACATAATGACTGTCTGCATTTGCAATGTCCTGACTAGGCAGTTGGACCTTTCATGTATTGTATGTGACCCTTGTACCCTTATGTATTCCTATATAAGTGCATTGGGGTATGCATTCTGCACACTTGCTATTAAGAGTTTTGGCTGCACCTGACCTCCGTGTCAAAAGCAAGACTTCTATGTTCATGCAAGAGTGTGGTACTCTAGGTGCAGAGAACAAGGGGAGTGCATATGGTATGTATGCAATAGTTGTGAGATATATTGTGCATGGCTGCCCACAAAGTTTTTGCCAAAGGCTGAATGGGCTGTGACTCACGCAGGTTGATGTGTAGGCCGATGAGACACAGATGACTGAAGTTGACAGAGGAAAGGAGTTGCTTGGATGACGAACACTTTAGTTTAGTCTACCAAAATGGACAAAGGATTTCAAAGCTGTCTACGGCTATAATATGACAAAAGCTGGAGCAGCATAGGAAGCTGCAAAGCTACGTGCAGCAGCATGAAAAACCGTATTAGAATTTGCAGGTGAGTTATGCATGATATCCTCAAAAGTGTTTCAGATGGAAGGAACTGGTTTGCAATCAGTGTATTCAAGGTGTAGCCACTTCTACCGTACAAGTGCAGTTAATGAAAGACATGTCAAGTACGATTGATGCAGAAGTGGAGATGGCTCGGAAGTTAGAAGCAGTTGAGCTGGCACAAAAGCACTTATACAGGGAAAGGAGGGATACGGACCAGTTGACGGCCGCAGCTCTCTCGGTCCTATCATAAGCCGAGATAAATGCCAGCGTCTATCAGCTTGCAAACCATATAGTCCATTTCAGTACACAAAGGATTGTTGGGATTTCCACTCTCTGTGTAGACAAGAGCATGACAAGGGGGGTGGCATGCATACCTATGTTCCGTACTGTACGTCTGTCATATGCACATGTGATAATTGACCTTAGAAGAAATTCTCACCTTTTAAAACATGTGCTTTTTTAAAATAGTGATCAGTAATGTACAAAGGATGGATAACAACCTGGTTTCGAGAACAACGGTACAAACTTACATCAGCTGTACATGTATATGTAGTGGAACTGTAAAGCACACAATTGAGCATGCAGTGTGATTGAATACTAAGGAGCATTTTATCTGCATGTTTTTGCAACATAAAAAGCCATACCGAGGGAGCTGAGAGGATGTCGAGATCACGTGATTCTGGTGGACCCAAGTGCCTTTTATTTCCGTATTGATCAGCGTTTCTGTGCTGCACCCTGTGCTACTATTTACGTAGCATCTCCTCTTTAAGCTGAAGCCAAAAAAATGCCATCTATTTTGCACCAAAGTTAAGTACCAGATGTATGCTTTCTCATGTGGTGGTGTTAAAACAGATCCTGAGAAGGTGCTGTGTTTTTGGATTGCCCAGTTTCCTCAACTCAGAAATAGCTAAGACAATTTCTAGGTCTAGCATCCTACTTCCATCGATTTGTCCACAATTTTGCACAAATATCAGCTCCACCACTACACAGGATTTTGCAGGCAGTGGCACTGGACAGAGCTGAACGCAAAAGCGTTTGGTGTTATTAAATCCTAGTTTACTTCTGGCTCCATTGCTCATTTACCTAAATTTTGAAGAAACATTCATCGTTGATTGCGAGGCTAATGATCGATGGCATTCTGACCAAGACATGTTGTCAGAGGCACAAAGGGATGTCCTGTGCCTTTTGTCTGGAAGATGGAGAGAGAGGAGGTGAATAGCTGTGACCCCTGCTCCATAGAATAACATGGGCATCAACGGCTAAGTATGGAATGAAACAGGCAGAATCTGGTTGACAAGGTCATAGGAACCAGTTGATGCCAAGGTGTAACCTGAAAAACTCAACAAACGCCAATACCAACAAAGCAGACTGGCAGAGTTGCCTGGGACTAAACTGACTCACAAGAAAGATCGATATTTAGAAGTGTGCTGCACAATTTAGAACCGTAATCCGCCAAGCACAAAGAAAAAAAAAGGAGCTGTTCTGAGCATGTATAGAATCCATAGGGATGGTGAAAGAGTGGCAAGGCTGGGTCAAGGCATCATGGCTGTTCAGGAGACACAGGCAAGATTTCATTTTTCTAAGAGCTTCCACTTTACCAAGAAATGCTTCATCAACGGACAAACCATTTTGTGAGCCAAGCAAAGTAGCAGTGTTGAGACTTACCCTACACAGGTCATCTGCCAAGTGCAAAAGAGTAAGACCAACATGATCTGCATAGATGAGTTCTGATTTGTAATGATTAAACTCCGGACGAACTGCAGCAGCTTCCCTTTCAGTCATCTTAAAATTGTCACAGAAATCCGCCACATTATTGCCTCCCAAGGTGGCATCGTTGAGGTAGAATAAATGCAACTTAGAACATAACATCTGTGTCAAGGGAAAGAAGACAAGGCAGAACAACAAAGGGCCAACAGAATTTTCCTGTTGTACTCCTTCCACAGAGCTGATTACGATGTCATGAAAATAGAGGGAAGAAAAGGTTGAATAGCAGGAGTATACAAAGGGAACTGCTCAGGGGTGTGTAGCTTAGCAGTTTCAAGCATGTTATCCCTCATATACTGTTTAATGTATTCATGTTCAGGGTGGAGATTAGCAAGGTAAAAACTAGCAGAATGAGCAGCTGCTTACCAGAGGAGTGCCATACCCGAGTTGGACTAGGGAAAGTATGCACACCACAAACCACCATGCTAGCACACTTTGCAGTTAGACAACGCAAGTACAGACAATTGCAATTGGCCGTAATCCGCTGCCTTATTTCATCAGATTCTCCAAATAAAAAAAGGGACTAACTACTGCAGGAAAGTTTCCAGAAATGATAAGGTTTGTAAATGCAATAAGGCTGCGGAGGAGTGGCTCACCAAGCTGTGGAGCTCTGTGGAGCTGGTTAAGTCTAACAAATGTTGGGGGGTGAAGACAGCCAGGACCTACATGTACACACAAACTGATTAAGTTGGAGTTGGATGAGCACCCCTCCCCCCACCCCATAGCTTGGCAACTTACCCAAACCGCGGTTGGACTGAGCCATGAGTTTGAATGGTACTGTCTATTGTTACAAGCATGATTCAAAGACAAACATAACATGCAGCACGTCAACATGTACTGTAGGGCCAGCCCTGAACTGCAATGACCCGCCATGTTGCCTAGGTGCCGCTCATAGCTCCTTGAATGCAAATGTAGTCAAGATCAATGTGGCATGCACAAGTTAATTCATTTCCTTTAGTTAACTTGATATTATTGACCAAAACACCTGTTTCCGAATACACTACAAACTAAAACTAAAATACTCTGTTACTCAGGGGACTTAAGGTCGGGTGCAATGTTTTTGATGTGTAAATTGCTTCGTGGCTGATTTATTGTTTTGTTGCAACTATACTTCAAAACGGCACAGATGATACACCATTGCAATCGTCTTTGAACAAGGAATTAGAAATACTATTTTTTAACACATGGATGATCTTATTTCAAATGATACGGTTTACTGAAGTAGATCTATTTTTAAAACAAACTTCTCGAAAGGTGGAAGGATAGCCGGGGGCGTCTGTTGCCTTTGTTGGTACTGAAATGTTGGTGGAGGTATGAAAGAATCGAATTTGAGGCCTGCTTGTGGAAGAGCATTCCCAGAAGGACGATAGCCCCGAAAACATGGACTTCTAATGGCGGCCAACACCTAATTACCGTATTCATGACGTTACTACCAATGAGTGAACAATGGTAATGGAAAGCAGGGTTCATAACCTGTTAGCACTATGTGTGGGGATTCAAACTATGTAACTTACTAATGAAAAAGCAGGGATTTAGTTGTCCGCCTTTTGAGACTTTCACAGCGAGTTCATCTATGCGGCCAATTCATGTTTTCAAGACGGCCGATTTCATTTTGGCGGGAGCGGGAATGCTATACGTCTGGCAGCTTCTCATAATGAAATGAACTCGCCGTTCTCATCACAGGTAATAGGGCAGTCAAAGGTAGCAAATGTAATCCAGCCGCACTAACTTAAAATCGGGAAGCTTGAATGGTGAGACACCATGAGCTTCTCTGTAGCTGATGCTGGCGAATTGCTAAGTATTTTTATCTATGTACTGTATGAAGCTGATGCGTGGTGCTAGTATGTGAGCGCATGGCTCACCAGAAGTAGCGAAGTGCTTCACAACACTCCAGGACAAATTAAGACGGTGAATTACAAGAAGTTTTCGGACATCCATAGACTTTTTTTTTTTTGATTGTTTTCAAACATGGACACGATAGTATTAAATTTCTAAGTATAAATATTGCCTTTTCGCTTTCATCTTGTGAGTAGCAGAATCAACAACATAGGGCATACCAATGGTATTATTATTGTATTGATAGTAATGTCAGGAAAACACTCTGGACCAATGTCTGAAGCTTTGTGTATTGGTACCAGTCTTGTTGCCATGACGGCTTTCTCTAGATACTTTCCATTATGTAAGGACTGGGGACCCAAAGACTTCATAAACACCTCCCTGTATCAAATTAGGGGCAGCTCATGAACACAGGTACAATGTGACCTAGTTCCAAACAACAGTCTCCATGTCCAGGATGGGTTTTGGGTTGTACTGATGTCATGCTGACTGTAAGCTATAACTGGGCATTAACCGTGTGCATGAACGTAGGGCATACCAATGGTATGGTTATTGTATTGATAGCAATGTCAGGAAAACACTCAGCCCACTCTCCCAATGTCCCTGAAGCTTTTTGTATTGGCACCAGTCTTGTTGCCATGACGGCTTTGTCTAGGTAGCTCAGAACCTTTCCATTATGTAGGACTGGGGACCCAAAGACCTCATAAACACCTCCCTGTGTTAGGGAGGCACCCTGGGGAAGATGTCAGACGAGTGTGATTTGACATGTTAGGTGCCTTCGACACCACCCTAAACCCTAAGGGCCTTCGGCTCACCCTCTAATAAGTGCAGCTGCTAACATAAGAGTTTTTAAATGTGGTGCAAAGGCTCCACGTAATGGGCCCAAGGCCCCACAGAGGTGAAATGTCGTTTTTTTCCCCTTGACGGGTGGAATTTGACAAGTTGGGCGCGCGCCCTAAGGGCATTCGACGGCTAATATACAAGTACTCAGAAATTCGTGCGTATATGTATCATCGTCGATTAGGCGTCTTCCACATTTTTTCCACCCACCACATGGCAATATATGGTACAAGTGTACAACACAACTGAAGAACAGTTCAAAGCACAGAGGCTGCATCCCAATCCGTCGAGTGTAATAAAAAATTAGTGTGTGTGCGCCATGACATCATCATAAACGCGTGCGCCCTGTAACATTACAACAAATTTTAGGACCCGACCTTAAGTCCCCTGAGTAGGCTCATTCATACAAACTCACATCCAACAACACAAACTTACCTCATAAAACCTGTTCATGCATCTCATGAGTAAGGTGGATCTTTCCTCATCAGAGATATTCAAGTTATTCTTCATGTGGTCCCAAATTTTCCTCAGCTGGTAGACACAGTAGTTGCGAATGGGCAGGTAGTCAGAGATGATGGTTCCATGGAGCTTCTTGTCAGCATTAGGCTGGGTAAGGAGTGCCACACAGAAAGCCCCAAAGTTGGCCCACAGCAGGAGATAGAGGGAGTGCAGGGTGTAGGTGCCCCTGCCTGCATGCTTCAGGTAGTCCTGGCGACCAAAGAGACCATCTGGGGACAGCTCTACTCCACAGTCATAGTGGAGTCCATTGCGACTGACCTTGGTGTCATACTGTAAATGATGTTACATGTATTCTCAAACCATTGAGATGCATGAACAAAGCTAACATTACCATAAAGCCAGTCATATATGTGTCCATAAGGCCATCTGGTTCAAACATGTGGTACCAAAGGTGATTGCTGGCCCTTGGAGAAGCTATCACCACAGCAATCATGTTGGCCAAGGCATGTCGAAGCTCTACATCTGATTGGTCTGTATTTAGATGTAGGAACAAGAGGTTATAGAAGAAAGTGAACATTGAACTTACCTGGAGGTTGGGTCTTAGAAAGTCTGAATAGCTCTAGAAGAGAGTCCTCTGGCTTGCTCCTCTTCTGCTTGGGTCTTGCTTGTCTCCCTCCTGGTTGTGACTCATCCTCATGACGTGGCTTGGGCAGGTCAGGATACTGTGGGTTAAGGAACCATTGGATGGCAGCTATGTGACCTTTCTCAAAGAACTGAGATAGTTTGTCACCACCAATGGCATTGCATAACGTCTCTGACGGTTTCTGAAAGAATGAGGGATGAAAAATCCAGTTACTACATACGAAGATGCCTTACTTTCTTGTCAAAGAAGTCATAGTACACAGTTAACCAGACAGCCATTTTGAATGTGCCCCCTTGGACAGCAGCAGCAGAAGCCTTCTGTGCTGCACCACTAATCAGAAATTGGAAAAGTAAGAGAGTGTATATCTAGGGTGAGTGTGAGATGGGAGATAGGCATTAGCTAGTAAGTAGTCTCAATAATATTCATGCACAGAAGTCTGTAACATACATACAAATGCACAACTAAACACATATACAATTGCTCACATACTGGTATTTCATATATAATTGCATATATGAAAGTACACGGTTACCTTTCACGGGCAAATGTGATTAAATCGTCAATATTTCCCTTGCCGTCATGTATATTCAGCATGACTTTCTTGACACGTTGATAAAGCTTTCCCAGTGGATGATGAACTTCTGCCATATGTGGAAATAGGTGTGGCTTTGGTTCTGCCTGTTCCTGTTGGTAGTTAGTAACAGATTACGATACATCATTGCATTTGTGGTATGCAGTCTGTGTATATTTGCATGCAAGAAGCTACATCTTACAAAATAACTCTGCGCAGTTCAGTTTACAGCACTCCTTGCTACTTGAATTGTACAGGCACTATCAAGCATTACATGCTTTTCTCAGTCATTCCCTCCACCCCCATGCAATATAAAAGGAGGTGACTTCACTGCAATGCTCCACAGCAGGGTCTAATACACTACCTTTAGCTCCCCATGAAACTGTTTTAGACAGGATATGCCTTGACAAACTGATTCAAACTTCACAGTTAACAGGTCAGTAAACTTTCGAGAACTCTTGAAATGTTTAAGGAGGTGTAAAGCAAGAACAGGGGCGTGACTTTTGCAGGCCCCTCCTTCCTTCGCAGGATCATCCAGAATAGAATTGACCTCCTCTATCATTCTAGAAAGCTGCTTTGTTTTTAAAGGGTCAGATGAGATGAGATCAATTGCCACTTGCTTCACTATGACTTGCACCACAGCCTGTAGCTCAATGTAGAGAAGTATCTTCTCATTTGTTTTAGTGGATGAACTGTGCAGCTACATGTATATGGTTTGTTCCGTATGTGCGTGAGGATGTGCATGTTTGTGCATCGATATGTATGCGAGCATGCATAAGTTTGTATACTACAGACAATGGACAAGCTCATCATAGTTATGTACCTGTTTTTTTATGGCTACACGCATGCATAGTAGAGCTGGTAAGTCTTGCTCCTTGTCAACGAGATGTTCCATCAGTGTCAGGAAGTAGAGATGAGCCAGCGGCTGCTGCATACGTTCACTCTGTGTGGTAAATAAAGGTGTACACTGAAAATGGAATTGATTGTTAATGCATCTTCTTTCAAATTCAATCAACCAGATTCTCCCACTTGAACAAATAAAGGTGTGTGGTGTTTTCATGCTTGTGAGTGCAGGATGCTGCTAGGGAGCAATAATAAGAAATGAACCACCTCGTACATGTATTAAGAGAAGGAGAAAGTATCACAATCAGTCTTGAAAAAGTAAATGAGCATTTTTTATTGGTAATTTACTCACAATAGCAGTGGACTGCTGGTAGAACGTAGGGATGTAGTCAGTAGGATCTCCAAGATCAGGTGTAGACATCAAGACCTCACCCAGAAGGGAGCGACGCTGCATTTGGAAATACCACATTATCATTGCACACACTGTGCACAGAAAAAATTTCACACTACAGAAAATTGATCAATGAGTAAAACTATACAAGTATGTTAATGATAGTACAACTTAAAATCATTATCACACAAAAAAAGTGATATTCATATACCTATGGATCTCTTTCCTCCAAATTCCCAAAGAACACCAGTATGACTGACTTTTCATTTTTATTTCCAGCACATTCTTTTACTCACCTTGTCATTATAAAATGCTAATGGAGCTTGTGAAGATGTGGTGCCACCACCACTTTGTTCACCCAGGATGCGAGAGAGATATAACTTGAATATGTGAATGGACATCTGAACATTCGCATAACAACCATTCTGAGACACCTCTAGGTCCAGTTGACCACCACTGCCTATTTCTGTCCTCTTTGTCAGCCACTGTTTCTGACAGTTGGCATAAGCAAGGAACCATCGGCAGTCATCAGAGCTGCAATTTGTACTGTTGGCTGGGAAGAAATGATTGAAGATTCTCTCGGTGAACCTGTGGACCTTAATATCATCTTCTGAGGATGTGGCTTTGAAGCACTTCCTTGCGACATCATACACCTCTGCAAGTTTGGGGCACCCGTTGGTTAACTGAAAATCAAATTTAAGATTTACATCCTTGCACCCACATCAGAAAACATATAGTATGTGAAGGCACAAACCCAGTTATTATGTGTCATCGTCATGGCACTTATAAGAATTCTAGATAGTTCCAGAACATTTCTGCCTGTTATTTATTTAACACCCTTACCCACGTGTTCGATGTAGCTATGTGTAGTTGTGCCTGTATTGCCATTCATTTAAATTCTGAGTTCTGAGAAACACGACATTATGCACCCACAAACGCATGCATGTGCACACCATTCGTATCATAGTCACACATCCACACATCCATACGTATACAAAATGTACTATATGCACATATAATACATTTACATGCACATGCACACACAAACGCCATGCATATTGCATACCTCTCCACTCTTCTTGAAGTGTGTAGTGAACAAGGTACGGAACACATTCTGCCCCATAGTAAGCACCTCTCCATCACAGCCTGGCTTGCACTGCAGGACAAAAAAGGTGGTCTGCATCACGTTGAACTCGGCCCTGGCCAGCTCCATCTCAGCAGAGCCGTCCAGACCTGCACTGATGCTGTCAGCAAGAGAACGGAGGGTGGTGATGTCCAGGTAAGCCCTGTACCACTGCTTTAGCTGTTCAAGAGCCTCGGCCTGCGGTAAGTCCTCATACATGCAGCCAAGTAGGGCATTAAATAGAGCAGTGATGACAAAGGTGCTCAATGGCTGTATGCTGAGAGCACTTTCTGATAGTATGTTGGAAGAAACTGGTTTGATCTTTTCCACCATCTGGGCAAGCGAACGAAGGATAGCTGCCACTTTGGCAAAGTCCAGCTGGTACAGTGCAGCATAGGCATGGAGATAAACGATCTTCTCAGTGATGTCCAATGTGCTAAGGTTGCTAAACGCTATCTGCACAATCTGCTTTTCTATGGATTCTAAGCTCGTAAGGTGAAGCTTGGAGAAGACAAAGTTATTGAAGTAGCTAGTCCACAACTCAGGATATCGAATAATTGCTTGCACACAGGTGAAGATACAATCCTTCGAAGTAGTCTGTGACAAGAAAGTAATTGCATGTAAGATAGATACAAGTGTTGAACACATTACTATTCTCACCCTTTCCCTCTCTTTGATGCAACACAGCATCCTGTTTTGCAGGGTAGTGAACTCTATCTGCATGTCATGAGGTTGGCTGCTGGGTGTCATGGTCCCGAGGATATCTGCACTTTCATTTGCATCCCTCCTGCATTGCTCAACCAGCTGGTCCATGTGGTACATCATCAAGTGAAAGAAGGGGAACACAGGTTCATATCCTGGATTGAAAGGGGGCTGGAGGTTGTTGCTGAGCACCTTCAGCTGTGCTAAGGGGGGCAGTGGGGACAGAGCCAACAGGTCCCTGAAAAGGGCATCCACCACAGCAGATTCACCATTTAAAAAGAGGCTAT
Source organism: Ephydatia muelleri (assembly GCA_013339895.1). Taxonomy (NCBI): domain Eukaryota; kingdom Metazoa; phylum Porifera; class Demospongiae; order Spongillida; family Spongillidae; genus Ephydatia; species Ephydatia muelleri. Next base: position 2,544,909 of record JABACO010000014.1, read on the forward strand.
CAATATTGCAGTTCTCGTTCATCCTGGATACCATGACAACCACAAAGTCCATGAATGTGGCCTTGAAAGCTGCATGGATGGTATCAGTGATGTTGAGAGTGGACTGCTGCTGGTGGGAGAGGCTTGCTGCCTGCTCCAAATACCTGGTCATCACACTGGGCTGCCAGTAAGACCTGAACTGCTGGCAGAGAACTCCTCCCACACCCTTTGTGATCAGCAGCTTACGCAGGTGTTTGTCCCTTTCAGAGATGCTGAAATGGCCATTGAAAGGACATACTCCACGGGAACTGAAGCGTGATGATATGACTGGAATGGCTTCCTCAAGAAGGCTCTCTGCAGTCTGAACCATGGTAACGCCTTCCACTTTGGCATTGGCATAGTGAGGGATGCAGCAATGGTTGAACCATTCCTCCACATCAATGACTCTATTGCCAATGTGGTGACCTATGGTGTCCAGGTAATAGTGGTCCCATCCACGCAGATAAAGTGTTGGGTAGCAGGGATTGAGGAAGTTGTGGGGAGGGAAGTGTAGGAGGAGCACAAACAGTTTGGGCAATTGGGAACACTGGTTTTGATTCTCTGCCTCCTCTATCATTATGCGAAGATGGTTGACCATGGGCACAGTCACCTCAGCCATGTTGGCAATCAAGAGGAGAACTTGGCCACTTTTGGACACAACAAAGGTCTTGAGTTGCTCCTCAATGACGTTCTGTGGCTTGTTGGACAGTCTGTGTACCACAACAGTGGCCAAGTCATCAAGCACAAGATCCTTGATAGCCTCATGGGCCAAATCCAAGCCTCCAGAATAGGATGATGGAAGCTTGTTTACCAGAGAAAAAGTTCGTGTGTAGCAGAGAAGCTTGGTAGGGCAGTACCTGGAATAACATACCAGCAGCCATCAAAAGATAAACAACGCAATAGGATTACACAATCCACTTACATTGTGGTGTGTTTCAACGTAGCAAGGCGATCCCTGATCAGTACCTTCAGGGAGAAGTGGGAGTGGTGCTTGAGGTAGTTGACGAGGTAAGATAGGTCCATCTTCTTCCTGTGGACGATGAGTGCCTCTGGGGTCATGAGCTGCATGAGGTGCTTGCATAGATGCCTGACCAGCCACTGGACCCCCAGGGCCACCATCATGCAACCCTCCGGGGACAGTCCCACGTTGGGAACGTTGCCCCCCTGGGGGGAGGGTGCTTCATGCAGCTTCTCCATGGCCTCAGCCACTCCCTGTACCACCCCTTGGGGGGTGATATTCTGAAGCAGACCGTGGAACTCTGGGTCACTATAGACCAAGTTGGAAACATGTTCAGCATCCAGTTTGAGCTCCTCCAATGAGCACTGCAGGTAGGCAGGAAACAATAAAAGATCGATGTACTGTACACATCCACACTCATACACAAACATAAATAAAACATGAATATAGACACAAACACATACGCAACGCAAAGCATAAAGTATAAAAAATGATACAGACACACACAGATATACACACATGCACACACACACAGATATACAGTGTACACACATGCACACACACAGATATACACACATGCACACACACAGATATACACACATGCACACACACAGATATACACACATGCACGCACACAGATATACACACATGCACGCACACACACAGATCTATATACAGTGTACACACATGCACACACACAGATATACACACATAGACACACTGAACACACCCCATACACAACTTACACTACAGCACAAATGAATACACCATGTCAAAATAGATTTGGAACATGCATGCATCACACTGAGAAATCATTACACAAACACACAACTAACATGCTTACATCGAGAATGTGTAACCCTGCACTGGTTCTTAAAGCCTGGATCAGTTTCTGTAGACAGACAACCCCAATGGCATAGCCACCCTCTGGGTCATCCTTCGGTTTGTAGGGCTGATAGGAGTGTCTTGCAGTAGGCAGCATGGAAAGTAGCAGAGAGTCTATGGTTTCCTCCTTCAGTCCATACAAACTCTCCTTCCCTCTAACCAATTTAACAAAGTCATTGACCTGGGTGACAGTAAGTCAGCAAGCTATATGTGATGTGCAATTGGGCAGCACAGCTGCATCTGGTACAAACACTGATGTTTGTATACCATTCGACTTTCACACAAGTTATTTGCCTTATGTAAGTTGACAATTTTAACCCTCACCCAAACACACCAGTGCCACCATGCTCAATGGCTCACCTTCTCCCTCACTGTACATATGATGACAGCTATGCATGGAGGCAAGATGCTCAGGGCTGCGTCAAGAAGGGCGTGGTGAGACAGACGGTACTTCTCAAAGCGGTTCAGGAATGGGGTCGGGGTGTTCTCCACCTCAGACTGCTTCACCACCACCACACACTGAAACTCAGGGTGCACCCTGCAGGGCTTGGAGTGGGCACCTATGGCTATGTTGGCATAGTAACGTGGTCCATGAACATCATCAATCCTATGGAACCTCAGGTTGAACAGGTCATAGAAGCTCTCGTGAATATCATCAGTCTGTATCATTATGACTGTGTGTCCCTTAAAGGCAGAGTGACGAATGGCTGCTATGGTGTTGATCTAGTGTGTGTGGAGGGGTTGGAGAGTAAATGGTATAATAGTTGCTTAAATATACTAACCTTTTGCAGGTGCTTGTCTCCAGGGAAGTGACTACACATAAACACATGTGTCTTCTGCCTATCCAGGACATCAAATGTAAACAGAAGCCTCACTAGTGAATCATCCTCTGATGGGTCAATGATTAACTTGTATCTGCAGACTTCATTTTCATTCCAATTGGCCTTGTTTGGTCTATCTGTGAGGCTGTCATGCAAGATATCAAGAATCTGCCTCTGTGCAACATGATCTAAACGAGCACCAAGCTGACAAGAGAGCAGGGGAGAAGGCATACATTACACAGGGAATACACAGTTGGTATGGTAGCTCACTGTAATTAGGAATTGCTCACGAATGTGTTCAAATTTATTAGAACCATTTAAATTCCTTTCTAAAGCTTCCAGCACAACCTGGGCATTAAGTGTGTTATGACGTTTTCTTTTCAAGTAGTTCACAAAGTGAATAAAATCACGCAGACCAAAAAATAGCTTAAACTCTTTCTCTTCCATCAAATCCAGGTAAGGCCTGCACAACTTTGTAATTGTGGTAAGATCATTTATAAGTTCAGGTGGAGGGTTATCAGGGTCTGAGCACAAGCATCCCTTAGCTAGTGTTTCAAGGTCATCAGCCAAACTCTCCGGCCTGAAGAGGCTAATGGCACGGTTGGTCTTTGCTGCATCGAGGACATGATTTGTAATGGCAACAAAAGAGACCTCTGGATTGTCCAAGTAGTAGTGGAGGACCTTCAGTGACTCGTGACTCTCCTCTGGAAGGCCAGCCTCATCCATGAACACCACACAGTTGATGAGCAGAGAGTTCTTTAAGTGACATTTCTGACGATTAATGGCACGAGAGAAAACAGTTTGTATTTCATTGGATGTGGTATGTCTGGAACATTGGTAGTAGTGTGGGTCAATAGAGGGAAACTTGTCTGTGTGTCTGAACAATGGAGTTTTGGATTCCTGACCCTTTAGATTTGCAACAGTTATGTTGAAGGACAGGGTCTTTGAGGACCCTGGGGCACCCACAATGATCAAGGGTATTCGTGTGACTGTGCAGATGATAGTTGCAAAAATGTTTTCTTTCAGGGCCTGGGTCTTGGCAATGCCCTGTGGAAGTTCCACCTGGTTAATGTACCAGTCCAGCTCACTATTAAAAGCTTGAGAAAATGTGACTTCATTCAAGATTGTCTGTTGTTTGTCCATTAGATCTCTGTAGGCTTTACGGAACTTAGTGTTCAGGCGCATGTAGTAGACTATACCGAGAGCTACCAGCACTGCTCTGCGACAATAGTCTGTGCGATCCCCGTACGGCTTGTTCGTCGTGTATCCCTTCATGAGCCACGCATGCAGAGTGAACACTCTCTGGATGTCTCTCTGGCTCACACAGCTGTGAGATGCTTTTTTAGCTTCATCTGGGCAAACGCCATGGGACCTCAGCAGCTGTTCTGCAAAGTCTCTCATGGCCGTCTGACTCTCTACAATGAGCTTAGCGTAGCAGGCTATCTCCGGAATGGACATGGTTTGGTGAAGCATCTTCATCTTGGCATCGATGTAGTCACTCTCTTGCACACTGTCCAGAGAGCCATAGTCCCACATGATCAACTGCAAGGTCGGATGGAGTGGGCGGACATAGTAAGATCCTTTCAGCCATCTATCCTGTTTGTGCGATGCCAGACTGTTGCCACGGTGAGGATTGCAAGCCGCCACAACAAACATGTTCTCCGGTATAGGCTGAATAGGAAAATGGTCACTGGAAATGAAGGACGACCTCTGGAGTGAATTATGGCTCACCTCTCCATCCAATGTCCTATCCACAATGAAATCTTTGAGAAGCCCAAGACAGGAAGAAGTGTTCACCTCATCCAGAAACACCTGATTGTTGCCAGATACAATGGGTGGAATAGCACTCTAAACAGGTGGCTTACCGTAACAAAAGGGGTCCTCTTAAGCCCCAACTGCTGGAGGTTACTGGCGTGATCAAAAGCAGGTTTCAGAAATTCTTGTATTTCAAGTGGAGACAGGGCTGGGGTGTTCAGTAAACATATAAATACATGTAATTAATAACCTTCTCTAGAGATATATGGTGGTGGAGGGCCTGATTAAAACAAGGAAAATGGCATTACATATAGTATCACTTGAAAATCACCCTGCTCAATCATCATCAGGGCCCACACTAGTGACTCTGTGGGTGTGGTTTGATCAAGCATAAATGTAAAATAAATAAACCAAGTGATCAAGTGTTGCTTCCGCCATATGTCCATTGGCATAAAGGCACAATCCATGCACAATGTGAAACAAACGGTGAAAATGTCAATGTCCTTTTTATGTTTCTTTCTCTTTATCCTATTATTATGCATACTGGTTTGAGTATTACTCCTAAACTTATTATAAACTTCTCCATTAAAAGAGTGATATGAATTATGTGTCTCAAGTTACAAACATTGTATGAAGATAAAAAAATCAAGATGCACTACTATGTGTCAATAAAAATGGAAACGCAAAACATGGAAATGACTTTGGACTGCAACTTTAACCGTTTAAAGCCGAGAGACGCATATCTGCGTTTACCGTTAGGAAAGACTTTATCCAGACCCTTTGAAACATTACACCGATTAGAAGTTATTCACGTTCACGGCTTCAGTTCATATTGTTAAAACCCTCCTTCCTGCTACCTAACATTCTTCTGCTGCCTCATTTAGTTGATTTTGGACAACTCTACTGTAGCTAAACAAAAAATATTTCGGCGTTAATCGGTTAAAGCTTGGCATGCATTATTTTATGAAGTCAAAGATGTCACAACTGAACAAAAAAAGTGTTAAAAAAAAAAAACTGTGCCCAGTTTGTGAATCTAATCCTTGTCTTAACTCTTTCATGAACAAACAGAATAACAGTACAATATTGTGCCGCAGCTGCTACAGCAAAGCTGCCACTTTTTATCTACCCATGAACGGTTTGTAGTTAGCAACACATTGTTCAGAGGAAAAGACTATGTGCTTGTCAAATTTGCTTACAATAAACGTTTTTCCCAAAACGCTTATTCCTCACAATACCACAATAATTGCCAACACCCTCAAAACTGGAAATAATAATAATTTAATGCTCTTGATGATTACAACTTCTGTTAACTGAAGCTGTGATCATGAAGAGCATTAAATTAGTATAATTTTCAGTTTCGAGGGTATTAGTAATAATTGCGGCAACATATCCTCTGAACAATGTGTTGTTGACTCCAAAAACATTAATGTTAAATAAAGTGGCTTTTGTATAGCAGCTGCCGTATAATATTGCACTGTCACTCGCAAAAGAGTTAAACTAAAGCAAAATTAATATACCCTTCTGTTTAAGTTTAAGAATGTAATACTATGGTCGAAGATCTGAAATTAATTGAATTCATATCATTGTGGCTGCCTCCTGATGCCTAATTATGGCTTGGTTGTGGGGGCCTACAGATGTGCTATCAAATTCCTTATCTCTAAGCAAGAATGGTGTATTGGCAATTTTCAACTTCCATTACAATCAGTGCATTTGCATATTAGAACTATTTGGTTGTATCATCCTATCAAACCACAATATAATAGGATCGACTGTACATGTACCTTGTTCCTGTTATTTTTAAAACTCAATTCTACATCTGAATCACTAGTTATATTGTACTATGTACAGCAGGTTTGAGGATACACTGAAACCAGTATGCACATATTTACAGGCAGCTAGCCCACACAGACAATAATTTGTTGCTCACATTTGAACTTACCCATACAATAATGACAGCTATATTATGAATAAAATCACCTGCATGGATATTGAGCTTGTAAAATGTTGGTTTTAGCTGAGCATAGTAGACAGCTTGCAGTAGTTTTGCTGTGGCCTACACATGGTATAGTTTGTGCAGTGTTATCAGACATCAAATGTGGATATTCCATCCAAGGTCCACACAACAGTGGGGTACATGTTCAAACTATTAAATTCCCATGGCTATATCACCACACACAAAGGATAAAGAAACAGAAAATGATTAATCCATTGGCCGTTTGCTCATTCCAGCAAATAAAGCATACAACACACAATCGTAATGAATAATGTATACATACACTAACTAATTTAATTAATTGTACTCTACTGTCTGTCAGCACCTATTCTATAGCGGGGCAAATGTGGTTAAGGAGCATCTTTTAAAAGTAGTTTGAGTATTTCTCTTTGCCCAACCTGTCCACTTTGCCCTGCCTTCCTCTATCAGAACTCATCACAGATCCATAACCTATACCCCGTTTAAACATTAAACGACAAAAACATGCATGTGCCAAGCTTTCATGTAGTACTTTAGTTTACAACCTGAGATTCATCTTATCTACGCAGCATGCAAAGTACCTCTGACACCGTTTGAACATTACAACAAATATTCAAATGAAGCATGTTATTGGATATTAATTATTCATTACTTGAGCCCAAGGGGTAAGATGGGTGGTCTTTAGATCCTAACGACACCCATCCTCTCCGGAATCCACCCCTGCTCACCATTTGACTCTTTTTATCATCTAAAGAGAAACTATTCTGCATGCAGTTGCACGCCAACAAGAGAGTATCGAGATTATCGCACATTATGAAATTGAACCCTCGTCAATTGTAATACAGGGTGCCTAGGAATGAATAGGATAACTTTTTTTTTGATAGGATGTAGATAAAAATCTGTTATTTTGAAACTAAGATTGTGGGTTGGTCGAATTTGTTTACATCATTTAATTAAAATATTAATCGAACTAATTAACTTTACAACAAATTAAAGTTGAGCCTGTTTACTCATGTATATTGAAAACGAAAAACAGCAAAAAACTGAAAAGAAAGTAAAATACAGTGAATGCGCATGCGCAAATTGAGCAGTGCTAGTTAAGGGTCCCGTTCCCAAGCCCATCTTCACCTTTGGCAGCCACACCCCCATGAACACAGACGTGATCACATGGTGCCGAGCCCAACCTCCGCTCCACCGCAAATACAAGGAATTGCCCCTCCTTCTCCCTGCTTGCTGTCACGGGTTTCAATAACTTTCGCCAGGGTCTGGGTGTCTAGATCGAGATTTCGTTGGCAGTGTGTGTGGCACTTTGATTACAGAGAACATAACCCTGCACACTTACATCTAACGGCATCTCACTTACCGTACATTCATGCACGTCTAGTCTAGCCGTAGCATGCAATACGACCAATTACATGTACAGCCAATGAATGCAGAATAGGATACGCACCAAATAGCACAACAGCAGCACACAACGCTTGGGATAACAAAAACACACTGCGCACATTTTTGGGTGAGTTATGGCAATGACTCTCATTACGTGCCTAGCAGTGTTAGTGCAAATGTACAGGCGCAAAGACACGCTCATCGCTACAGGTACACCAAAATAACGATGGGTCGTACATATCTGTCGCGGGGCTAGATGGCCCGCACTAGGTTATAGCATTAGAAGAATTAAATTCTAAATTTGGTCACTTTGACTTTGATCATGAGCTCTGTTGGAGCTAACAAACTGGCCAGCTCAATCGCAATTAGTGATTGAAAGTTACATGCTGGGATGGTCGATCAAGACCCGACTGGGACCTAAATTGTGGTATGAATGCCAAGTGTCTAAAATATCAGCTATCTGTGAGATGTCTGTGTTTTAAGAGCTTGATTAAGTACATGTAGCTGCTAAAGACCCTTTTTGAGCCAGTAGTTCGTCAATCAGTTGGTTAATCAGAGGTTAGCAAAAGATGTCTTATTCCATGCATGTCCCATATATGGTGATTTTCATCTTGATGTGTACAGTGGGAAGAAATTGGTCTCTCTGTTTGTGTGTTTATGTGTATTTATGTGTGTGTGTGTGTGTATTAAACTGCGTGTGGTAAAAATCCACTCTACTATTCTATACATTACTCTATGCAATTCCCTATTTTGACCCCACTCTACCCATCCATTGCCAAGCACTAGATGAGTGTTGTGTCTGTATGTGTTTCTATGTGAGTGTGCATGTGTGTGTGTTTCTGTGTGTGCATATTTATGTGTGTGTCTGCACGTGTCTGTACGTGTCGTGTGTGTGTCTGTGTGAGTGTGTTTGTGTTTGTCATGTGTGTACCCTGTGCATGTGCATTAACCTGTGTGTGGTAAAAATCCTTGTGTTCGCACATGAGTTTCTGTGTGTGTCTGTGTTTGTGTGTCTGTGTGAGTGTGTGTGTGGTAAAGATCCATGTATCTGCACATGTGTTTCTGTGTGTGTGTGTCTGTGGGTCAGTTTGTGTGTCCCATGAAAGCCCAGCTCCATACGAAATTTGTGTGTGTGTGTGTGTGTGTGTGTGCGCGCGCGTCATTGTGAGTATGTCTGTGTGTATCTGTCTAAGTGCATTTGTGTGTGTGATGAGTGTTACCCTATGGTATACTGTGCATATGTGCATTAACCTGTGCGTGGTACAAATCCATGTGTCTGCACATGTGTTTCTGTGTGTGTGTGTTTTTGTGTGTCTCTGTGTGTCATTTTGCGTGTGTGCATCTGTGTATGTCTGTGTGTGTGTCTATGTCAGTGTCTGTGTGAGTGTGTATTGTCGGTATGTGTGTACCCTGTGATGTGTGTATTAACCTGTGTGTGATAAAAACCTGTGTGTGTGTGTCTCTGTGTGTGTCTGTGTGTGTATGTCTATATGTGTTCATTTGCATGCCTTCTGTATGTGTGTTACCCTGTGCATGTGTGTATTAACTTGTGTGTGATAAAATATCCAACGGTCTCGACCATTCCTCTATGCAATTCCCTAGTTTCACCCCACTCTACCCATCCATTGCCATGTACACTAGATGGGTGTCTATGTGTTTCTTTCTGTGTTTCTTTCTGTGTTTTTTTCTGTGTTTCATTCTGTGTTTCTGAGTCTGTGTGTCTGTGTGTGTGCACCTCAATGCTTTCTGTATGTGTGTTACACTGTGCATGTGTGTATTAACCTGATGAACCTGTGTGTGGTAAAAATCCACTCGACAATCCAAAGGTCTCAACCATTCCACTATGCAATTCCCCTGTTTGTGGACAGGTGTATGGGAAACACACCATATCCAGCAATAGCATTAAGTTAAGACATGCAAACAAAACCTATACCCAGCTAGCTAACTTTAAAGGCCTGTACAGTAAAGGATTCTGTACATGTACACTGAAACCAAAGCAGATAAGGAATTACCACACAATGAATTTCAATTACCTACAAAGAACAATTCACTTGAGGGTGGGTGGGCTTAAGTGGTTTGTTTAGGGAGTAAACAATGTTTAATGTTCTGATGAAGGGCGAATGGTTACAATGTTCCCATATCCCTTAGGGATACAGGTCAAACCTTGCCACCTTCCTGTAATCCTCTATCTAAACTAACCCTTTACCCAAACCAGATTGTTCCCAAGTGATATGGTTCCAGGTACAATATAGGGTGTTCTTGGAGAAGTACTCATTCAGTCTCACAGTCCACTATCGCCCTGAATTTTGCTGACCCACCCACCACTCCACATGTGCATTGAATTGTACCATGTACACAGATTTTCCTGTCAGACATCTAGCGGGTGACACCCTTTGGGTTTCTACCCTGACCAACCACCCAAGCCACTGACCGCATCGTGGTGTGGCATATCTGGTCAAACCAAGGTGTGACTCCACGTTACCCTTGGTCCCAGGTCGGTTCAGCGGTTGAGGGCCAACCACTCTCCATGACCTCGTCATGAGTGGCAAGTCTGGTCACATCCAAGAGTAGCCTGTGCTACCCTTGGTCCCAGGCCAGCTCGACAGGGGGGCCTGACAGGTTCAGCCTGACCCCCTTATGGGCAAACCAGTTAACCAGTTAACCAGTATACACATGTAGAATGGAAGCATGGGGCAAAGGCTTTCATGCATGATATTGGACAGTGTTGCTGTCCAGGAAGGAGCATTCATGCAGCATTAACATAACCATAATGGTCATCACACACACACACACACACACACACACACACACACACACACACACACACACACACACCATACACACCCACACCTCGTAAACACACCCCGTCATACACACACATGCCATACACACACCATACAGATACAATACATGTGCATACACACACAAACCCACATACACACACAGATGAATCACTCTATTGTGGCAAATAATTTAAAATGCATGCAAAACTTAAAATAGACCGACAGCGTGATGAAGACCACTGAAACATGGGACATGAAGTTGGATGGCTTTTCCTAAATTACATGCTAAATGACAACAGGCACAAAACGACTTAGAACACAAGGTCTAGCCTTTAGCACATGTACATGATCATTGTGCATACCAATGGATGGGCTTTGATTCAAGAGAGAGAATTGCATAGAGAAATAGTAGAAGTCATTTTTAGATCATATACAGTCAGTATGGAAAGATTTTTACCCCACACAGGGTATCAAACATACAGAAAGCATACAAATGTACATACACACACACACACACACACACACACACACACACACACAAATACACATAACCCCACAAACTGACTCATTTCTTACCACTGTACAATGACCACAGAGCTACACCAAGATGAAAACCACCATTTGGGACATGCATGGAATAGTACATCTTTTGCTATTAAATCACTGATTAACCAACTGACGTACTGGCTCAAAAAGGGTCTTTAGTAGCTACATGTACTTATTTAAGCTCTTAACATAGGATATCTCACAATAGCTGCTATTTTAGACACACATCCATATAACAGTTTAGGGTCCAGCTGGGTCTAGATCGACCATCCTCACATGGCATCAGCATCTCTTGTAATTTAGCAAACACCCTCCAATTCCATATCCCATGTTTCAGCTGTCTTCATCATGGTGTCAATCTATTTTAAGATTTGCATGGATTATTTGCCACTGTAGTGATTCATAAGTGTCCATGTGTTTCTGTGTGTGTGTGTGTGTGTGTGTCTGTGTGTGTGTGTGAGGTGTGTGAGGGTGTGTGTATGAGGTGTGTGTGTGTATGAGGTGTGTGTGTATGGTGTGTGTGTGTGTGTGTGTGCGTGTGTGTGTGTGTGTGTGTGTGTGTGTGTGTGTGTGTGTGTGTGTGTGTGTGTGTTGTGCTTGGGTGTATGTATGACCACTATGGTTATGTTAAGCCCACCCTCCCTCAGATGAATTTTGTTAACTACCTTTGTAGGTAATTGAAATTCATTGTGTGGTGATTCTTTGGTTTCAGTGTACAGAATCCTTCACCTTTAAAGTTAGCTAGCTGGGTATACGTTTGGTTTGCATGTCTTAACTTAATGCTATTACTGGAGATGGTGTGTTTCCCATACACCTGTCCACAAACCAGGGAATTGCATAGAGGAATGGTTGAGACCTTTGGATTATAGAGTTGATTTTTACCATACACAAGTTAATACACACTTGCACAGGGTAACACACATACAGAAAGCATGCAAATGCACATACACAGACACAGAAAGAAACAAGTGGGTACTCATCTAGTGTGCATGGCATGGATGGGTAGAGTGAGGTCAAACAAGTGAGCAATGGTTGTGACCTTTGGATGGTAGGGTACATTTTTATCACACACATGCAGTGGGTACACAATGCAGAAATCATGCAAATACACACACACACAGATACACACGACACACACAAAAAGAAACACATGGGCATTCATCTAGTATGCATGGCAATGGATGGTAGAGTGGGGTCAAACTAGGGAATCGCACAGAGGAATGGTGGATCGTAGAGTAGATTTTAATCACGCACAGGTTAATCCACACATGCACAGGGAACACACATATGGAAAGCATGCAAATGCACACACACAGACACACACAGAGACACATACATGTATACAAAGACAACAAACACAAAAACACACACACAAACTCACACAGACATACACAAACACAAACACACACACAAACTGTACATATACTCAGACACATACACTGACACATACACGAAGATAACACACACAGACACACACAGAGACATGCACACATATCATAGCTGATATTTTAGACACTTGGCATTCATACAACAGCTTTGGGTCTAGATCAACCATCCCAGCATGTAACCTTCGATCGCTGATTGCGATCGAGCTGGCCAGTTTGTTAGCTCCAACAGAGCTCATGATCAAACTCAAAGTGACCAAATTTAGAATTTAATTCTTCTAATGCTATAACCTAGTGCGGGCCATCTAGTACCGCGATTGATATGTACACCCCATCGTTATTTTGTTGGTGTTTCGTGTACCTGTAGCGATGAGCGTGTCTTTGTGCCTGTACATTTGCACTAACACTGCTAGGCACGTAATGAGAGTCATTGCCATAACTCACCCAAAAATGTGCGCAGTGTGTTTTTGTTATCCCAAGCGTTGTGTGCTGCTGTTGTGCTATTTGGTGCGTATCCTATTCTGCATTCATTGGCTGTACATGTAATTGGTCGTATTGCATGCTACGGCTAGACTAGACGTGCATGAATGTACGGTAAGTGAGATGCCGTTAGATGTAAGTGTGCAGGGTTATGTTCTCTGAAATCAAAGTGCCACACACACTGCCAACGAAATCTCGATCTAGACACCCAGACCCTGGCGAAAGTTATTGAAACCCGTGACAGCAAGCAAGGAGGAGAGGCAATTGCTTGTATTTGCGGTGGAGCGGAGGTTGGGCTCGGCACCACGTGATCACGTCTGAGCTCATGGGGTGGGGCTGCCAAAGGTGTAGATGGGCTTGGGAACGGGAAGGTAACTAGCGCTGCTCAATTTGCGTATGTGCATTTACTGCACAATAGTAACTTTCTTTTCAGTTTTTCGCTGCTTAAAAATTACTAAAAATTTGTTTTTCATTTTCAAAATACATGAGTAAACAGGCTCAACTTTAAAAGTGGTTAATTGTTGTAAAGTTAATTCGTTCAATTAATAATTTGTTATTAAAATAATGTAAACAAATTTGACCAAACCCAAAATCTTAGTTTCACAATAACAGATTTTTATCTACATCTATCAAGAGTTATTTCGGTTCAAACATGTCCAATTCATTCCTGGACGTGCAGCCTATTAGTGCAATTTACACAAATATGCTTTCCCCTCTGCCCAGAACCCACAGTCACTCTTATGCAAATGTGTGCGTGAAAGAGGAAATGTTTGAGAAGGGATAAACCAATAACTGCTGAGAGTAAAAACAAAAGAAGTGAAACATGCAAATTATAGATTTCTCTATTGTAAAATGGATTTGGACTTTATGAAGCAGCAATGAAGCATGTCATTGTTGGGTTGATTGAATACTACAACCAAACATTTCGCAGAAGACTACCACCCAATCCTAAATTAAAGATAAGTACTCACCTGCACAGTTTCTGTTTTAGCAGCCTCTTCAAACAGGGTGAGCAGATCAGCCTTCTCCCTGGTAACAAGAAGACTGACAACTGGGAGGTGCCTCATTGCCAGAAGGTGCTCCCTCAGATGTGTGTTCAATTGAGTCGAGTCAGGTAAAGTACACAACACCTGCATATCTTCACAGGAGATATGCTTGTCTTTTGATAACTGTAGCTGCACACATTTAATTTTGCAATAGAATTTGTTTGGATAAACAGACATTGTACCACAAGCTACAAACACACTTACCTCATGGCTCCTGCAAGATGCATCAGAGAGGTTTCCTATCCTCTTGCTAAGCAAATCATGGATGCGAGCCTTTTCTATGTTCCAACTGTCCAACAGGGAATGGTTCCAGAGGTCAGACAACATTTGCACCAGGGCAGTCTTGCCCACACCGGTCTCCCCTTCAATGATCACAGGTACACCACATCTGTAACGCTCGTGGATGTTCAGCATCTTGAGAGTGTAGTCCAGCGTGAGGACATATTTGGCCTCATCAATCTGCTTCAGACGTCCATCCTTCAACTCAACACCAAGTGCCTTTGACAGGTACTTGTCAAGGATTTCCCTGGTGTTCATCTCTCTGATGATACAAAATAATCAATTCTTTCTCAATTGACCCTTCTATTTAAGGATCCACTATTCTTAATTCGTACTTAGCAGCACATCCAGAGTTCAAAATACATAGAATCGTAACATAACCATGCCTGGAGACATCTACATTGTCTGTAAAGTATCCATGCACCATATTCCACTGGATAGGGGCAACATCGGATTCAAGTACAACACTAACAGTATACGTCGGGACTCCGACTTCAGCAGAGGCTGATGAGCTTTCTCTCCAAGCCACTATTTAGTATGTTTGGTGGCACATTTCTTCTCAACATGTACAAGGTTATACTCTCGAATCCAACATTGCCCCCTATCACTATCGAGTGAGATACATGCTTTGACATGTTCTTGACCTTTTTGCGAGTGCCACACAGATATCATCCAGCGTAATTGAACATACTGAGACTTGGCATGACATATTAAATGCCCATCAAGATAATTTTGCATTACATAGGCCGTTAGAAAGGGAAGGAATTGTGCAAGCTTACCTCATTGAAGGGATCTTTACACCTATGTTTTTGAATTTGGCTTTAACATCTAGTGACAACTTAACATCATCAAGTGTGATTAGATCAATGCTGGTCTTGTCGTAGATCAACTGGAAGGAGAGATTAGTGAACTATCATCACACAGTGGATTAGTATCTAACCTGCTGATGAGCGTTGGTGGACCAATTCTCCTTGACATCTGAGTCACAGAAATCACTAACTTCGTCCAACATGGCTTCGATAAGGGTTGATCCTAATGATGTGGTATCAGTTTTCTCTTGCTTTCCTTCATTATTTATCTTGATTCCACTTCCAATATTGTAGTTGAAGGCAGGTAAGTGGTCAAGAAACTCACATCGGGTATTCATATATCTAGGGAAAAAACCCGTTGTCCATTTATACACTGTACAACACAGCAACATGCAACACTATGTCGGTAAACATATTTGCCTCCCACCATTTGAGAGTTAGCAACATGATTGTAGGATGTACATGAATGTTTGGGGACACCTCAAACTATAAAACATTTCAGTACTTTACATTACCATAAGTACAAATGAAAAAGATGGGGGAAAATATTCAGTTCTGGTGTATTGTTTAGAACAATGAAGGGTCATGACTACAAAACAAAGTCTAGAGAAGAAACACATTCATGTGCTCTGTACAGCGTGCCAAATGGACATATGATTATTGTACTAGGTATAAACTGAGTCATGTGTTTGTATTCTGTTTTCATCAGTTTGGTCTTCTGTTCCTATGTTCTAACTGCTTGTTACCGTGCATGGTAATAAATAGAGTTACCGTACACAGTAATAAATAGAGTTACCGTACACGGTAATTTTGCCACAAACTGGAGGTTAATGCTACATGTAAGTAAGTGTTTCACAACTTGGTAATTACCTGAATGCTTACAAATTGAAGCACTGAACTGTGGGTTCTTCCCATGATTCATATAGGAAAATGTCACATAAATCTATGTAGTTATCTACATACATATATGTAACTCAAGTATGTCACTTAGTTCATTAGCCCTCATCATTGAAAATAATACTACTTAATCAAACAGGATAATTGTATCACGAAAAAGAGGTTGCATAGTAATCACTAAGTATGGATGCAACCATGATATCACATTGATGTTAGAGGTCATTATCTTATAATCACAACACATATGTAAGGATTCATGAACCAGTTATTATGTGCCCTGTGTAGCACAGATGTCACTATACAAAGTAGTAGTCTCACCCCACATGACAGGATCATAAAGATATAAGCTAAAATCTCCTCATATGCCATTACACTTTAATTAACAAGTGCTAACAATGACTCACTTGATGAACAAATGTTGTGTGATCTTCCTGGTCTTAATACTATATTTAGCCATATACTCAATCAGCAGTTTACGACACTCCTCTTCAGCAATTGTGGGGTCCGAACTGAATTTCACTGGTGGACCTGCCAACAGGAATAGCACAATTACCTATCACACGGACAGGCAAGTATATTCAGGTTATTTGTCCATAAGTGTGTTTAACGTTAATAGACTGCATACTGCAATTTAATAAATGAAACCTCTAAAAGTAAATTGCATCTGGCAGGGTGGAAAGCAATCGGATCATACATTCTACTTTACCATCAAATGAGACAACGATACTGCACATTTTAAGAGAAAAAATATTGTGAAATCTTGAGCCACAAAAAAAAAAACAATGAAGAAAAATATTTTTCTTCAACAAAGGTAGGTGGGATATATAGGCAGTGGTGGTGTAAAAAGGATGAAGGTGGGTGAAGAGAAAATACACTCTAGGTCTTTACCATATGCTTTTTTCAACTCATCCTTGCTTTCATTCTTTTTACACCACCATCAGGGCTATATAACACCAACATTCTCAATGAAATTGTTTCTATTTATAATAGGTCTTAGAAACATATGCCAATTGTATTCTTATTATTTGAAACACAGCAGAGCCAGTGATAAAAAAGGTGTTATTGAAGGGCCACATAGAGCTATGCGTTGGGGTAGGAGGTATTATGGGTCTATTTGAGCTTTTTTGATATGTCAAACTGAAAAGAATATTTTTATACTGTCTCTTGAAACTGACGTATTCTACTAAATACAGAAACTAGTAAACATAGACAAGGCTTCAACTTTACTGAGACCACACCTTCACTCTAGTAGGTTACAGTACTTCTCTGCGCTCTCTTGTCTGATAAATGATAAGGAGTCTACCATCCTGTTGAGTATTAAACAGACCTGCCCTTGCAATTACTATATTTTAGCTTCTGGTCACATCTACATGTCAGAATAGTCCACTAATAGCTGTAATCACATGTATGGTATTAATGATTGTAATGTAAATACTAAATGTCACAACCTCTGCATGCACAACTAAACTCAAACAATTTGTTTTTCTATATATGGTTATCTACATGTACATACTGTATAAAAGCAATGCACAGAAAGACAACAACCAATTTTTTGTGTATTCAATTAATCAAATCAGTTCCAACAAATTGATCGTAATTGCAGGATGTGGGCAACACTAATATAGATTCTGACAAATTGTGATACCTGTTTGCAGTATACATGTACATGGTCACTGATACTTCCAAGATGTGCCAATGAACACAACATACCATCGTTGTAATGCCGATCAATCCTCTTTTCCTTGTGAGCCTTCAGGTACTTACACACCAGCTGCACCTCCCCATCAATGATGAAAGGAGTTTCACTAGATACCTTCTGTGGTGATCCCAGCAGACCAAGTGTGGGGATATCACCACAGAACTGTTTCAGCATCTCTTCCGAGGTCATCGTAAGGTCTCGGGACGGCACCTCCACATAAATAACCCAACCTAGGCCTTCAGGAAGACGAAACGATAGTCCAGTGTCCTTGTCCTCTACATACCCCAAGATGAGAAGGTCAAAGAAGAACCAGCCAATGACCTCTATCAATCTGCAATACAAGATGTGCTCTGCAGTCTGTTTGCCTTCACTCTTAGGATTCTAACGAAGAATAAATGGACACATCTTTGAATCACAATACTGAATGAACAGGCAAATAACTACGAGGACACATGGAGCATCTGCTTTACCAATAACGGTACACATTTTCTTGAACAACACTGACAGAGATTTGCTTACATTATTGAGATTTCGCAATGGAAAACTCTTTCCTCCAGGTGGTAGCAGTGTAAAATTGAAGAAAATTGCACATTTAGGTTCATTAGAGGGAAGACGTCGCAGTTTTTTGATGGCACCAAGTGGGGCAAACGCTTCATTCACAGAAATGGTGCAACTTGAAGGACACTGCTTCAACTGTCTTTTAATGTAAAGGGTCTTCCCATCACCTGCCACATGTGCTCATGTGAAACATTTGCAGAACAAGCACAGCTACACACACATACCGGCATTTCCAAAGACCAGATGTACAAGTGATTGAGCAGGTTTATCAAATTGAACCTTCCTTATATCTTCAGGCATCTTCTGCAATCAAACCTAGTAAATAACTTATTTGCACGAAATACACAAATCAGTGCAACTTTTTAAATAGTTACTTATTGAATTTAATTAGCTACACAAATTATAGTTTTTTAAGTTAAGTAGGTAAGCAATATACATGTAGTTACGATAAACAGCATGAAACTCTAGCCAAATATTCAAGATGAATAATTCAATCTGACAAAAATATTAGGTAGTTCCCAAATGGATGAAGCAAAATCTGCTCAGGATTTCAATTAACACATGACTTACACTCCCAAATTATTCTAATCAGTTGGTTCAAATTATTTAATGAAAGTAGTTGTAATAATTCTAACAAACTTGCAAAGTTTGTTTACAACGTTAAACTGATAGCCCTTACAGATTAGATCATCTCAACAAAATGAGTGATTATAATTATTTAATCTACACCATAATGTTTAACTCTTTCGCGGGCAAAGCCAATTATTGCGGTAAACATTTTGTGCAAAATAAAAGTGTTACGTGTTGCCGGAAAACATAGTTAGCAAACAACTTGCACTAGGAAACAACTGATCAATATGTTGTTGACTGCAAAGTGTTAACTGTTTACATAAACAGAGTGGCTTTAGTATAGCACCTGTGGCGCAATATTGCTCTGTTGCCCGTGAAAGAGTTAATTTTTAAAATCATTATCCAAAAAATCAACAAATCAGCTAGATTTAATACTTTAATTAAGAACAAAAAAATTATGCTCATTTATACACAACTTCTGTATCCATATTAACAGCTGCAGCATGACAATGAGTTTCCTATTTGAGGTAGATAGAGGAGGAAGAAGTACAGGCCAGTGGGTGACAAATATTTACATTACCATAAGATGAGAAAAATAACAGTAAATGGCACAACAATAAGGGTCATAACTAAATGACAGACATTTACAACAACATATACATGTAGAAGCATGAAATGGTTCCACACTTATTTCCTTATGCTGTTTCAATTTATCCCATCAAATTACTGGGGCTAGTTAATAAGTATACTCACTTTGTGTTCCTTTATAGTGATCCAAGGTATGTCTCTCAAGTTGGAATGCTTTGTTTCAATATACTGTAAACACAGATGGACATCTTTCTGCTGTGACTGGCTGCATTCTATTTCCAAGTGGAACTTCATCAGGCACTGATGAATGAAAAGCGAAGAGAGCATATGATAAAACTACACACCACACGTTACGTCACAAAGGCTTACCTCCTGAAGTTGGAAAGGCAGTCTGTTGACTTCGAGAATGAGATGTGGAATTGGAAACTTTGCAGCTCTTTGCAGGAACAAATCCAGCTCCACTTGTGTTGATGAGGATTGACAACGTAAAATCTGGAATGGCTCGGGGACACCATTAAATATGCTCCGGATCATAGGGATCAGCTCAGTCTGGGTGAACCCTGGACAGGAGTGTACCACTATCTGGGCAGCAACACTTGTCATAGGGATCCTCGTTGGGAGTGAGTGGTTTAGCAGCAGTGCTGACAGGAACATGCTGATAGCATGCATAGGTGTCTGGCATTTCATGAGCTCATGTTGACGTTGGTTCAGGAGAGTCTGAAAGATCATAACAGTTAGCTGTCCAATAAATGCATGAGCCAGCTAGGTAAACTAACCTCTATTATATTTTTCATGGATCCAAGTGTTTTTGAATCATTTGTGCACAGGAAGCTGACTTCACTCACAATGCGTGTCACAGCTCGGTCCATTAACTCTTTACACACCACCGACACTCTGTGTAAGTACTTCGTCCAGTCAGGTATAGCATCAGCAATACATGTATGTACAATTGACAGTTCCTGTTTTAGGTCATGTAACTCCACTTCATTTCCAATAATATGGCTCATTGTTTCCATTTTTTGTTTCATATCCAACAAGCTTTTTGAGCCATGCAAGCAAGAGAGTGAAATCCAGTCACTTAGAGCCTTATGCAGCAGCAGCAGTTTGGGAGTGCTGAAGAAAAGCATCCACTTATTCTGATCACACAGCTTTGATAGCTCAGCCTTCCACGATGAATGTTTAGCTTCAATCACACAAACCTGTATAAGGAAAGTGCAAATTGAACACCCATGTTGACCCTAGCACTGCTACTGGTACCAAGGAATCTGGATCTTCTGTGATACAAGGTAAAATGATGTGTTTTGCTCCTTTGGTACAATCAGCACATCCAAGATCCCTCAGCTGAGTGTACAGTTTCAACATTGTGTTAGCAGTCTAAGAGTAGAAAAGATTACTAAATAACAGATCATCACACATATCATTAAACATGTGTAAGCCAATGAGGGCTACCTCATTTAAGTGAAGGAAGTGTTTAATCTTGTCTCCTCCTTCTTTCTCAGCATCCAAGAAGGCCAGCTTCCTCACAAAATCATCAATCTGCTCTTTTGACCATCTTTCCTTGCCAGAGCTTTCCTTGTCATCATTCTTCCAAGCTTCTGTCTCCATACCGAATGGCTGACCTGACAGTGCAGCCTGGGCTCTACCAGACCAATTCTTGCCATCTTTTGTCCCAGCCTGAGGTCTCTGTGGAGGGCCTTCCTCCAAGCTGGATGGCTGACCGGATAGTGTGACCTGAGCACTACCTGCATGGCAGTAATGTAGACTGATGACAATGGCTTCAGTAGAACTGAACTCAAACTGGTAGTGGCCAGTCTGTATGATGCTATCCAAATCCTTTGCCACATTCTGAAAAGTATCTCCCTATAATAGAGCAAAAGAAGTTTGTTTGCAACACCAGCACTGGCAATGTTTTTTCCAATTGTGAAGCCATTTTAATTTACAGATCCTTTCACTGTGGTAATGCATTCTGCTATATGACATTGTCATTTAGTTCTAGAACAAAGTTATGCCCAGGCATGAAATTCTCATTGGCCCTTTCCAAATAAATGTTGTACATGTACAACACAATAGAAGTCCCAATCAATTGGTTATCTTTTGGTATTCATAACATCCAGGGGGATCTATTCACATCCATCCATATGTGTGGCATTTATATAAATTAGCCCATTTTATATTGAACGCAAGCCATATTTAAGATCTTTTGTAAGAAAAGGTGCAATGAGAAACGGAATGCTACAATTTAATTTACTTGTGAAAGTGTGTCCTTAACAAGAGTCATGCATGAAAAGAACATGATCTGGAGAAGGCCAAAAGATGGATAAAATATTGAAGTGTCAGACATATTCCAATAAAACAGCACTCTTGAACTGAGTGCACATTAATGTTCCGTATCATTGATCGACCAAAGATCAGCTTTGTTACCATTATTAAATGTTGACCACAAACCAGATCAACAGAGCCAATCATACCTTGTAACCATTATTGTGGGTTCTGATATCGAAATACCAGTATGCGTAGTAGTACCACAAACAACACACTAATATGTACTGAAAACGTACGTACTACACACTTGTGTTCAAGAATGAGGTGCAATTGTGCAACCTGTGTCATGAATGAGGGTGTATATGTGCAACCTGTGTTCAGTAATCAGAACCCAGAATACTAAATACCAGTTTCAACATGCATTCCACACTCACATACTATACCACAAACACATGTAACATGCACACAAACACACATTATCCTTGATAACCCTAACCTCAGCTCTGGAGAACCACAAACGAATAAGAGTGATATTGGAGTTGACAGTCTCCAGTTGATTTAATCCTCCAGAGACATCAAGGCTGGTTACTTTTGTCATCAGGGAGTTAAAGTTCTGCTTGGTATCCATGAATGGTAGGATGAATCTGTAGGCAGCATAGAGGTGGTTAAGGACAGTCTCATTGTACTCTTCATGTTGAAGCTGTGCTGTGATCAGCTGGTACTGCTGACCAAACGCTTCCTGTCCCTCTATATCATCAAACCTCTTGTCTCTCACAAACTGAAAAAAATGTACACTGTCAGCTACAGCAGGAAAAAGGTCAAGGTTGTTATATGCTACAGGATTCATAAGGTACATGATATTTTTGACATGCTGCATTTTCTGCACAGCCTCCCGTGGTGTCAGGTTTGCCGTACTCCTCTCCACCTCTTCAGCAATCATCACCACTTCCTTTAGACTAGGGTCATTCAAGCAGCCCTCGAGATGATATTGTTGAACAACCTTATGGATGGCTGGAATATGGATAGATGTGTACTGGAACAGTTCTAGCATGCCGCAGACACCCTTCAGCCCTTCATCGATGCTGACGTGAGACCTTCGCTCTACAGTGGCAAAATAGGTGGTAAGAATATGGAACTCTACCTCAATATTGATGCTCTTCAGTGTCAACATTCCACCTTCAGCAATGATCTCAGAGTATTTGGCTGTGCCCTCGATAAGTTTGGCCAGGAAATGGCTAGTGGTTTTCAGTGCTTTGGCTAAGATTTGTAGGGCCACACCCTCCTTATTGGGCCTTTCTTCTTTGGTCCCCTCCTCTTTGGGCAATGCCCCCAGGGTGGAGAAGGTATTACTGGGTCTCACTGAAGGATGGACAGAAATGGCAGAGCACTCTTGCTTCAGTTGAAGCCCTAAATAGTTGTTAAAGATCTCACACTGATTAAGACTGAAGAAAACTAGCATTTTCATGTGATCCAATAAGGGTTTAAGAAACTCGTCAAGCTGGTCAGTCAGTGCAGCAAGTTCTGTCAAAGTGAGGCTCTTGGTTGCCTTAAGAGAGATATTCTGACCAGGGGGTTCAAACAAGCCAGTTTTACATGGGCTAAAATGATTTACTAGCTGCTCTTTTGTTGGAGAAGCACTCTCTCCTGGCAGCAGAATGTGTTTTGTAAACGTTGAAGGAAATATAACCCCATATCGATGAAGAATCTGAGAGAGCATAGAATATTTGGCATCTGGAATGCCGGGAATGTATTTAATTAAGTGATAGTTCAATTTTTCAAACAGTTCAAGATAAAGGTCCTTTTTAGATTGGCATTGTTGGGCATCAATGATGATAGAATTTGAGCATAGCAATTGACCTTTTTCAAACAACATGGACTGGTTGCTTGCAAACAGCAAAATGTCATCATAATTACAATTATTCTCATCAAACTTCTTCTGCCAGTCCAACAATACTGTTTGAAGCTTGCTTACCCATTCAAAATACTTGTGAACATCATCGCTGTGGATGACCTGGGGAAGAGGATTAGACAGGATTCTCTTGCACTCTGGAAGATTCTTTCCATTGCAATAAGAGGCATAGATTGGAGCAAGCTGGGAAACAACGTAGTCACAGGAGTGGACCCAATCAAAGCTGTCAAATGTGATACTGGTGGAGGTCTTCTGACAGTACGCAGCTACAATACCCCAACAAGCCTTATGTTGAGGGTTTAAGGCTTGAATCCATGATAAGTCCTTCTGAAGTTTGGTACTAGCTGTGCTCAACAACTCTTGAGCTGAGGGTTCACCACTTTGAATTACTTTTAGCTTAGGAATGACCACCTGTGGATAAACAATGTTCAGGAAACTATAATTGAATCAAATTCCCTATATTGGCATAAAGGCAAGAGGTATTGCAAGCATAAAAACATTGCTAAGGTCAGACAGAAGGTGGTACAACCACATTGCTTACAAACTGCACAGAGCTTCATATGCAAAACTGTATCACTTCTGAATATACTACTGTCCTATCTAGAAGCACAATTTGAACATGACTTCTAAATAAAATTGGTGTAACGGTAGGATTTGTATACACCAATCGAATTAAGAAAATATAGGGAGTAAGGAAATTAAGGCTATTGTAGTGTGTCCCAGTTATACTTTTGCACATAGCCAATGAATTCGTGAACCTTATGTTGAGCTATGCCAAAAATATGTTGAAGCTGTAAACAAGCATTATATTGATCATTGTGTTCATGTATACAACTGGTCAGTGAAAGAGCTCTTCATTGCCTGGTACTAAATGACCAAATGCTAAATAGAGCTATCAGGCAAGTAATGGCATGCTTTGTTGAAAAGTATTCAATGTGCATTCCTTA
Source organism: Ephydatia muelleri (assembly GCA_013339895.1). Taxonomy (NCBI): domain Eukaryota; kingdom Metazoa; phylum Porifera; class Demospongiae; order Spongillida; family Spongillidae; genus Ephydatia; species Ephydatia muelleri. The sequence goes on from JABACO010000014.1 coordinate 2,569,462, forward strand.
TGCAACAAGTAAATAAAAACATTCTCTACGAGAAAGTTGGTGGGATATAGGATTTGAAGGCAATTGGTGGTGTAAAAAGCAAGGAAACAAGGTCTTATCAGAAGGGAAAATGTAATAGTCCTATATTTAGCACATTTCTAGGGTGTATGTTGTTTGTGTGCTAAATATAGGACTATTACATTTTCCCTTCTGATAAGACCTTGTTTCCTTGCTTTTTACACCACCAATTGCCTTCAAATCCTATATCCCACCAACTTTCTCGTAGAGAATGTTTTTATTTACTTGTTTTCTTAATTTTTTTTTCACACCCAATGTCTAATTATACAAGACATAGGCTGATAGTCGATTGTGTATCAGAGTATAACATCGATTATTTATATAAAAGCGAGTCCTCCATCCGATTCTGAAGCTAGTGGTGAAATTTTGATCGCTTAAAAGTGTTCCTGTCCCGAGTTATGCGTTGCCAAGAAGGAGGAGGAGAAGAAGACGACCCGCCCCTTGTTCCGAGACTGGGTACGAGAACGGGCAGTATACTCTTGTTCTCTACAACCACGCGGTTCTGCGACATGTAACAAAAACGAAACTACTAATTTTTGACTTCTAGATTGATTGCTAAAACAAGCTACACGATCCGATCGTCGGGAGTGTTGTTACAGACGCAAATCCTATAATTAACGAAACTTCCGATAAATTATCCTCTCTTTATTTCATCCTATGAGTTTGTCTTCATCACTGAGTGATGGTTAAATCCTGATTCGCCTTATGTTAATGGTACCATAAGACAATTTTATAACATATGGATCGTTTCCGTGAAAAGGCACCTAACAAAGGTTTTTCAAGAATTCAATCTTTATAATACTCTAAAAGTCTGACATGTTCTCTACACATTACTTCTTATGCACTGAGAATCAGAGTATCACCATACCAAACCATTTCTCTATGGGAAAATATAATTTCATATCTTGCAGTATAACCGTGCCGATGTTACAAGGCATGGGGTTCAAAACCACCACATCTTCAGGTAAGAGCGTTCTGATTGCTTCAAATTTGGAATGTGGTAGAGGAGTCCTATCGTTATTGAATTGTTCTGTTCGTTAATTTTAATACAGCAGTGCAAATTTCCCCATGCCATTAATTTTGGGCAACCCATGTTCCACTCTCCCATAATCACTTCTTTGTTTCACCCATTCTCCACCTTAAACTAAGTTATAGCCGTTCACTTTTTTTTTTTTTTTGTCTGAGGGTCAAAGAGAATGAGTTATCACTTCGTATGACGAGTGTATCAAACTAACAGATCCAATTAAGTGAATGGTTGTTGGCACCTCCCACATCATGGAAGGCAATAGACAATAGGCATCACGATGGGCATAAGGATTAATCCTACTCACTCGCATCACCCTTCAGTACCCATCCTTCCCTAGTAGTGTATTATAAAGCTTTCCACATTTAACATACACTAAACTATATTTACTGCCTTGGCCACTCGGCTACACTGCAGGGATGCTATATCCTATGCAGTTTTCAGCTTACATAGCACGTGATAATGCACTACGCAATTGCAATGTTACCTACATGTACCACACACCCACCTACAACAGTACACTTGCACACATAAACAAACCCATGCCACACACACAAACACCACACACACACACGTGCACACACACACACACACGTGCACACACACACACACAGACTGAATTATACCACTTGCAGTGACTTTGAGTTCTTATTTTTCACACTGTTTTCACAAAGCATATATGTACATGAAAGTCCACGTGTACACACACTTGCATTGATACAGGGGGGAAATTTTTCATGTAGCAAGAACTTTAATTCTATACAAAAAATGTGTATGTGTGTGTATAGTACACTTGTACACACATACACACACAGACATGTAGAATGCAAGTAAGGTCTATTCTTCTATACGTATTCTCTGCACATGCACATGTATATTCTATCCATTTAACTGCTTTATGCATGTTTGAGGGGCCACTGATTGTATTCAATTTCTGTATCCTATTAGGACTGGGCTTGTGTAGCCGCGCATGTGTCCCTCTGTATTGTTGCACTCATTGCGTGTGGAGCTGCTAGTTCTCTGTACATAATACATTTATGTATGCAACATGAGACGCTTAAGGCTTTAATTTCCTACTCACACTCACATCACCCTTCTCTGAAAAGGTGTGAAATAACACTTTCTTATTTGGCATAACCCTTTTGTTTCACTTGCATGACTTTGGCCTCTTATTTCTCAAAGGTTTTCAGCTAACACTGAGTACATGTACACATGCCCTCATGGTGACCCACACACACACACACACACACACACAGAGTAAAAAAGCAATACTCACTAATTATGATGGCACACAACACACACACACACACACGTACACACACACACACGCACACACACGCACGCACACACACACACACACACACACACACACACACACACACACACACACACACACACACACACACACAAAACACACACACACTGCCTGTCCCTCTCTGATCTATTGAACAGCTCATGAGGCCACTAATCCTATTCTCAATTTCTGTATCTCTCAGTGTAAGTCTTTTCTTTGAGTCGAGCCATATAGGACTGTCTTTTTTTTTGGGGGGGGGGGGGGGGGGGGGGGGGGTCTTGGCAGTGTGGCATAATCAAATGCATATGAATATTTATACTACTTAGTTAAGTTTGTGTAAAATGTACCACAGGCCTGACCTACCACAATCTGCACTGATAGATAGGACAATCATTTCATCACCATAGCCCATTCGTGTAGGAACATCACTCTTCCAACAAAAAAGGGGTACCATAACCTCTTACCAGCATAGTACATCCTTTTCCATCAAGAGCAACACAGTGTTGCATTTCACACTAGCTGTATGTAGGGTGAGTGTATAGGGTTTCAGTGGCTGGATGTCAAGCACATTAAGTGGATATGTAGCTTGTACGTTTTGTGAGACATTTAATTCCCCTTCATACAACAGTAGATATATGTACAATTGCACATTGACAAGCAACATTGGGCTGAAGGAAAACCATTTACATGATGATAGGCCTATATAGTGATGAATTGTTTTGCACCTAAGCAATCAGGGGTAGAGCCCTGGTAAGTTTACACAGACATAAAGAAAGAAGTTATTTACAATTTCATTATCCAGCTCTATAAACAAAAATAAAACCTCTACTAATTCAACCCTGGCATACCCTTCTAGGAAGGTCAATTGATGCATTGAGCACTTGTGCAGAGTGCTAGACGAGTGTACTGAGGGAAGAGTATTGCAGCTAAGTAATTTGGTTGACACTACATCTACATCTAGTTGTTAGAAACAAGAGACGGAATTCACTGCAAGCGAACAAAAGCCAAAACAGGCGAGCCATAAAGAACGATGTGAATTTTAGATAGGTTTAAAGAAATATGAAAGCATTATTACACACCTTCTCAGAGAAAGGTGTTGTTAAACAATAGATACACAGCTGTATCCACATATTTGCAATATGATTTTTGATGCTGCAAATCAATTTCTGGTAGCTAAATGGCGTATATGGGATCGTTTCTGTAAAAAGGGGCATGTTTTTTTCAAGATTTCAATTTTTCTGATATTCTAGAAGTAGGAAATGTTTTCTAAACAATTCTTACGCACTGAGAATTTGTCATGAGTTGTAACGCACTGAATCTTTAATTAGCCATATATTTTAACACAAGGTCACCATTTCTATTGTGTGTCACTATAGAAACGTTATAATGTACAGTGTATGCCCTAGTTGTCTTCGCAGAACACTCCCATATACATTGAGATGGCATATTATTCTGAATACATGTATTTATCTGTGTATAAGAACTAGTTTGTGTACCTTCAGAACAACAATTAAGATTAGCTGCTGAAAATCATCAAGCTGCTCTGACTGTAACAAGAGGAAAAAATAACAAATCAAACATATATAGGATTCAAACACCTACCAAAATCTTGCTCATCCTGGGAAGCAAGCCTTTCTTCAGGTCATTGTTATAAATATACTCTTGTACAAAAGTTGAGAGATTGCTTTGAACCTCCACAGCCACATCATAGCCATTATCGGTCTTCTCTGGTAATGCAAACAACTTAGGAATATTTATCTCCAAAAGGTCCAAGATGAAGTCACGAGGTCGTTTATCTGTGACATACTGTGCTCCAACTCTTTTAATGAACTCAAGAAGAAAGTGATGGTTGTTAGCTCCTGAATGCCTGCAATGTGTGTCAGTTACAGTGTAATGGTAATGTGAGACAATATAAAAGTCTAGGCATTCTGCTGGCAATTCAGAAAGCCATTTGAAAAAAATTGATTTAAGTTATTTTAGCTATCCAAAATAATCCAAAGCGATTGATTGGAATTTAAACAGTATTTGAAAGAACTGATTTTCAATGCCAAAGGTGACGGTATGCACTACCTTACCTATCAGTGACTTCAGAAATGAATACAATCCAAGTTTTGTTGCATATCGTTATTTCTGGTGTTATCTTGTAGGCAGAGAGGTAGTCCTCTGCAAACTGTAACACATGATTTAAAGCAACTGTATTACATGTATGTAAATGCCACAAGCGATATTGTATTTGCATGCTGATCAATGGACTTGCATTCACATACCAGGTATGCCAATTATTATTTAAGACAGAGAATTTTACATATTCCATTAGTGAATTGCACTATTATAGTGGAGTTGAGTGCCCAGTTCGGTGTTGCTATTTAATACAATGGCACAAACAATAAGGTTGATGAAAAAGAACTTCAATTGTTCATCCAAAGTAATGCACCATTGTCATATTAGAATTCCTATCACATTGACTCGTCAATTTGCACAAGAAGAGTTGAGGTCACATTAAAATAGAGTTAATATTCTCAAAATGGTACATGCACAGGTAATAGATAATAACAACACTTATATCTACTGAAGTATCCTTTGTAAAAATCAGTGGATGCCTCAGTTTTCCAAGTTTTATGTGTGGAATATATACATGTAAGACAACCTGCATGATGCTTGCTACTTAATACGATCAGAATTTTTTAGCATCTACCAGACACACTGTACACCATTTTGTACTTTTATTGCATCATCCTATCCTACATCCAAATCACTTCCCGACGAAGAAGAGTATTTATTTACTTGATTCCTTATTTATTTCCTTAACCAAGAATGTCCCTGTTCACACACTAATTTAATGGAACTATTGTGGGTTCTTTACAGAGAGCCACATTTTTTGCGTTAGTTCACTCAGAAGATGGGTTCAATTTCCCCAACTGAGAATATGTTTTGGAAACATTTTTTCCATTCAGTAAAATATATTTTGCTACATCAATGCTGTTTATCATGTCATTTTTAGATTTAAAAACTAATGCACATTTCCATTTTTACATTGAAACTGCCTTCATTTTAATGTGCATGAAAAGGCATCTATGAAGTCAAATGCTACAATTTTCGTCTTCATACGATGTTCATAACTCCAAATGAAGGAGTGGAAAAGATGAATTGTCAACCATTTATTCCTAGAAATTAGCACTTTTAAACATAGCGAATGCTGTACATTTCTGCTACATGCATGTCTTTGAGAGAGCACATGTCAATTGGCGAGTGGAGCAATGGATAATTATCTACATGGAACCAATCCTATCTAGGACCATCTACCATGGGTCTTAATAAGAATGTTGTTTACCAATAACTTCAAAATGTATCAGCATATGATCTTCACGATTCAACTGGCATTTATTGCACTATGCAGTAAATACAAATGAGCTGCTCATTCTGTGAGACAAGATATTAGAATGCTTGGAAGTGGCAGTGACGACATGGTATCGCAGGGTCTTAGAAAAAAAATCTACCAATAAAACTACCTAGAGGGAAGTTGTTGAATGATGTGTACTGTGCACATACGGGACACATAGATGTATATTGAATTTGCCTGGAGAGTGAGTTGCATATGATTTTGGTTTCTTTGATCAAATAGTATGCGCATGCAGATCATTTACAAGCAATAGTAAGGATCATATATCACATGAGCAGAAAGTGCTGGCTACTTTGTTATGAAAGTTGCAGATGTTACAAATTGTTGCATAAAAAATAACCTGTTTAATTTATTGTGTGTGATGTCCTCCTGAAAGCACCTCAGGTGTGGCAGCAGGGCACTTAAAGAGGACCAGTTAGGTGTCTATGGTACTAACATCCGATTATGCCCTGCACATGTCCTGAGCAATATCATTATTGAGTGCAATTCAACAAAATAACTAAGGTAGGCAATAATGAATGAGTCCCTGGGAACTAGTGTACCTTTTGATGCTACCTTATTCGGTACATGTGTTTGTCATTTTTGTTCCCCTTTTCCAATCTTTAATCTTATAGTGAAATGGTAAGACCATATTTGCTGGCTCATTTTGACACAATCATATTCAAGGGAAGGTTGAGAATTTGAACAATTACTTTAAATTCTTTATCTCGTCAAATTTACAAATATTGAAAATTCGAAAACCTGGTATGGAACCCAAAGCAAGCCAGTAATGGCATCAGCCTTTTAAAAATAACTGTTGAGCCACACCCACTATATATGTTGTGCATTACGTGAGAAGGGTGTAGCCTGAATACTGTAAAAATAATATGAATTTGAATTATTATAAATAGCCTGGCATAATTATAGTTACGAATGAATAAATCATTCATAAACTCATATTCATTGTTATATTAATTGCGTCTGATAGCTCCAAAAGGAAACGGCAATGACAAGAGATGGGATAGAGGAGGAATGAACTAGTACTGATGATGATAATAACGTTGAACAATGGACAGAGATAAAGGAGCAGGATACTGTTGAGGGAGAAGCATATGACAAAGATAAATTAGACTAGAATCTCAGCTTCCTAACGACCACACTAATCATTTATAATACAAGACACGTTTCAGTCATACTACAGCGATATCGTTAAAGTTAAACAAAACTTGTAAATTTGACATTTACACTCTAACCTTGTATGCTTCCTTACACCATTGCCATGCCCAATCCTACAGCCAAATTCTCAAAGAGAATTTTTATTGTCTTGTACAATACAGTTTTAAATTGCATAACATTTCACTTAGTGACTGGTTTCTTTTGATTTGCATATTCAAGACAGAGGCCCTGCCCTCCCCTACTAAACTGTACAATTACAAACCTTATGTGGCCAGATTCGGACATCCTTGTATAATTGAGAAAACAGATTGATTGGGAGCTGTGGAAATGACTGTCTTGTTCTCTCAATCACCTACAGATAAAAACAACTTGAGCAGTGTACAAGTATATGTTTGGGATTGTTTCCGCAAACAGGGACCTAGCGCATACATTATAAAATTTCCAGTATGAGCAATAGAAATGTAACACTTGCATAGAACTGTATGGCTAATTAAAAATTCAGAGCCTTATAAATAAAGAATTTGAAATCTTGAAAAAACATATGTTAGGTCCCTTTTCGGGGAAACAATCCCATTTGCACAATTATAACATACATAATTGGTCAGTTGAACGTGATGTGATTCACTCATAGTCTTGGCCTTTGCAAATAACTTCATCAGATGCTCCTCTGCACCTGGTGTGGTCACATCCACTAGTTGCAACAACAGACGTAGCCAGCCTAGCCCTTCAGAACAACATAGCTCCTCCAATTTATTCTGTCTAAGCATATCACACACTTTCTCCAAAAATATGATACCCTGGTGTATACGAATAGATCATATTGACATCACAACACTATGTGATGCACATACCTCCTGTATTGCTCCAGCAACTGTTCCCTCAATGCTCAGAGATTTCAGAAGGGATGGGGGATTTGTTGATATCCAATGCTCATATCTTGCCCTCAAATTAGTGACCACACATGCAATATCTTCTGTGGTTGCTATGAATTCCACAATACAATCAAGATAGTTCCTATGAGTAAAAAATGTAAAATATTATAAACATTGCAAAACTGTAAAGACTGACATAAGGTATGAAAGTGGTGTAACAGAGTCTTCAACATTAGCTAGCCGAATCAGTTGTTCCGGATTTATCATGCAATTAGGAGGAATGTTCAGGGATTTGGTCAGGTTCAATCCACGTCTGAGGTCATTGACGACCTCTGGAGTTAACTTGCACAGCATCCTCATCTAAAATCAGTGGCCATTACTGATTGTTGAAGGATGCGTATCAACAAACCTGCACAAAGTTTCTATTCCATATATCAGCCACACTCCTGGTCTCTGCACCAGCCTTCGAGTGGCATATTAGAGCAACACTGACTATCGAAGACAGACAGATATATTATTAACTGCAGCAACTCAGAGAGATAACAACATACCCCAGATCATCCTCTTGTATAGAGGCGATCCACCTTCAGTCTCCAACTTGTCCCGCTTTGATGACATGATAGACAATTCCAAACATGCAGTCTCTAGCACATGGAATACATTAGAATTGCTATCCTGCTGTCCAAACATAATAGAGAAGTTTTCACTGTGGAAGGATAGGATACTCTCCTAAAACATTATTGTACAAAGTAGAAATGTCACATAATTATTTTTTTTTCCACTGCAAGGCTATAATCTTAATCAGTAGTTCAATTGATGTATTTGTTTGCACACCCATATTTCCCCCTCCCCCCCCCCCCCATCGAAATTGCTCCTTCTCTCACTGCCGAATCATTTGTTTTGCTTAATGTTATAGACTAGTTATTTGTTGTGTTTGCACTTCAACCTCAAGCACACATATATTAAATAATTTACTAAGTACTATGTACTGTGTATCAAACACTTCAAGGTACTAAGCGTGGCAGCGAGTGCCACTGACCGCAAACCAGGTGACCTGTGTATAAAGCCAGGACGCTGGTGCAGGCTTGGCTAGCAGGGTTTGTTGAGACAAGCCCACAGGGCTCCGCCCAAGTTAACCCCCATATATATGCCTTACAGTCCCAGGATAGTGAAAACTGGTTAGATTCTGTGTCGTGGTTTGGGTCAAACTTTGGTCCATTTTTGAGCGCCTTAGTAGCTGGTGTCTGACAAAAGGGAGATCTCTTGTCAAGAATCGGTGTGATGTACAACTGAAGAACGCAGGGGCAATGAACTGGCTAACGCGAAGAAACTGATGGAGACATGGCTGCCCGAAGCATGAGCCTGTCGAGTGAGGGGATGTTGAGTCACAGTCCAGCTGTTCCATCAGGTCTGAGAGTATCTGAGGAGTGATTGGGAGTCTGGGGGGAATTGTGATGTAAGAAGGAAACAGCTGCCAAATACACCCAGATGGTTGGGAGGCAGAGGAAGTGAGGAAGTAGCCGAGGTGGGTAGCAAACAATGCCACTTGGTGTCTGGTGGATGGTAAGGGGACTATATCCAGCACTTTGCAAAATGCGAGGTTTTACTCGATGCCCGCCTTGTATGTAGCCGTAACAGACAGCCAAGGCTCTATAGGTGAGAGAGGCAAGGTACCTGTCTAGAGATCGGCTAACACTGTGGGTGTGGCAGTGGGTAGAGGTTGGCCTGCGGGACAAGGGCAAAAATTTGTAAGAGCAGACTTCGTCAGCCTATGAGTTGTGTTTTCCTGGGACATGCGCCAGTTGGATAGTTATGTTGTGTAGAACAACTCCCGTAGTACTTCAGACCATGATTGTGGGATCCCATGAAAATTGACCAGACCCTGTGTGAACCACTGCCTAGTGGAACCTGATGGAGTGTCCGGCTAGCTTGTGACACCAGACATGAGCGGCTGCCACAATGTCAAAAGGTTCTTGCAACTGGATAGAATGCTGGGACAGCACTTGGTGAGGCCCCATTAAAGTAAGCCCCAAAGCCATCGGTAACAGAGGCATCAATAAAAAGGTTCGATGTGTCGGAACTGATCCATTAAGGGTCCAGGAACATAGCTACCCCATTCCAAGTAGGGAGGAGGCAAGCCCACCATGCAAGGTAAGCCTTTTAACCATGTCTGCTTGTTGCCGGTAGCAACCAGATTGGCCTCCATCAAACGGAGCAAGAAGACTCTTACATTGTGTGTTAGAGTCAGACATCGTGTGAACAAGCATCCAATGCCTGTTGAGCAGCACCAGGCACTGGAGTTGCATGCCATATACATGTACATACCCAGAAGCTAACCACCCAATAGGCTAACAACACAGGGCGCAGTGTGAAGTTGAGGCTATTGAAACAACTATAAGACTAGAAATGTGATGTGATCAAGTGATGTAATATGGAATTACTAGTGCCCATTAAAACCTGTTTAGATCCCTAAACAGTACCCTTATATGTGTGTGCATGTTGCTGCATATGCGTTGTGTGGGTGTACAATGTACGTATGTGTGTATGCTTGCAGTGTGTGTTGTGTGTGTGTGTGTGTGTGTGTGCAAACCAAGGTGCAGTAACAGATGATGGGATGAAAGTTAATAAAGTGATGAAGAGTAAACTGTTTGTTCAAATGGTTGTTGTTCAATTGCATTTATTGTACATTAATTCATTGATAGGCCTATTGCATGAACAGGACTGATCATTTGTGGGGCCATCAAAGAATACAGTTTTCCAATACTCGTCATCGTACATATTTCTTATGCCTTTATTGGTGAAAACACAAAGTCTATCTCCTTTGAACTTGTGCAACATACGTATGATTTCACCTAAGCTGTGGCACAAGAATATTGCTTTTACCATGTACAACACAGCATCAAAAACTTGGTGGTGTCTTATTCCACTGTAAGGACACATGATTTCTAAAAATCCATTTGGATGGCTAACATCATGTAGGTCATGGACAGAGCCATCAGGACATGCTCCAAGATATGGATGGCTTTGGGTAACTATGAGAACAGTTATGCCTGAATTCATGCTCTGGTGTTGATGAGAATAATAATATGAATAGCTATAGGCTCATTCTGACTTCCCAAGCAGCTGAAACACAAGAAAAAGAGTTACGCTGCATCTGTGATGATTAGCAATAGTCTGTGAACGTGACATAATATCACTAGCACTATTTCATCCGGAAATGATATTTACACTGTACTGACTTCTGATCCTTTTCACAAAGGTTCCTTTATATTTCATTTCTTATTTGCAGTGCAAAGTTATGATCATTTATAGAAATTGCGTACATGTACATTGATAGTACTGATAAAATTGGGATTGTCTCATTATAGCAAATGACACAATTGCACAATTGATGATTCGAGACAGTTCACAAGACAATTGCGCTTTGTTTATTTTAAAGGTTATAAAAATGCTTTACGCATTACTCGCTGAAATGTACGTACGATTAACACTACCACCTTCCTATTTTTACCGCTTCATACCACACCATTTCTCTATGAGAAAATGTAATGTGGTGTCTTGTAGTATATCCATTACGATGTTATGAGGTCTGATACCCCATGAGGTTCAAAACCACCACATCTTCAGGTAGGAGCGTTCAGATCATTTCAAATTTGGAATGTAGGTAGAGGCTATCGAATGTTTTGTTCTTTAATTTGTACTCTATCCTTTACGGAGATACAGCTGTGCAAAATGAGTGCACATTTCCGCTCTATGTGTGCCATTAATTGCAGGCAGTTTTGAGTTCCATTCTCCAAATCCACATGAATATTAATCATACCCTTGTTCAGCCCATTTTCCACTCCTTAACTCTTTGGACGCCATGCTAGTTCATATATTCATGCATGCATGCATATACACACAACCATTGTGAATTCTACATGACAGTGTAAGTAAGAAATGTGTGGATCGCAACTTCATGATGCATGCATGCATGCATGCAAATACTTGCTCCACTTGTGACCTTATAAGTACATTTTTGGTTACTTTACAACTGTAGTGCTTAAGTTTCTTCTGAAGAGCACATTGTTCAGATAACTTCAGTAAAGCTATTTACTCCCAGAACAAGAATGTGACGTGTGTCCCACATTAGTGTAGTACAACATGTTTCAAATGCCAGTTCACTCCATCTCTATCAGCCTTTTCCAGTTCATAAAAAGTATAATTTGTTACAACCGTATATGCAAGGTAAAGATGGACACACAAGATGTGTGTCCTCCTGGGTTTGACTTCAGCATCTACATGGCTGGTTTACATGCATGTCACTGAATTGCATATGTAAATTGTACAACATGGTATTCAAAGCGATTCTTTGTAATAAACACAACACTGACATGCATCACACAGATGATTCTATGATTGTGTGAGAATGCATGTATATATGCACTTGGCGTTCAAAGAGTTAAACTAAGCAATAGCTGGGTATTTTTGTATGAGTCTATATGGGTCAAAGAAGATGAGTAATCATTTCATATGACGATCATACCAAACTAACGGATCCAAGTGAATGGTTGTTGCCGCCTCCCATGTCGCAGAAGGCAGTACGCATCACGATGGGCATAATGATTGTTTGATACTCATTCGCATCACCCTTCAGTACCCATCCTTCCCTAGTAGTGTATTATAAAGCTTTCCCACATTTGATATACCTGCTTATCTCAGCTCACATAGCATGTGAACATGCACTATGTACTTGCATTGTTACCTGCCACACACCCACCTACTGTACAAATGCACTATACTCCCACACCACACACACATGCACACACCTACACACACAGACACACACACACATAGACTGGACTTGTACCACTTGCAGTGACTTTGGGTTCTTATTACTATTTTCACAAAGATTACATGTGCATGAATGTACACACCTGTGCACACAGTTGCATTGTTATTTAAATGGCATGTATTCCATATTCGTCACACATACTCACATACAGCACACTTGCATTGTTATGATGTTATGATTAAGTGTCTCATGTTACATAATATGTATGTAACATGAGACGCTTAAGGCTTTAATTTTACATACTCACATCACCCTTCTCTGAAGTTACTGACAAATCTTCACCCTGTTACAGCATTTTGAATAGAAGCCCTGGGTTTTTTAAGTTCCAGCATGCATACCATCTCAGGCCATAGTGATATCATATTTATTTTATTTTTTGGTAGATGCATCGCAGCGGTTATTTATGCTCTTACCAAACCACTAATCATCCTGTATTACGAAGCATGCAGTTTTGTCGAATAAGACAACTACGAATTTTAAAAATACAATCAATTTGTATACTGATGGCAGGATTCATGTGTTCAGAGGGTTTTTTCTCTTTGTATTACATTATCGTAAACATCAGGTACAAGAAGCGCGGTTGATACGAAAGTGCCCGCTACACCATACGTTAACTTCGTTTGCGTCGCTTTATCTCTGGCCTTGCAGCAACATATACCTTTCCTACAGATTTAAAAACCATTACATCCTTCATAGAAAGGGAACGCCTAACTAAATTTGCTTGCAAAGCAGACTCTATATACTTGATAGTGGTGCACTTTCTGGCTGGAGAGGAATTCCTTCAATAGCACTTTCAATGGGCAAATAACTACAAATGGTGTTCATAATGACCGAGCTCCAATGGTCATGCACAATTCATACAAATCACACTTATTTTTCTTAGAGCATCCTGTACAAAGTTGCTCGCTGGCCATACCATAGAGACACTTAGAGGTTGTTCATAACAGCAAGGACATGAAAGTGTTCCAGAGGTTTCAACCACAAGCAACAACACTGGAAGCATACTACTGCACCACAGTTAATTAGTTCTACTAGACTGTTAAGAAGCATTATGCATAATGGACATTCTGCATTCACTTTGATAACTATTTATCCAATGCTGTGGGCATAATAGAAGTGTATGGAACAAATGGATAAGGTGCAATACACTCCAGGTGGCTGATAACAGTGTTCATATCTTTGATTGATGGTCTTCCAGATCCAGCTTTCCTCTTTGGCCTTCCCCCAATTGAAGTGATTTCACATGCTCACAAGTACTGCACCTGTCTTCCAAGTGCGGTCCCCAACCACTGAACATAACTGTTGAGTACTTGTAGACCTTTCCTTCATTTAAGGCTTTCATGTATGTATGTACAACAATATGACATGGATTGCAAAAATTTGATGAATGGACAGTATCCAGGTAATTGGCAATGTTGATCTCAAATACCCTGCTGAGCTCAGATGAATATTCTGAACACTTGTACACTGGTTCTCTGTTGCGTTGAGATCTAGGATATCGTCCACAAACTCGACATAGCCTGTTTAGATAATCTTGATGTTGTTCCATACTTGTAATTTTTACTCTGAAACAATAGGAAGTGCAGAAACCCGACTTTCTGACGTACAATCGCACGTCTTTGCAAATGTACAACGGGCGAGGAAAAAACTCTCTGTTCACCAAACCTTCACAGAATTACTATAATATGATTGCTGTATAGGAAGGTATACTCGGGAAAACTGCAGGTTACTTCCAAGACAAATCACTTTGATAGCGGTATGACGAATTCTCTAAAACCACGATTGTTTATCACGTGCGCACAAGCAACGAAATAGCAATTCTTAAATGCGTATACGTGCAGCTAGGTTCGGTAGTGTGTGAGTTGTGAAGAATGCTATGTTTTAAACTAGTAGATGCCTTTAAAAGTGGGCGACAAAGTTGTTATTCGGTTGCTATGATAGTTGCTAGGCTAGTGATCAGATATTCCACTAACACATCTATTTAGCTGCAATATGCATGAGGCCAAACAGCCGTGCTACCATAATCTACACTGACAGATAGGAATATTCATATTCATCACCATAGCCCATTCTCAAATCACCCTTCCAAACAATAAAATAGGGGGTACAATAACCTCTTACCAACATTCATTTACATGTACATGCATGCTTTGTGAAAACAGCATGAGAACTAAGAACCCAAAGTCACCACAAGTGGTACAAAGGCCATGCAATAGCAGGATCAGTGAAGATAAGAAGATTAGCAAGGGTTTCTGTAGCAAAAGGTGCATGATGTGAGTACAGAAGAATGGCTCAAGCATGTGACATTGTACATTGTTCTGTGTGTGTGTGTGTGTTTGTGTGCGTGTGTGCGTGTGTTTGTGTGCGTGTGTGTGTGTGTGTGTTGTGTGTGTGTGTGTGAGTGTGTGTGTGTGTAGAGGACCAATCCTATTGAGACAAACACGATGTATGTACATTGTATGGGACACTACATGCGGGCTACATGGGCATGTATATGTACAGTCAAAGGAGGATCTACAGAGAACCAGTAATATGGGAACTCCACATGCACGGAAAGTTGCTAAAGGAATATCGTTTTTACACGATGTGTGCATGTGCATAGGAGTGGTGGGTCACTGTGAGGGCCGCATGCACAGGAAAAAAGCGTCCAGTCATGGTTTTTCAAGGTGGTTTTTAACATAAAACCGGGATTGGTGGTCTAGCGTGGGAATAGTGTAAAAACCATCCTGGGATTAAGTGTCCAGGGTGTAAAAACCATATGGTCTTGTCCTGGTTTTGTCGAACAAAAACCATGTTGAATTTATTGCTTCAACATGGTTTTTGTTCGACAAGACCATATGATTTTTACGAAAGGAGAATGGAACTCCGGTTTCCTGCAATTAATGGCACGAATCGAGCGGGAAATGTGCATTAAGTTTGCACAGTTGTATCTGATCTCAGGGGGGAAAAAGGAAACACAGAAAGAATGATGATGCCTGTAATGCTAGGGGATGGTCTTGCTTCCCTCTAGTAATAGAAACTTATGGTGGATGGGGCCATGAAGCTACAATAACATTTGCCCATCTAAGCATACTAGGCCTCCACAGCAAATAACCATCAACAACTTCATTAAATTGCCGTCTGCCGATTGTGTTATTGAGGCAAAATGCTCGATGTTGCTGGCCCATGCTCTGCCTGCCATAGCTTGAGAATTATAATATGTGTATATATTATTTGATTATGTACTTTTATCTGTACCTGATAGAGTAAAAATTAGCAAACAGAACAATTCAATAGCAACAGGATCCCTCTCCCTACATTCCAAATTGGAAGCCATCTGAATGCTCATATCTGAAGATGTGGTTTTGAACCCCATGGGGTATGCAGAGCTCGTAACAACGAAACAGATATACTGAAGATACCAAATTACGCATTTTCATAGACAAAGGTCTGGTATGAAGTGGTGAAATATGATGTTGGTAGCATTAATGGTACGGAAGTCAACCTAAGGCAGTTTTATAACTAATATATAAATGAAGCGCCATTTATATACACATAACTTAAGAAACATGTTAAGTAGCATAGAAAACACTTATAACAAAAGGTAACTACATTTGCCTAATAAAAGGAATAACATATGTCTTTGTAGGTATACCTAAGGTTAAAATAATAATGTGAGTCATTGTGGTTTTATCCAAACCCTTGGAATGCATTGAATTTAAGCACAATTAAACAGGTAACTCAGTGGCGGAACCAAGGGGGCAGGGGGGGGGGGGGGGGGTTGTAACCCTCCTTTCAAACCCGCAATTATGCAAAGTAAAGATGGCTGATATTCGTAATACAACTGCAGCTGTGCGAGCAAACAAACGGCAAGGCAGTATCATGATGTTTTTGAAGAGGTTTGACTAATTGATTATTTGTTATTGTCATAAACTGGGTATTAGATTATATTTATTTGTCTAGACCACAGACCACTTATGCAATTACCCTTGTGTAATTGCATTAGTGGTTTCCGTCACAGCTGTCCCATGGTACTGTGAGCTGTGCTCTGATGTCCCACCGTGACCAAGCTTATATTCATTCTAGATCACTCGAATATCCTGATGATTTATGCGGACCTGCAAAGAAGCACATGTCTTCAGTGAGCAGTGGCACTAGTGGTTGTTCCAGCAGTACCAGTGACAGTGGTTGTTCCAGCAGTACCAGTGGCAGTGGTTGTTCCATCAGTACCAGTGACAGTGGTTGTTCCAGCAGTACCAGTGACAGTGGTTGTTCCAGCAGTACCAGTGGCAGTGGTTGTTCCAGCAGTACCAGTGGCAGTGGTTGTTCCGGCAGTACCAGTGGCTCTAGTGGTTGTTCTGGCAGTGGCAGTGTAGTTAATAGCCGTGATAGTGATGGTACTGTGAGTGCTTTTGTTCCTTCCAATACAGTGCATGCAGATGGAATTTATGCACATGGTGGTAATGCTGACCTGGGATTGTACAGGGGGATGCACTTAGATCTAGCTTTCCAAAAACTTAAGTGATGCTCAAGAATGCAGTAGCTTTCTTTTCACTCAAAACCAGCTGTTTCAGATTATCTACATTCTGATTCTGTGACGAAAAGCGATAAATCAAAGTTTCAACACCGATGGCTTGATGAATTTCCTTGGTTATCATACAGTGGTCTGCAAGGAGGATCTCATGGATCATTACCAGTGTATTTGTTTTATCCCCTTACCAATATCCATACAAGGCACTTGGTAAAGATGGTATACTTGGATCGCATGAGAAAAATGCAGTGCATGTGCAGGCTGTGGCTATGGCAAAGGATAACAGCATACTACAAAAGCACCTCCTAAATGCTAGTAAAAATGCTAAATACACTTGCAAAGTATTCAAAATGAGATTATCCATATTTATAGCAGTTAAATTAAGAGCAATCTAACTGACCAACTTAGAGAGCAATGCTTGCCATTCACAATCATAACCGATGAGTGCACTGATTCTTACTCTAATCAAGAGGCATTGTCAGTGTGCTTGAAGTTTGTGGATCTATCAAGTTTTAAAGATCCTCACATCAAGGAGTGCTGTATTGGTTTTATTCATCTTGATAGGACAAATGCTTCAACTATGCATCAACTTGCAATGTTCAAGAAGTTCGAAATCTTGTCGGATTAATGAATGAGGTATACCTTTTTTTACACAACAGTCCAAAACGTCAGCAAATATTTCAGTTGAATATTTCATATCACTTACCTGATTCATCCCACAGTAAGCTTCCAGGGCTATGCAAGACTAGATGGGTCGAAAGGCACACGTGCTATGAAGTCTTTCTCGAAATGTATATCGTGTGCCATCTTTATTCTAGACTCTTCTGTAAATCCGGATGAATACATCAATGATTGCTTAAATGGGAGAAAGACCTCCAATACCCCAAATCCCTTGGAAGTAAAGTAAGAAGGTGGAAGGGACTATGGATGAACATAAAGGTAAGTAGCAATTCCAAACAAAACAGTGAAATTCCTCAAACCCTTCTTGAAGCTTTGGGTGCATGTGACAGGGATTCCTTCCAAACATCCATTTCCTGCTTGCTGTTAGCTGCACATTACCTATATCAAGTGCAGAAGCAGAACGATCCTTCTCCTTAATGAGAAGGATCAAGACATACGCAAGATCGTTTAGGACAGAAGAACGCTTTTCTGACAGTTACATGTGAGAAAGCCTAGGAGTGTGAAAGGCAACTAGACCGTATATAGGTCCAATTTGTACAACTCTGAACCAGACCATTCTGGTCCCCTTACTTTTAATTAATATCCTTATTTCTGAATTAATAGCTAATAATAATATTCAATTGTCTGTTACATTTGTGTCTGTTCTATTACACCTCATGGTTTGTTTTTCCAATTTGAAATATTTAGTTATCGGAACAAGCCAGACCAGTGTCTAAGTAATTTCTGCACCCAATTCTAACTCAAATGATAGTTACATGTGAGGGAGGGAAAGGCAACAAGGCAGTACATTAAAGTAGTATATAGGTCCAATTTGTACAACTCTGAACCAGACCATTCTAGTCCTCTTACTTTTAGTCAATACCATTGATCCTTATTTCTGATGTAATACTCAATAATAATTTTCAAATGTCTGTCTGTTTAAATCTAAAATATTTATTTATTGGAACGAGCCAGACCAGTGTCTAAGTAATTTCTGCACATAATGCTCAGTATAGTGCAAAGTTGCACAAATCTAACTCAATAACAATTAAACATTCAAACCTTAGGAGAAAAGCATTCAATGTTGTAGATAGCTTGTTTGTGTCCAGTGTCTCCATCTTGTTAATAATGGTAACAAAGAATTGTGGTGCATCGTTACACTGATAGATTTGATTGCTAAAAATAAAACAGTTAAACATTTAAGCTCATTAGAAACTTTTAAAAACATACTGTTTTATCCTGTATGCAAGGATGACGTAGAAGGGGAAATCCTTTTCAAACACATCACTTTCCTTGAGACATTTAACAATCCTCTTCAGAAGTTTGCCATGGCTTCCATCACAGTTACCCTGAGACAATGAAACAAAATTGCTGCATACATTGCCAACTGACATACATCTACTTACTGCCATCTCATACTGTTGGAAAGTGGACATAACCATTGTAAATATTCCACTATCTTTAGATAAAATAACAGGTGTGCCACCACTGAACATCAGCTTCTCAACCTCTGCACTGAAGTTATCCTTATCTCCCAGAGGAAGCCATTTCAATAACTTTTTCATTCTACCTGTATACCCCATAGCTAATCAGCAGTGGCAGGTAGTACACTACAAACCTTCTTTATCCTTCTTTTCTGGCACAGGCGTTTTCCGATCTATTTGGAAAGTTCATTATCAGCGAGAAATACCAGGAACAGAAAGCATACATGACCGACAGTTAAATATATTTAGGCTCATAAATTGAGCATACAGTTAACAATGATTATTATGGGAATGAAGCAGTTTGCGATTACCGTCAGACATTTTCTGCAGTTCCAGTGGACCAGATTTTTCAGGGCTCTCTTCAAATTTAGATTCCGATTGTTTCGAAGGTATAGTAGAATTTACCAAGGACACTTAATTATTACATGGACTGGAAACCACAATAAACCATCCTCGTTGCTCATGAATTATTAATGAACTGCATCAAGGGCTGTAGTAAGTGGATTAGAAACATCATGTAAATATAATCTGGAGTTAGAGAAACCATCCTGGTATACTGTGAAACGTTAAAAAAGGCCATAACTATTACCATATTTGCAGAGGCCTGACAACAGAACATGCGCATCGTTCGATTAAAATCGTTTGCCCTTACTTTAAGAAACATCCTTTTCAATACAAACTAACATGCGAGTTGTATCATACCATTAAGCGCTGGAAACACCTTTCAAAACAAATATCTGCTCATCGGTGTGTCCAGGAGCCTAACCAAAGTAGCGTAGCAAGGCAAACATGCACGAAGAAGCTAAGACCCGTATGTCAACGTCATAATTAAGACTTATAACGGGTTTACCTCAACAAAAGAACAGCTTTCTGTAACTGTAAGTCACTCCAAAGCTAAGACAACTTCACAAAAGCCTTTGTTTGTCCAAAAAGGTTGGGAACGAGGCGCAACGACAATTTATAGTATTACGTTACGCGGTGGTTTCCAGTCCATGTAATAATTAAAAGTCCTTGAATTTACATCAGCCATGTTTGTTCGCGTGGTCCTGTCTCGTGCCCAGATTTAAGTACCCTGAAAGAAAAAAGTTTCACCCATTATTAACGAGTTCCGGTATAAAAGATGCCTGCGGCCTGGCAGATAGCCGCGCCCAGAATTTAATGGCCAATTTGAACGGCCAAAGATGCTATTTCTTAATTATACATACCTTTTGCCATAAAACGCATCAAGTTATCTGTCTCCTGAATTAAAGATCGATCGCCTTTTTTTGTGTGTCAAACCCATCAATGTTTATTTGCAAAGGCGTAGGATGTGGTAGTCTCGTACCCAGATGTAATCCATCCGCAGCTGCGGGAATCAGGGTCTGGGTACGAGACTAAGGATGTGGGGGATTGCTATAGCCCTCCCCCCCCCCCCCCCCCCCCCTCCCCCACTTTGGACGGTGGGGGTGCACAGTCCCCTCACATTTTGTGCCCATATTTATGAATAAAATTATATTTAAATCGATCGGTTAACTGATTCAAGAAGCGAGACCGTGGTGACAAAGACAAAGCCAGTGGTGGCGGCGATCGCCGTACACGGACGTTTGAGGCTGGACAATAAGCAGACAATACCGTAATTTACAAAGAACCAAAACCAAAGGTAATATCATATCTCATTATACTGTTCATGTTTTGCGAACCACAAATCATACTTACTTTGAGACATTTAGTAAAATTAATAGCATCTGTAACATATCTGTAAGCAAAACCATCGACGCGCAAGTACAAGCATTATTATCAGTGATATGCGCAGCCCGTTTTCACGCCCATATGTCTTTGGCGGGAAAAGAGAGGGTTACTTTAAGCGTGCGTAGTGGAGGAACCAACCGATAGAAAACGTTGGCGAGTAATAACGCTCATCAGCACACATGGGGAAACACATATACAACACACAGAACTAGCCACGATTTTTTTAAACCTGTGATCTAGACGTGAGTTTTTTTATGAATAAAAGGGGCAGTATTGTATGGAGATCCACGTAATGAAGGTAAACCAGCGATGCAGAGTGTATGGCCGCTTCCTGACGGAGGCTAGATAAAGAAGGGGAAAAAGGTGTTCACACAAGTGCAGAGAGTTTTGCATTCATATCGAGAAATCGCCCATACATCGGTGGTCATCTTGCATTTTATTTCAAATTGAATTTTAAATTATCTCATAAAATTCTAAAAATCGATTTAAATGTATGCTGTTATTTTCACTGCAATAGAGTTAAGCAATGTTATGCGAAAATCAAGGCAAGAATCTAATTACTACCGCATCTAATTATTAATTCAGCTTCGTTTGTTAATGAATTTTCGGATTGAATAACTACACACATGATCACGTGCAGTAATGGCCTGACTAATAAATCGGATGCAGTTTCTGCTACGGAGTTTCTGCTACCTTAGATACTATAGAAGATGCTGCTACGTAAAACGTTATGTTGCCACAAGTTACGAAGTGCATATGCATACGCTCTAGCTCTTTGATACTAAGGCTATTGTAATCCGTTTCACCACAGATAGTTTCTATGCGTAAAAACGCTCAAACTACTATACAAAGCTTATGCTTATCCCGATGCGCCTTTGAGTATATAGCTGGGCAGTAGCCAATGAATTTGTACCCCCCCCCCCTCCCCCCCCCCCCCCCCCCCACGTGCACCTCCCTCGAAACTCGCCACTGCACACTCGCGCCAGTCATGACTCATGGTGCTATAACTCCATCTGTTGATTCATCGATGTTAACTAGGGTAGGTATGGGTAAGGTCCCTCCAAATGTGGGGGCATCACCGCATGCACACAGAAGTACATATTAGAGCCACTGGTTATGAACTCCCAAATACGGATTTAATAAAGGGTACCCCCCCCCCCCCCCCCCCCCCTACCTTCCCCAAAATCAGCATGAGTATATTGATTATAAATTGAGTTTGAGTGTACATGTGTGTGGAAAGACAGGTGTAGGTATCTCTCTCAATTCTATCTAGGGGATTTGGAGAGAAGTTGGGGAACTTTGACATCTCTTATCAATCACCTCAAGTATTCTGGCCTTTAAGACAACTTCTACAACAATCTGCACATCTTTCGCATCTGACTTCCTGCTGTGATCAGTTTCCTCTGGATGGATGCCTGTCTGTCTCACAAAACCAAGAGCAAGCCTCTCAAAGGAGGACACTGCTCTTGCAGCACGATGCTAGCGCTCCCATGTTTGCTATTAATTGTTTGTAAAGCCTGTTTACATGCTCATTGTGGAGATCACAAGGCAGGTTGCGCCCTTTGCCACCATGGGTATTCACAAATCTCCCCAATTAGCTGGTGCACAAGGTTAGGCTGAAGAGTAGCAAATTGGAATTGTAGTCGAAGAGCCCCCTCGATTAGTCTTCCTCTCTGCATGGAAGTGAAGCATACACAACTTCCAACATCTGCATATCTGATGACACATTCGCCATCTCCTTTCTTACAGGCATCAGTGAAAAGGTGTACTAAAGCTGCAAAGTGGCATAGAACACGAGCATAGCTCAGTAGAAATACTTTACTTGTATGCGCGTTGTGTATTTCTAAATGGAGCGCAATGACGGGCTACAAACATAGAGACGAGGAAAAGCCATCGCTGGGAACGAGGAGTATACGGAATCCAGGTTTCCAAAATAAACTACAAAAATACACTCTAATGTCTATTTGCATCCGTGTGTACACCTGTACACATATTAGGGTATATGTGTACAGGGGAGCACAAATTACTTACCCTACCTTATCTTTGTAATTAATCACAATTGTAACTCCAAAATCAATACATGAGTACACAATACATTAATAATAGATGGTCAATTAAACATACAATAAAAATTGATTGTTATCTGTCAATTAAACTAATTAGAAAAGTAAATAAAACTTTAAACAAATAATAAATCTTAGCGAGTGGTTTTGATGGAGAGAAGAGCAGGTGCGCGTGTACGCAGAACGCAGAACAAACGGCGGAAGCGCGAGTAGTAGAGGCGCGAGTACTAGTGGAGGTGTGAGTACTAGTGGAGGCGCGAGTACTAGTGGAGGCACGAGTACTAGTGGAGGCGCGAGTACTAGTGGAGGCACGAGTACTAGTGGAGGCACGAGTACTAGTGGAGGCACGAGTACTAGTGGAGGCGCAAGTACTAGTGGAGGCACGAGTACTAGTGGAGGCACGAGTACTAGTGGAGGCGCAAGTACTAGTGGAGGCACGAGTACTAGTGGAGGCACGAGTACTAGTGGAGGCGCAAGTACTAGTGGAGGCACGAGTACTAGTGGAGGCACGAGTACTAGTGGAGGCGCAAGTACTAGTGGAGGCGCGAGTACTAGTGGAGGCACGAGTACTAGTGGAGGCGCAAGTACTAGTGGAGGCACGAGTACTAGTGGAGGTGTGAGTACTAGTGGAGGCACAAGTACTAGAGGAGGCGCAAGTACTGGTGGAGGCACGAGTACTAGTGGATGCACGAGTACTAGTGGAGGCGCAAGTACTAGTGGAGGCGCGAGTACTAGTGGAGGCGCGAGTACTAGTGGAGGCGCAAGTACTAGTTGTGGAGGCATAGGTAGAGGAAGTGTCAGTTGCGTTGTTGTTGATTTTGGATGCATATAAGTGATTTGAATTTGAATTTATTTTGCAATAAACATCATTCTTCTACATAGGACTAATTTGTGTACACCTGTACACATTTTACTGCAAAACTTTCTTGATAGAACCACATGAATAATTTCACAATACATAGTTACTATATCATGCCCTCTATGACTTTCAAGACTTTTTTGAAAGCATAATACTACTAAGGTAAAGCAATGTAATTTGTGTACAGGTGTACACAAATTAGAGCATTTGAAAGAAAAAGTGATTACTCAAAAGAAACAGCATTTTTGTAATGTACATACAAAACAAACTATATGTATAAAATTTGACTTATTGAGAATGCTCCCATCATGTTTTTTAAATCTCTCACTTTTGCAGTGTTCTGTAGTGCTGTGGATAACTGAATTATGAACAGTTATTGCAATAAGCCAAAATTAGCATATTCATGAGAAGTTTAGCCACAATTTAGCATCACCACAGGGGGTATAGATTTTCAAAAATTGTGTTAAATGCTCACTCCTGGTATGAGATATGGTGCAACAAAATGAATGGGGTAATTTGTGTACCACTGTACACACTTCAGGATGCAAATAGACACTAAGTAATGGCTAGCGCATGCACGCTAGGACCCTGGCAGTGTCTACCAGGCCCTGTTTTTCGCCCCCGTAACTTTAATATAAAAAAAGAGCCTGGGGACGAGGCTAACCTGGAGGTGGATGAAGCCCATGAGGATGATATTACGATACAGTTTTTGTTATGAAAGGAGGGGGGTGGGTGTTTGATGGGACCAGATGAGCAGCCAAGTGTACAAATCGTCCATACATCGGTGGTCATCTTGCGATTTATTTTCAAATTGAATTTAAACACGTTTTGTATGTACAATAAATCGGTCTGATTATAATGTGTACTTTATAAATTAATTTCTACCGCTGGCGCATAATACATGTATGTCATTGCGCAATGCCTTGCGTCATCTGCCAAAATTATTCAGTAAATATATAATTGACAATATTATGTGAAAAAATGTGCCCAATAACTTAAATTATAACAACCGCTAACGTAATACATGGCGTCGTCATCGCGCATCGGCATTTATATAGTCATGCAGCTTACACAGGAAATTTAAGTTCATTCGTTAGCACTTTCCAGTGCAGAACGACCTACGCAGGCTTGAGCCTTACATATCGTTCAATCTTTGTCTGCATGTGTGCATGTGGCTAGAGCGTCACAGTACACGTATAGCGCCCAAATTTAACTATACTTATGTGAAGGTTCGTAACGGAAAGCTTTATGTCTACACATCGGAGCGCTGAGCAGTCTACCACTAGGGGCTACATGTATTAGTATGTGCTTTAAAAAACATACACAATTTGCTCTCTTAGAACTGCTATAGCTTGTAGATCCAAATGTACATGTACACCAGGCAGCCTAACATCAGTTTAGTATTCAGCTAGCTAACCACAGTTTACATAGCACACAATGAAAGAATATTATATTTATCATCAAGGGCAAAGTGTACATTTACAGAATGCGATGCGGCATCTTTGCCTAAGTGTTCATCACCACCAGTCAGACCCTGGACCTACATGTACCAACACAGGCCTAACTTGGACCTACATAGGCCTACCTTGATCCGGCCTACATGTACCACCTACACAGGCCTAACCTGGACCTAAATGTACCTACACAGGCCTAACCTGGACAATGTACATGTACCTACATCGGCCTAACCTGGACCTAAATGTACAATTACTACCCTGCTACAATTACTACCCTGGACCTACGTATAAGGTCTAAGCTTGTAAGTTCCCCCCCCCCCCCCCCCCCCCCCCCCCCCCCCCAGTGCCGTGGTGGCCAGGGGGGGCCGGGGGGGCGATTGCCCCCCCTGCGGGGCTTAAAAATAGGGGCGCCACCGAGCACAAGGGGCGCCAACAACTGAAAGTTTGTAATTTTCCTTCCGATACCGGGACGTATATCATACCATGGCAATTGAATCGGCAATCACTCGTTGGAACAAAGGCCGTGAGGCGCTCCCGGCTCCCCCCCCCCCCCCCCCCCCATGCAATAAAATGCTATTGATTGGACCGTATCATGTGTAATTACAATATAGACGCTCTATATAGCTATGTCAATCCAAGGTTATTAACATTAACTATTAATAATCCTTGGTCATTCCTACTAGTACAACGTTCATCGCACGTGCACTGATTTCAAGTGTTGGATGGAAGACAAAGGGAAAAGAAAGAAATCCGGAGCATCGTATCGTAAAGTGAAGAAGCAAAGGGTCGATGAAGAAGCTAAACTTAGCAATTTTATGCATAGGTTTCTGAAGAAAAGTACTGATCATGAAGCATGGGAACGGAACACATTCTATGTTGTTATTCTGGGATCCCTTAGGAACAGATTCGAAAAGAATAAATTGCTCTTTGATACCTTGTCTATACTATCTCCTCTGAACTTTTTGAAGCTTCAAGCCTTCTTTCAAAACAATACAAGATCTTGAATGCCATCTCAAACCTTTTTGTGACTTGGATGCATTTAGGTGTGCGGAGGAGTTATTAAGCTTTGCCCAAGTCTTTGATAAGTTTAAGAGTTTTTACGAGCAATCAGAACAAGGTGAACAAAGTGTTTCTATTAGTGACGATGATGAGTGTAAGGACAAAGAAGAAACTGAGCAAGCTGCCACTGATGACATTTGGGGATAAATAGACGATACAATATCCATTGCATTATCAATTCTCTGCAACCCCCAATACCACCTTCTAGATACTTTTTCTGAATTGTGCAAGCTGTATTCAATAGCAGTGGCAATTCCAGTTTCTTCTTGTACCGTTGAACGCAGCTTTTCGGCACTAAAAAGAGTTAAAACACGTCTCCGATCTACCATGGTGCAAGAAAGCTCATGTTGATGGCAGTAGAGAAGAAACTTCTTATGTCCATTTCTAATGAGGCCATTGTACAGCAACTTGCACAAAGTTCATCCGAATTGTCCAGAGCACTTGCTTTAACATCACGCAATAACCCAATCTACCTAAGTTATGTTCAGTTAGCGCATGCGCACGCGACATATTTCATACGTACGAGCGTAACTTGCGCGGTTGCGCCGGGGGGGGGGGGGGGTGGGGGCGCCAAAATATGCGAGTGCCCCCCCAGCCAATAAATAGCCACCACGCCACTGCCCCCCCCCCTTTCCCCCCCGTACCGTGTGCATTATTTAGAAACAACATACGCACACTACAGTGCTCAAGGTTTAAGCGCACGCCACTGTGCACGCCACTGTGCACGCCACTGTGCAGGGTACCGAGGAGTGTAGTGCTCCAGCAAGAGCTGGCAGCCGTGGGTAAGCGTTATGGATACGACGCGGGATATGTACAAGCTACTATATATAGTACATAACACAGCATCACCGCTTCACCATGCAGTAGCCTAGAAATTACTTAAATGAGCGTGCGGCAGCGCACAATAGGTAGCAAATGTTGCCTAATGTACGTACGTCCGTATTTCAATTTTTGTGGGCACGAGACGGGGACGCTATAGCTATGAAATCCAAGTAGGAATACTTCTGTGGAATAGGGAACCGAATTTTCAAATACGAAGACCTACGTTTAAAAGCGCAGAATAGTTGCTTTGTGTATCAGCTATATGTTTCTGTCAGGAGCTAAGAGTAGATCTTTAAGGTTTTGACGTAATAGACTGTGGAATTTTGTGATGAGGAACTCACCCCGTTGACTTCATGAACATTTGAAAAAAAGGCCCCTACAATTCAATGGAACCGAGGGCTTATTCGGGAAAAATATGGTGACGTGTTTAAAAATCTTGCCAAATGTGCCGCACTAGCAATCTGTCAGGAGCTAAGTTGTAAAAAACATTTGGTATGCTTTCCCCATACTGTGTATGGAACGATTACGGAAATATGTCGTGATTACGCAAACCGCGAATTAATGAAGGGCTCCCGTTGACCGCTCATTTCTCGATATGTCATCTGTGCAATTAACACAGGCAATGACATAATGAGCCACTCACCCACAATCTTATGTTTATGCAAATAAGTGATGAGTGGAAATTATCTGAAGAGTATATAGTTTACTTCGCCCTTTTGATTGGACAGTGCACACAGCAGTTGACTGCAAGAAGGTACCATAAACTAATTATGTGTACTGAATTGATGCATGTATACATGTATGTACACATGTAAGTTTACACTGGTCTTTTCTTACCAAAACAACCAACCACAAAAGTCAGGTGCACGTGGTTGACCAGCAAACTTAAATCCACACAAAATTGTTGCTGGCATTCGTGCAGTTGGCCCCTCCCATCCAAATGGGATCTTCACTGGATGAGCACAGTCCCAATCATCCAGTAATCCTGGAGCAGCTGTGGTGTCCCATTGCCTAATGATTGTGAGCCAACCACTGGAGATTGGAGCTACCATGTAGGGCATTGGTATGCACTGACTGTACCATCCAGTGGTCATGGCATAGGTCAAACTCAGATTATCGTCCAGCAGGTGGCAGACATGAGACAATCTGTAGAGAAGATGGTAAGGATTAAACAAACACTGATTGAAAGCACGCAAACAGAAGGAGGAAATAATCAAAAGCACTACGTGACTGACAGCTGGTTCCTTTGTAAAGGGATTGGATGAAGCCCTCTAATCTTTTAACATCCATAGGCAACAATACTTAGGTGGTGTGTTAGTTGGCAACCATATACACAAGACCCTCCAGGTATAACTAAGAATAAAATATGCTCAAAGAGCATATTGGCATTGCAAACACATATTGGATTTGGTCTCATGGGGTGAGAAAGAAGCCAATCCATTCATGCATCTTGCAATTAATGTACCATTCGGTACCAGATCCTGTGAAACATTTGTTGCTCATTGTTAAGGAGCACTTACTGATTGCAGCTCTACAAAATGTGGCACCTCCTCCTAAAAGAATGAAATAATAATACCGCAATTCAGGATAAACTTCAACAGTAAGTATCGCTGGTAAAAAAAAATCGTGGCTACAAGAACATACGAGAACTAGTTAGTACCTTCTGTTACCTTTAATTTCTAACTTGAATTCAAACTTTCTATCGGTTGGGAACGTGGAAAACACACTTCGAAGAGGAAAGGTACGTCGAGGGTTACCCGCTTTCAACAGCCATAACTTGCCGTGGCAAGATAATGACTTGCATCAAAAAGAGAAAACTGTAGCTTTTTTTGTAATCTGCTTTTAAATGGCGCTTGTAGCTATCCTGTCTTTTGTACCAGCTCACGTTTTCAGCTCTCCAGGTTCACAGGAAAAAAATGCGTCGAATCACATTTTGTTCCCGCATATGATTTTATACAGATTTCATGAAATCATAACAAGATTTTCCAAATGTGAAATCTCGAAAAGATTTTTCAATACATTACAAATCAGGTGAATGATTCTACACTATAAGCAAATCATGTTTTTGATTTCACATAATATTTTTCCCCCCGCTTCCGCTATGCTTATAGTAGAAATGTTAACAGCACAATTTCTAATCATTGTTCAGAGATGCCATGCGTGCACCACAACAAAATAAGTAATGGAATGTTTTTTACATTGAAGCAAGAACACACATATATGTATAATAACTGACAAACTTGACTCATAAGACATTATATATTAATTAACGTGGAAGCTCAGTGACATAATATGATGCTGCTCCTTTTCTTCCAGTGGGTGCAAGAGCACAACGGTTCAAAAATCTTCTAGGGCTCATGACTCTGTCTTGTTCATAAAATGCATCATTTACCATATAAAGCCCAGTAGTCTTATCAATTTGAGGTGTTTTGAAGCACATCCACGTTACATATGCTAAGGAATTCTCAAACACTTCATTCTTTTTGCCATTACTTGTGTCATATGTCAACGTAACACATAGCTTGAAAAAGAACCTGATAATTCCAAAATAGGGTTGAAGTTCATTGCTATCTTTTAACACAAATAAGGCCTTTACTACAGAACCCCTGTCTGTAGAATTAAAGTCAGAGGAGTATGTTTGTCCATTCACTGCACACCGTCCAAATTTGTCAATCATAGGATTCGCATAAACATTACCATCCGTGTTGTATACTTTTTTGCAAAAATCCTCAATACTTTTGTAAACCTCCTTGTCCACTTTTACACGACTCTTACTTGGATGTAAGAATTCAATTGGCCAATGATCAACTTCACCTCTGTCTATACTGCATTGATATTCAAAACGGTCTAAAACAGGTGAAGTGTACAACTTGTACTGATACACTGCATAGTTATCTGCATCCATTTCCACATCTGTTGCCAGTATAGGTTTCAGTGCTGTAGAGGTCTTTGCCGATATGTTTGGCAATTCACAACTAGAGAAACAAAGCTGCTGCAATAGTTTGACCATTATTTGTGATTCAATATTCCGTCCATTATTTGGAATCTCACTTAGATAACCATTCATCCGTTCATAAGCATAGCACCAATAACCATGTGGTGGTCCATAATCACTAATAATATCACAAATATGTAGGGCCATGTGATAATTTATAGAAATATCCCATTTCCCATATGCTGCAGCAAATCTTTTATGATGCTCGTGTATTAACCTGTACAATGTCTCAATATCTTCTTCACTCATGATTGGCTTAGTTATATGCACCACAATTTCACATAGTAGGGACAAAGACTTAAAAAACTTATCTGGTAGCAAACCTGAAAAACAAGGTCTGGCATAAACACAAGCAAAGTTTTTCCATTGTTGGGCTGTTAACCCCGAAAGTCCATCAGCACCTTTTATGTTTGTAGGCAATCTTCCAATGTCATATGGCAACCTTATACTTCGCATCCTTTTATAAACTTCGGCAAGCTTGCTATCAAGAATGTTTTGAA
Source organism: Ephydatia muelleri (assembly GCA_013339895.1). Taxonomy (NCBI): domain Eukaryota; kingdom Metazoa; phylum Porifera; class Demospongiae; order Spongillida; family Spongillidae; genus Ephydatia; species Ephydatia muelleri. The sequence continues at coordinate 2,600,235 of JABACO010000014.1, forward strand.
GGCACAATTTTACTTCATTCTGAACCATACCTAAAAGGAAAGTGTGCATTGGGTCTGTTATTAGCATTTTAACCATATCAAAGTATGGTAAGCGAACTAACTCTGAGTAGCGAACTCCATTTTTTTTCTGAATTTCTTTTGCTATTTTCAGAGAGCCAGCTGACTGGTATTCCTTGGCTTGGTCTCGCACTTGGGCATTGGTTCTGTCTGGCGCTGCAACACATGTATAGTATGACATTTTACCAGAAGCACCTTTCTTTGTGAGATCCCTTTCAGCCATAAAGTTGCAGCGGGAACACCCTAAATCAGCTTTGTGACCTAAATATTGCGAGACTTTCCTTAGTGCTGGCATATCAGATGAAACACCTAGTAAAGCTGCTTTAACTATCTTTAGAGTTGAATTAGTTATTGGTATTCCATTCCACAATAAAAGCAGATCTTCAACCATAGGCTGGAGGAAAGTATTTACATTTCCCTTTGGCTCTGTAGGGCCAGGTATAATGCCTAGTACCATGGTCCATCTCTTTTTAAATCGTTCATTTCTTGGTAAGTTTATTACACTCATCATTAGTGCAGATACTTTGTATTCCGATCGATCAAATGGCTTAAACCAGTCAACATTTAATAGAAGGCCAATGCTGAGAGCATCTTTATCATTAAATGATGGATTAGTCTTTGAAAACTCTTTCCAGACGTTTCCATCTACAATATCCATCATCACATTATCAGGCAATCCTCTAGGAGCCATGGGCTTTCCAATCAATGTTTTAAATGTTGAATCACTTAAAAACTTTGTAATCCAAGCAGATGGTGGCACAAAGTAGAATGTTTTGTGTGGCACCCATGTTTTCTTCAAAAAGGCCATATTTTTAAAGTATCCTAGCTCGTGGCCACATCTTTTACCAAATGTGACATGAGTGCATGTCTTGCTAGGTGGCAGAGATGTTTCTGTATACAGCTGATTGCATGAATCGTTAGGGCAGACAATAAATACTGTTCCTTCTATTTTACCCAGTGACAAAACATTTAACACACCATCTAAAGTTGTGGGGAAGATTTTATGAAGTGGATGATCAATGAGCTGCAGTAAAGTAGAAATGCGCCCGCACATAGGTAAAATGGCTGACTTAGTTAACTTGTATTTAAAAAATATTCGAATCAAAATGATACAAATCCACTTTAGTAAACTGTAATGTGGACCTGCACTTATCTCCATATGTTTTTGATAAGATGTACTTGATTCATGATTGTTAGCATCCTGTATTTCCATCTGAACTGAATTTCCAATGACAGCACTCCCATCTTCTGAGTTGTTTTGCTCTGTACCTTGAGATATTTCCAAGTTATCAAAATCTGTTTCAGAATCCATCCTGTGCACAGAATAATCAGCTTCAGGCTCAGAGGATTCAGTATCAGATTCCTCAAAACATGCATCTGATAACCTTTCTGTACCTTGTGTGGTCAGTACATGGGGTAATGAATCATTCTAATGAGGAATGACTTACCAGAACACTCTTGTGTCCCCACATAAATATCATCTTGTACTGAGAACAGGTCATGATCACTGTCACTAGAATTCTGTTCATTTGCTACATGGGAAATATATATATGTACTGTACAACGCTTACAAAAATGGATGCATGCATGCTGTATCCATAAATCCAGAGCGTAGAAGATGGAACTATTATTCATGAATGCCAAAAGCAGAGGTCTTATGACTAACGTAATAAGGGAAGTTGAACATGCATGGCTCATTCACTCCTCTAGTATTTAGCACATCAGGATCCATCCTGTGCACAGAATAATCAGCTTCAGGCTCAGAGGATTCAGTATCAGATTCCTCAAAACATGCATCTGATAACCTTTCTGTACCTTGTGTGGTCAGTACATGGGGTAATGAATCATTCTAATGAGGAATGACTTACCAGAACACTCTTGTGTCCCCACATAAATATCATCTTGTACTGAGAACAGGTCATGATCACTGTCACTAGAATTCTGTTCATTTGCTACATGGGAAATATATATATGTACTGTACAACGCTTACAAAAATGGATGCATGCATGCTGTATCCATAAATCCAGAGCGTAGAAGATGGAACTATTATTCATGAATGCCAAAAGCAGAGGTCTTATGACTAACGTAATAAGGGAAGTTGAACATGCATGGCTCATTCACTCCTCTAGTATTTAGCACATCAGGAGGAATGGGTAAGTGTGCTTCAGTTACATATAAGAGAATTGCCACCCTTCTATCTATGAAGATCTGCATTGGTTTTTCCCTCTTGCGCTCTGCCATTATGTGCCTTAGAGGTGCCAGATCTTCACAAGGACGACCATTGACACACAGTACCATTGACTTGGCTGTTGCCAAAGCCAAGGTTCCTTTTAGATGTTAGTTTGTGTGTTTATGTGTGTCCATTCTACATGTATGTGTAGCAGCTTTATCTTTGCATTATAAAAAATTAAAAAAAATTATTACATATTGCTACATACGCGTACGCACATGTACGTATGTGGTACCAGAAATATAACCACAACCATGATCTGTGTAGATTAATATCCCAGCCCCATGCGCAAGCGCAAGCTGCCCTTTTCCCACGCACCTGTAGATAAACCATTTGAAATCGTTACATCCATATCCAGATTGGAATTCAGCTGCAGACTTTCCCTGGTTTCTGGCGTACAAACGTCTTTGTCTGCCTCTCCAGCCTCAGTCCCGTAAATGTTGCGGTGTCTACAAACGGTCGAGTAAGAATAACGGCACTTTTTTTTGCATTTTGAACAATTGCAGGCATATAGCCCCACTCTTTTTTGAGCGCAAACTCTTGGTGGCATTTTGCTTTTCACAACGCATGCGCAGTTTATGTGCACGTGTTTGATAAAATGTCGACTTCTAGAAGTTCAAAGGCAGCACGAAAGTCTGTTCTAGCAGACCATGAAACTGATAGAGAAGAGACAATACTTCGTAGCCAGATACGTCTAATGGAAGAAAGGATCCTTAAATTGGAGGAGCTAGATGAACGCATTTCCCAGCGAAAAAATCTTGTGAATCTTGGTCAAGATCTTGGCATTCTTGAACAAGATCTTATGTATCTTGGTCATGATACAAGATTCTTGACCAAGGTAACCAAGATCTTGACCAAGATTTTTTGAATGACACTTCGATTTTAAAAAGTATGATGTGAAAACCATAAATAGTAATTGTTAAAATGGATTGCCATCAAGATAGTTGTTTTTTCAAACAGAAGAAATCACAATATTTTATAATAAAAAAATTGCAAGAATCTTGAGCAAGATAATATGAATCTTGATCAAGATCTTGACCCAAGAATCTTGACCCGGATCCTTGAGTCTTGACCAAGACAAGATTTTGTGAATCTTGACCAATGTTCGATTACATGTTAAATCTACAATGTTTCATATCGGAAGATTCATATCACAAGGATACAAATCCTCACCTAAATTTGTATTTTAAAAGTTAATTGTACAACAGTTTAAAGTTGGTTAGGGCTGACTATATGCATGCCAGTGACACATTGCTTTCTTATGCTGTGGTGGTGCCTTCTCATATATCATGAATTTATAAAACTCTAATTTTAACAATACAATGATATGTTTCATAATCATCAAAATGTTCAAAATAGGTACAACAAAACACACAGCATATGCAGATAACAACGTGCACATTAACAAATCAATGATGCTCAAAATGATTTGGTTGCACTACAATATAGTCTGTGGCAGAATGCTTTATAGGTATATGGACACATAGTTGAATGATGGCATTTGCTGCAAAAGTTACAATAGCATTGGTAACTGATAGTTTTCTCACTTTAAAAAGGAAACGATTCAATAAAGCAGATCCGTTGATCAATGAGCTGTTCTTAATACATGGTGTACCAATATCATTAAAGATGTTCTCATGAAGTGTTTCAAAAACGTTTCCTATACCTATCACACTACCATTAATCATGCAAAATCTTCGTACTGAAACAAATACTAAGTTCTCATTGTATTTTATTTGGCATACTGAACTATCTCTTTTTCTTTTATTAATCATAGGTCGAGGTTTCACTTCTTCATTGTGTATTTTGAAAGATGGAACGATACTCACTCTCTCCTCTTCAACTAACATCCTGTCTTTTAATAAAGCATCCATTTCTTCTTTGGGTAATAGTAATTGTTTACATTTCCTGTTGTCCTCTTCATGATGAGACTTGTTTAAATACTTGATAAAAGATATTGTTTCATCATTGATTTCATGTGGTACCGCTGCACAACTTGAGGCTTGATGCATCATAAATGACTCAACAAGTTGGGGCAGAATATTACCTGTGCCATGAGCATATTTACGCAAGTAGCCATTGAGATTTTCAAACCCAAATGTTGAATAACACCAGAGAGGACCCCAGTCCTCGACACAATCACATATGTGTGCTAACATATGAAAATTTGCAGTACACAGTGTCTTAGGATACAACTCTGGTAAGAGTTCATGGAATGTTTTTAGTAATTCTCTACATTTAGTTATGTCTTCCTTTCTTATGCAGGTGTCCAGAAGTATATGAAGACTAGTAATTAATAAAGAAAGATGGATCACATAGTCTGGTGGCAAGATGTGCATAAGTAATGGTATGGCATAATACAAGAGCCAAGCCCGATGTTCAGAAGCTTTCCAAAAAGTACTGCTCACCTTTAAAGATCGTGGTGAGCGTCGGAAGCTATGGGGTGGTTTAATTCTGAGCAACATTTTGTCAAGTTTATCAATCTCTTTGCCTATGTAAAAGCGACGATCTTTAAAGCTTCCATCTGACCAGTATTTTAAGAGCATTTTACTGATTCCCTCTAAAATCATGTGCATATAATCTATAGGAATATCTCTAACAATATCAATGTACAAAGATAAGACTGAATGACCCTTAACTCCATACATAGGCTTTCCTAATCTCTCAGCAAGAGTAGCCCAACTTTCCATGTCTTCTTTACATCGTTTTATGTAATCTTGGAGAGGAGGGAACAGCATTCTTTTAAACTCATAAACCCCTTCGTGAAGACAGTAGAGGCAGCCAAAGTAACCATTGAACTGAACAGTGTTGGTTGCCAACGGTCGTGCCACTAAATCAAACACACACAATATGAGTTTAACCTTTATGACTTTATCTATACCATTTGCACTTATTGCAATGCCTTTTGTACCATACACCTTTAGCTTTTCAAGAACAGGTTGAAGTATCATTTCCAATTTTGGCTTTACTGGTCCTAGCCATATTCCTGCCAGTATAAGATTTGAAACGTTCATTCTTAAAGCTGGAGGCAAGCTTGTTAAGGCTAGCATTACTGGCCAAATACTTTGCCCTATACAAGAAAGCAAAATAAATAAATTAAAATGCACATCTGCATTGTTTGTCTAAATGTAGGATAGCAATGCTAACATTTACAGGTCATGCATAAACAAGTGCTTAAAACTATAAAAACTTACCACACGACTTAAACAGTGGCACTCCATCTGCATTCAGAATAAGACCTATGTGTTCTGCAAATTGATCCTCAAGTGTCACTTTCTGCTTATATTGTTCAAACCTTGCTCCATCAGAAATATCAGCTATGACTCCAGGTATTGCTGGTTTATATACATGATTATGGATAGTACTCCAGTTTTCTGAATAAGGAACAAAAGGTTGCATAAAATAGGCCTATTGTAGTATGTAACTTCAATCAACACAAACCTTCAACAATGCTCTTAAGGCGTGATTCAAAACTGAGTAGCGTGAAGTAACACACTTGTGTTGATGCAGTTTTACACTCGTGTTTGAGACATCCTTTCATTGCATCTTCAATCTCACCATAGCAAGTTGAACAATAGTATGTGTTAACTGTCTCCATACATCCAAACATATTTTTCAGAAGGTACAGTGATTTAGGGCTTAGATTTGGCTTTGGGCAATGAATTGATACTAAGTCTAGTAATTGCTTTGTAGCAACATCAGTTAGTTTATTTGCTAAACAGAATCTGTATATTGACAGCCAGCTAGCTTGAGTAGTAAGAGGGGCACCAGGATACAAAGGATCCGAAGGTAGTTCTGCAGGGAACACATACAGTGTGGGATGTAAAATGATATAGTTTTATTGTCACAATGCTCTTAAAAATACTGTACATTTGTAACATGTCCCATGCACAATGCCTTCTTACCTTTCATTTTCATATTCAAATGTTGACTTGTGCTGTTCACTATACAGGGGTTACAGTCTTTGGAATAACCAGCAGCATAAGATACAGGGTCTGAGCTACATTCCTGCATAGTAGGTGCTCTTAAGTCTTCAGCATCAGGTACCTCATCACACAACATGCCTACATCATCTCCCTGCAGAGCATTATTTGCTTCTCTTACACAATTACCAAAATGACTGCTGGTAGAGCTCTCATCACTTTCGATATCAGTATCATCTTCACTCTCCACATCTCTATCCTCATCACTATTTACGGCAGTGGTGGCATGATTGCCCATGCGTGAGCTTCCACCATGTGTAAGCACATCCCAGTCCACATCAGAGTCTTCTACAAACAATAAAAGTTGCAGCATAAGTGGCATTAGGGTGTGACCATGCACCAACACTAATACAAAATAAGACCACGCAAACTCTACACAGATGTTAGAAGTTAAGATAGTATTCAAGCATTTGTGATCTTCCTATTAACAAGTACATACCATTGACAGGCTTAAGCTCATCAGGAATATCAGAAACGTTGTCATCAAGAACATCACTATCCTCGTCACTATTTATGGTAGTGGTGGCATGATTGCCAATGAGTGTAGTTCCACCATGTGCAAGCACATCACAATCCACATCTGAGTCTTCTACAAACAATAAAAAGTTGCAGCATTACTAAGGCAAGTATAGCATTTTGATTGTGACCATGCAACAACACTAAGAACGCACATTTAAAAAATAAGAACACACAATCCTATTAATAAGTACATACCATTGACAGGCTCGTGTTCATCAGGAACATCAGGAACGTCGTCATCAAGAACATCACTGACACTAGGTTGACCTGTAGAATGTTGCATTTTAAAAATAAATATGGGTAATTCATATTACTATGCTCCTACTGTTTTGCCAACGTGCTGTACTTTCAGGAATCTGGGAACTGATATCAGTATTGTACAGTTTTCTTTTTGTTATGACTTTTCCTGTGTTGAAGCAAGTGTGATGTATGCATATGATCACCACACTCTTTGAATAATTAACTTCGTTGCGGGTTGCATGACCAAACCCATAAATTACGGTTACATGGCTTACCACAATCCGAAGCCTTGGAAAGCTTGTGTCGTCTAGCAGTTCGCAAGGGGATGGGAATAAGAGGACTTTGAAGATACTTGTTGTACTTTCCTCTTCGTTTCTGAACTCGAATAACGTCGGCCATCTTTATCTTGTTCAGGGGGGGTTAATTATGACATTCTAACACGTGATTTCATTATCTCCACCTGTGCGTGCCATATGGCAAATAAGAGACAAAGAGAGTTACCTGCGAGACTAAAAGATAAAGCATGGGACGATCCTCCAGCGAAAAAACGTATGTTACTTATTAGTATGAATATTGCATATTTTTTTACTGTGATTCTAAATTTATAGAACGGGTGAAGGTGGTTTGCGTGGAAACGAATAAAACCCACTTTGTCATGACCACTGCACTTGAAAAGGAAGACCGCGATTTTGTAACGGATGAAGATCTTCAAGTGGGAAATGTGTTAGTGTGGACCAAAAACAAAAAGAGAACAACAGTCCGTGTGGTAGCACAAATTGGTAGGCAATTCAGCACATACACATGTACGATCGCAACATATATTTGCCCTGAACTCTTTAGTCTTTTTTTAGCATACATAGTGGCACATTTGGTGGTTGTTATATAGTCTGGATTTGTAATAGAATTTTAACACCTGCCGCTTAATTACGCGTGCGAGGAGTATGACTGTTTTCTGTTTGGCTGATTTTCTGCAGAGCAACCTAAGATGTTTATAGAAGACAGTGCCAGTGGAAGTGATGAAGATGCAAGTGGAAATACGAAAGATGACAAAGAGGCTGGAAATACGAAAGATGACAAAGAGGCAAGTTATAATAAATATTGAACATTTGTATGCATGCTAAAATATTGTAATACTAGTGTGCTCTTTTGTTTGCTTGCAAACTGTATGTGTATGCTTGTGAATGAAGATATATTTGGGTACAATTACAAATGAATTTCCCACTTCAATACCCCCTTCCCCCCAATAAAAAATCAAAAAAACTAAGGTAATAATAAGCATCACTAGGAATGTGAATTCATGCTCCACACTTGAACACATTCACTGGGACCATTATGTATATAGATGATGATAACATTAGAAAAATTTATACACTGAAAAAGTGTGCATGATGCAGACATTACGGCCACCATGGGGATGGTCTCAACAGGCACAACCATGGAGCAAACAATGTATGGATGCATATGAGGTAACAACTTTTTATATCCCATTGTGTTAGTGATTAAAATTTGTATCTGTATAAAGAATATGGAGACACAAATTACGAGCAATGAGGTAAGGTATCTGTATTAGTCACATAGCAGTCACATTTAAAAAATAATTGACTGTACAGTAAGAAAAGAAAATCTGTCTGAACCAAGAAGTGACAAGAGGAAAGAGTCATATGTAAGTTTACATTATTTTATCTCCCAGTTATCTTCTCCTCTAATGCAACTGTTCTGTATGTATTTATTTTATGTCTGTATTATGCATACATGTATGCCTGTACACATGTATACATATACATTATGTAAGCATGTATGGTTCATTTTGAAATTTTTTTATCTGTATAAAGAATATGGAGACACAAATTACGAGCAATGAGGTAAGGTATCTGTATTAGTCACATAGCAGTCACATTTTAAAAATAATTTAGAAGATTGACTGTACAGTAAGAAAAGAAAATCTGTCTGAACCAAGAAGTGACAAGAGGAAAGAGTCATATGTAAGTTTACATTATTTTATCTCCCAGTTATCTTCTCCTCTAATGCAACTGTTCTGTATGTATTTATTTTATGTCTGTATTATGCATACATGTATGCCTGTACACATGTATACATATACATTATGTAAGCATGTATGGTTCATTTTAAAATTTTTTTCTCTGTTATGAGAAACAATTTTCAATTATCACATAGGAAAGTATTGTTGTTGATGAGCTGAAACTGATACGGGTGGCAGTGGAAGGCATTCTCACTCATCTGAGAACAAACAGCAACACAGGTATAAGTATTACATATTCTTTATTAATTCAGTTCATCTACTTCCACAACATAATTGAACCAACTTTTATAACATCAGTTCAACCTACTTCTACAACTCAATTTCAACCAGCTTCCATAGCTCAAGTTCAATGTACTTCAACAGTTCCAGTTATATCTCCTTCAAATTCTACAACACTGGCTTGTAGTTCAGATTGCGCACAGCCAGTTGGCCTATGTGGGACCTCCCACCTTCCTGAGTATTTCAGGGCTGTAAGTTACAGCAGTATGTAGCATTACAAGAATTTATATGCATATGTATGTTAACACAGAAAAGTGGTGTAGATTTGCTGAAGGTCAGAGGAACCACTGTTGTGAAGTATGCGTTAGGATTGATGGACGCGTTGTACACTGAGGAAGAATTAAGCACATGTTCATTTGTCCCTGTGGGAAAGTCCACAACTAGTGCAAAGCCACCTCTGTCCCCTACGAGAATGACATTGCTTGAAGGTATATTCTACAGATCATAATCTATACATGCATGTGACATATTGCATATTCTTTGATAGATTGCTTAAAAGAAAGGTTTACCAGCTCCGAGTTACAACATGATGCTGATGCTATGAGACAGTCCTGTAGCCAAAAATGCAGAGATAAATGCAGAAAGAAGTAGCTCTGTACTTGTAAGCATTATCTGTGAACGATGACAATGTACCTGCAATTATGTACTAAAAAAAAAATGAAAATGTTATGTGTTAAGAAGGCAAGATCATGTGTCAAAGAGGCAAGATCATGGCAATGATCATGGGTCATGGAGACAAGATCATGGCCATGGTCGTGGGTCAAGATCATGGGTCAAAGACCCATGATCATGGGTCAAGGAGACCAAGATCATGGCCATGATCATGGGTCAAGGAGGCAAGATCATGGCCACAAGGAGACCATGATCATGGGTCAAGGAGGCAAGATCATGGCCACAAGGAGACCAAGATCATGGGTCAAGGAGACCAAGATCATGGCCATGATCATGGGTCAAGTATGCAAGATCTTGTACAAGATCTTGGGCAAGACAGTGTGGAATTTGGCCGCAATAATCCACAGCATCTTGATCTTGGCCATGATCTTGGTCATGTTCTTGGTCAAGATTTTTTCGCTGGGTTCCGCTATAGAAGATGTCGTGGCACAGTTCGACGGTAAGTCGCGCACACATTGCAGTCTAATATAATTGTGTAACCTTCTTTTAGAAGCAGAAAAATCACAAGCCTCAAAGTCAGCCAAAAACCGCGTACCACTGGTTTGTATATATAACCTTTAAAAATGCCATGATTTCATCGTGTTATGGTCGTATAGAACATTCTTCAAGATGCGTTTCACCAACACGCAGAGGAGCTAAAAGCGGCGATGGAGTCAAAGACTTGGAAGGAACTTGACGAAGATCTTCGAAAACAGCTGACCAGTTCAGTAGAGGCACTCTTAATATTCAAGAAGTACCCCATTCCAAACTCAACTGCGCTCACGAAAAGGATCAAGGTAAGGGAATCATTTAGTTCATATTTCATTATTCTTGACTAATGTATGTGCTCTGATCTATACCAATAAGGATTTCTACACGACTAGAAGGACTACTGTTATAATCAAATCTGACCCAGAGAAGAAGAAAAAGCGCCGTTTGGCACTAAAGCGAAGTCGCTTAACATACGTACGTCAAAAATAAAGATTAAAAAAAAAAAAACACGTGTACTCACTTTTGTTTTTCGTCCTGTAGGCTGCACGAGACAAAGCAGTGAAAACCGCCATTCTGTCAGGGGAACTTAACGTTGATGACGAGGAAGGCATTGATAGAATTCGTTCTTCGGTGCAATTGGTACCGATATCAGAAGCGCGTGTGCTGAGTGACGAAGAAGATGAGCGAACAGCTTTCGAACAGCAACGTTTGGAGAACCTTAGCAGAGCGCGCGCTGTTCGTGCAGCTCGTCGTGAGCGCGAGGAATAGCACCAAGTGGCACCGTGGCGGACCCTGCTATGTTGACTAGCTGTCCTTCCATTTGTAATTGTCACGTGATGTATTAAAGACACATGTAATGGATTTTGTCGAAATCAAAGCTATGATTTGCAGCGTATTTCACAATTGAATTCCTTATTGATTTTACTGAGGGATACGTAGACAAATCATAATTGTATTTCACAATTGAAATAACTATTGATTTTTCAATGGAATCAAATGAAAAATGCCTGCATGATTTTGTTATGATTTTGTTGTTGATTTCCGATATGAAAGTAGTACTCAATCATTTAATGATTGGCCATTGGATTTTCTCAAACAAATCATCAGACAAATCTTTTAAATGATTCGACGCAATTTTTTCCTGTGGTTGTCAAGGGCGTTGCTATAGGCATTACACAATCATTTCAATTTTTCGTTTTTGTCCACAAAATATATGGCCGCAAACGCCTCGTACCACAATGGTACGGCGTCAGCATGGCAGGCTAAAACGAAGGTATTAATAACGTTACAACGTAGTGATTAAAAGTGTAGTGATTGAATTGGTCGTGATTTCAAATTTCGAGCTAGCTTTGTCTTTTAAAGTGAGTTTGAAGCTACTTTGGCAAGAACAGAGTGAGTTTTGAAGTGCCTGGTAGGCTGCTAGTATCGTCAGACCAAAGATCGAGTGAGTTTAATCATAGATATTATAGTTACAGGGATTGGAAACAAGCCCAATCAACACTAGTTAACACCTACACTCTGCACATTCGGGCACTATTTAGAATTCTGAACGATGGCTTGTGAAGATATCCTAGACATAGATTATATACGAATATAATCTATGTCCTAGACGACGGTGAGTAAACTTCGTTCGCATGCAACTCATTATTTGAAATAAGTGGTGTGTTTTCCTTAGCGGTACAGAATTTCATTGAAGCTGTTGACACGATTTTAGTGGAGGACAGCTACCAATTGCCATCTCCAGTGGCTTCCAATTGTTTAACGGCAGCTAAAGTATTGAATATTTGGATGAAAAAGCCAGAGAACAACAGCGAATTGGATTTATTTAGTAAACATCTTCATTCAAATCTTTCTAAAGCTACAAGATTGCTTTTAAACACAAAGAGAATGAGTAAAGGCAGAGAAAAAGTGGTGTGGGCCAGGTGTGGGCTATGTGTATTAGTAGAAAGATCTCAGTGGGAGAAATATGAACAAATACGATATTTTATAAGTAATTGGATGCATGTGTATCAGAAATCCTGACTTACAGAAATCGTTGATATTAATATATGCAGAAATTAATGATGCGGAAAACCGGTAGCACTTTGAAAATTTATATAAAATTTCCCATAGTAGCACCACGATAGAAAATCAGACGTTGCTGTGTAAAAATCTATGCTCTATCTGGCAGTGGTATTGTATCATTTTTAAATACAAACGTGACTACGTTATACCCGCAAGTTCTAATACGTGTTAAAAAAGCTGTTTTAATCAAATCGCGCTGTTACTAACGAGCAAACTATGTAAAACCTATGCGTTGCTGTGTAGAAACGCGACCACTATCCGATTTACTTAAAAAAAGGACTACAAGTTATCTAAAAGGCCATAACACCCGCAAGTTTGAAACTGGAAGCTACGCGCGAAGATAATTGTATCTCTTCTTCTGTACGTCGTACAAAAAAACTTTAAACGTTGCCGAAATCTACACGCAATAAAGAATCCAGACATGTACCTTGTTTTGACGTAGCTAAAAAATTAAAAAAAATCCATAGGGGGAGGATAGCCAGTCACTCAATTAACAAGTGCGCGGATGGTAAATTCTTGCATGTACAGGGTTCAATGGCTCACGTGCGCCGTTTCCAATCCCTCTAACTATAATATCTATGAGTGATCTATAGCTTTAGCATTAGATCTACTTCTGAGTTTATTGTGCGTAGCAGGCATAGTTCACTGTTCGTATACAAAGGGTCCGTCCCTAAGGCCTTGAGCTACACTAAGTATAAACGCCGGTTTCGGCATGGCGAGCCAACGCGACGATGAAGTAATATACATGTATTAGTAGTAGTATCGTACCCCGACCAAATGTACGTAACGATGATCGTCACGACATAAGCGTCGTTACGTACATTTGGGTCTGGGTACGAGACTATGCATGTATCACCGACACGAAGTTTAATTTAGCTTGAGGAGAAATAAATTAAAATTAAGGGTTTATACCCGACCATGCACCATTTAGCCCTACTAAAGTTTTTACCCTTCCGCCGCCACTGAAAGCGGAAACTCAAAGAAAGTGATTATCCATCTGTCCTAACTTTTTTTCAAAAGAAGACCAAAGGTTGGTTTTTTATCGTAGCCAGCACACTTTGCATCGTGCATTGTACAAATAGCGCTGTAAAGTATTACTGCCCGCTTTTTTTTACAGCCATGCAGGTCACTTCGCTTCATACACAATTTTGCATGTAAGGATTTAGAGAGAAATCTATGTGTCCCTCACACATTTCAGGGTGCATTGACAGCAATGTTGGTCAAACTAGCTCAGGTATGAGAGGTTTTGTTCATTTCTGTATACAAGTATTGTCCTGCATTCACCATGCATTGCATATCGGGACGGCAATGCTGATCTCTGCTGATGATACTGGTAGATGCAATACATATGGTGAAATGAGCGGTCACCAAAGTTGTAAAAGTTACAGTTTATTTGTTTCTAAGATTCCATCGCATGATTTATGTTGTGCATATTTAGAAAGACATAATATGATTCTTTTTGTGAATTATCTGTGATCCGTTTTTATCAAGAATACGTGCTATTAATAATGTACAGCAAAAACTTAAACTTGATAATTTCTAACTATTCCATGACGATACTTCACTTACACTGTACAGCAACGGAATCTTGTTGCTCAGTATCCTCTGTCTTAGATTCTACATAGAAAATACCCCTTTTATATTGAAAGTTTTGGTTCCTGGAGCCAAAATAGTGCTTTCCGTAGAAAAGTACATAGAATGCACCTAATTACAGTATTCCACCAGCTATAAATCCTGATTCGTGTTGGATTTTTCACTTGCGGCAACAGATTCTGGTCCACTATACACCAATGTGTTTTACTGTGGTAACAAAAGATTTTGTGCCTTAAACCTGTCAGTTCCAGGAGGATTTATATTATAATGGTCATTGATGCTCATGATTCAATGATTACTATTAAAAATGGTGGCCAATGCCATATATGGCGCTACCGTGATCAGACCAGTGGGTATTTTGGTATTGAAGAGCATTGAGTCTAGCTTCTGTGTGTGTGTGTGCGTGTGGTGTGTGCGTTTTTGTGTGTGTGTGGTACACAATGTATATGTGGTATGTGTGTGGTGGAGTGTATGTTTGCAGTGTGGGCAGACAACAGCATGCTGCTTTTCAGAGAACAAACTACCCTGTGTGATGTATCTGTGCGTGTGTGTGTGTGTGTGTGTTTTATACATGTGTCTAGAAGACAGGTGACTTAGATTTTACACAATGATATCCCTTTGAAGTTACTGATTAAACCTCAACTTATTATTGGGCCCTTAATGTGGTGTGGTTGCTCTCAAGTGATGCTTATGAAAGCTCAGTAGCTGATGGTGGCCAGACCAGTGGGTATTCTGGGATTGAGTCAAGCCTCTCTCTCTCTGTGTGTGTGTGTGTGTGTGTGTGTGTGTGTGTGTGTGTGTGTGTGTGTGTGTGTGGCACTGCACAAGACCATATCTTATGCAGATCTGCATATTCTGCGCATATTCTTCGATACGTATCACCATATGAACCGTATGCAGTTTTCTATATGATTCACTGACGCACACACAATCACGCACACCAAGGTACCATTCAGGAGGGGATAAGACACATGCTGTAAGGGGTTGCAATATGCCATATCTGCTCGACGTGCTGGGAAATCCCTAAAAGTTGAAAGTCATGGTCAGCAGTGGGACAATCGCGGCAGTGATGGCCGCCGCTGCATCATATCCACGGTGACGTAGAAGGTATTGGAGGCCTGCTCAAACAGTACCACGTACCCCTGGCCATCACAGAGGTTACAGAAGGGGACTGCACCACACTCGCACCGACGTACAAGCTCAACATGACCGATGAGTTCTGAAGCTCACAGTGTGCCACTGACCATCGTTGAAGGTTCTGGTACTGTTGGATCCAGCGACAGCTGGTCCAGAGCCCACATCAAATATTAACCATGGCAACCCGCCATGAAGCTTCACCCCCAGGAAGTCAGTCATTACAGGTAGAAGAGAATGCCGCTGGGGTTGTAGGTATGGAACTGGACTGTGGCCTGGTTAATAAAACCACAAAGGAAAATGTGCCCGCTGAATGTAGCCAGGCCCCTACCGTCGAAGGAGGTGCCCACATCTCTGACTGGGACTTAAGGCTGGGGAGTCGATGGTGCAAGGTGTAGGCAGTGATGACATAGTCGGGTTGGAGGGGAGCATTCCATTGGAGGGACATGGAAGAGGAATTGGTATTGAGGATGAGGGGGGAGCGTGGCCCACAGGTGCTAAGGGTGTGAGAAAGATACAAAGTGGTTGTCAATGACCACTTGGGGCTTTGTTGAATATAATTGAACACATAACACATACCCCACACACACATCATGTGCACATGGCACACATGCATGCAAATGCTGCTTGTGTCTGCTAAGTGTACAAACTGAATGATGACTGCCATTTTCTTTACGCAAGGCAAGAAGAGAAGGCCATAAAACATGTACCTACAACACCAAATCATACACATATACATGTACCTGCAACACAAACAACATCCACACACATACATGTAAACACACAACCACACACACATACACATGTGCACATGCACAGACACACACACATGCACACACACAATACATACAACACACACAAACAACACACACACAACATACAACACACAACACACACACACACACACACACACACACACACACACACACACACACACACACACGGTCCACATACGTACCACTATCCAGTGTTGTGACATTGGCAACACCACCAGTCTGACATCCAGCTGTGGTGCATGCTGCTTCCACAAAGCTGTACTGCGTTGATGGCTGCAGGTTATGTACCACGGGACACTGGATGTACATGTAGTGAGAAGGACGTACCCCAGTACGGAAACAGCTTACACATTGCAGGCTGTGATGATCCCATTGGGAACTGAGGGGTTAAACTACATCACATTGACAGAGGAAGGAGAGTGCCAGAAGCTGAGGGCTTGGAACCCCCAATGGTGCTGTGAAAGGGACCAAGATGTGACAACCATACATAAACACACACACACACACACACACACACACACACACACACACACACACACACACACACACACACGACAGTGTGCATATACATGTACATGTATGTGAGTGTGTGTGCGAGTGATACATGTGTGAATGTGAGTATGCATGAATACATATGTTCACACACAGACACACACACACACACACACACACACACACACGTGCTTTTCATTGCAATACAGGGGGTGTGGCACCTACATGTGCTTACACAGCATGCGTCATGAGCGGGGCTACAAATACAAGTGTTGGTCACAATAAATGGGTGGGGTATATATAATAATCGGAGATCATACACTTCCAAAGGGTGGGGTTTCCCCAAGAAAGGTGCCCCCCCCCCTATCCCACACATCATACTGGATCAGCAGGCCATTTAGATTGGACAGTGCAGTCCCAGCGTTCAGAGCAGTAACATTGGGAGCAGCCTGGGATGTGGGCATGGCTTGTAATGTCTTCAAGCTGCTGGAGTTGCTTTGGCCACACCCACCGGATGTGCAGGCCTGTACCAGTATGTACGCTGTAAACAGTTGTAGTCCATGTATGGTATTGGACAGGGCAGGGATTTACCACTCCCACCCCCTATCCAACCCCTGGTTTGCCCCTAATTTGAATAACCCAGTGAGAAGGCCAACAGTATACCATATCCACACTCAACAAGGCCAACAGAATAGGGAGAAGGCCAACAGAATAGAGAGAAGGCCAACCGTATAGGGAGAAGGCCAATACACAGGAAAAAAAACGCGTCGAATCACTTTATGATTTTCAAATGATTTGTCACTTACATTATGTTACAGAATGTTTACATTCTGTTACAGTCTGTAAACATTCTGTAACAGAATGTAAGTGACAAATCATTTGAAAATCATAAAGTGATTCGACGCGTTTTTTCCCTGTGATAGTATAGGGAGAAAGCCAACAGTACAGGGAGAAAGCCAACAGTATATAAGGAAGAAGCCCAACAGTATAGGGAGAAGGCCAACAGTATAACAATAAAGGAAGAAGACCAACAGTATAAGGAGACGGGCAATTAACGGTTCGGGAGTAAAGGGAGAAGGCTACTACTGGTTACAGTACAGGGAGATGTGCACCATTATAGAGAGATGGCCGTGCCGAACATACCCTACGCTACTAAATTCACATAGTATACTCACCATAACACCTGCGTCTCAGAAGATGAAAGCATGAAGGGCATACGTAGTTCAATCCTAGTTGGGCGTAGCCCGACCTGGCGGAAGGTCGGGTATCAAGCCTATACCTGGATTTGTACCCATCTGATAGTGCTGTGGGCTATTAACACCTGATTAGTCTGACCGTTGATTGAGTGTTAATTACGCGTTGGTCGCGTGGCAGGCTATGAATCTGTTTTTAAATGATTTGTGAGACTACGTCCTGCTGGATCTCTTAGACTATTATCTGTCGGTGAACATTCGTCCCATGAGAATGACTACACCTGAAGTAGCGGTATGTGACTAGTATAGTACGTAGTAAAAGAAAGTTATGGTTGTCATTATAGATCCGAGTTGGTTACAAACGAAAAGCCAAAACCTATGTATTAACTCCAAAACGAAAGCGCATATATCGCTTTACCTGATCTTCCATTATTGACACAAGAGGGGTCACGACGATGACTAAAAAATAGCCTCGCTCTTTTTTCATAAATTGATCAAACGCTAGTGGCAAGCAAGCGTAACATAAACTCTTGCCAAAGCCAGTAGGCAAAACTGAAAAAACATCTCTGCCCTCAATGAAAGAAGCAGCTACTTCAAGTTGCGTAGCCCAACTCCTTAGATGCGTCGGTAACGCACTCTTTAACTCTCTCCATAGTCCAAGCAAATCGCATGCACGCGTAATTGTCACTCAATCAACGGTCAGGTGTTAATAGCCCACAGCACTATCAGATGGGTACAAATCCAGATACCCGACCTTCCGCCAATACGCGAAGGTCGGGCTACGCCCAACTAGTTCAATCCCTGCATGCATCATTGTGCCTAATTGATGCGCTCCACATCTCCAGTGCAATGACGCATAGCCTTTTAATTTGTGTATGATTATATATATAATGTATCGGTTCAATTACAATTGTAATTCAAATTGTATTGATAGTTACGTTACAGCCATTAAAGTTTATAACCGTTAAACTATACAAGTGTACATAGTTTTGTGAAGGAGGCGTGACATTACAGTAAAGCTGTCCTGGCCTGATAAGCTACATGTACTTGCTCTGATAGAATGCATTTGCCGTGTCGATCGCGATCATATGCATGCATATTGACATGACATTGTCATAGACATATATTTAACATAGACAGTCTATATGATCTACAATGACTGCATGTACCTATATGCTATACTACTAGTATTGATTTTACTTCATGAATGATATACATGTAAATAGGAAGACAAAATATCCTCGCATGCATGTATTGAAGTAGAAGCTCACATCGAGTTCAAAAGCAGTTCCGTGCAGAATTGATGAGTCCCACATACTCAATTAATCTGTTTTAGAGTGTGTACACTATTGCCTTAAATAGCTGTTTGTACCCAATATTGCAGCTGCAGAAAAACCTCAAGCTTGTGGATAGTATCTTATCATGAGATCATGATTTGTGTGTGTGTGTGTGTGTGTGTGTGTGTGTGTGTGTGTGTGTGTGTGTGTGTGTGTGTGTGTGTGTGTGATGTTTCATAATCTACATGTATTAACCAAGCAAGTTACTGTTTGGTGGTGAAGATAATTAAAATGAATTTCAAAGGACAGTATTGATCACAATATGCATAAAACATGTCGAACAAGTTCTAAGTAAGAAACAGTTAATTGTAGGTCCCACATCAGACAGCAAGTTTCAGTTGCTGTTGGGTCAAAGTGACAGTAGAATACACAAAATCACATTTAGAGCAGACAGCAAATAAGGTCTGCTGGCCTATGTGGAAAGAGAAGTGGAAGGAATATTAGAAATAGTGAGAAGTGGGGTGGAGGAAGGAGACGAAGGGAGAGGAGATGGCAAGGAGGGACCAGAGAGGATGGGTGGAGAGAAGAAGGGAAGAAGGGAGGGAACAAGTGAGGAGAGGAACAAGGGAGGAGGAAAATGAGGGAGAGGGGGTGAAGGGCAAGCATGAGGGAAGTAGTAGTGGGAGAGGAAGTGGAGTGGGGAGAGGGAGGGAGGAGTGGGGAGAGGGAGGGAGGAGTGGGAGAGGAAGAGGAGTGGGGAGAGGTAGGGAGGAGTGGGAGAGGAAGAGGTAGGGGGAGAGGGAGGAGGAGTGGTAGAGGCAGAGGCGTGTGGAGGAGGGAGGGAAGGAAGTGGGAGAGGAAGAGGTGGGGAGAGGGAGGAGGAGTGGGAGAGGAAGGAGGAGTGGGGATGAGGGAGGGAGGAGTTGGACTAGGAAGAGGGTGGGGAGGGAGAGGGAGGGGGAGGAGAGTGGGAACGAGGGAGGGAGGGGTGGGTGAGGGAGGTAGGAGAGTGGGGAGAAGAGGAGGAAAAAGTGGGGGAGAGGGAGGGAATTTAGTACTATTACGCAAGTGGGTAGGAATGGGTAAGAGAAGAGCAGGGACCAGAGGGGGAAATGGTGTGATCAGAGAAAACGGAGAGGTGGAAAGGATGAAATAGAGAAATTTTTTCAGACGCACAATAGGTCCTATGTGCTCTTTAAAAGAGAAAGTAGCGAACATATACTGGAAAGAAAAAGCAGACGTAACTCGTTACTTATACCATATTACTGCGCACCACGGCTCTATAGCTATGATACAGACAAGTAGGGCCTAGTAATCGGCTGCATAGCACATTGGTACTATTATATTAATACGAGGCGGAGTGAATCATAGGCCTACCTTGGCTTTGTGGAAAGAGTCTATTCGATCGATAGCTAACTAGCCAAAGCTAGAGGACACTACACCGGCTGGCCAGGGCACCGCTCGATACATCGGTGAAGCTAGTACGGTACCTGGCTGTACACATCAGATCCTCAGAGTCAGCTTAGCAGCAGCTGATCCCATATGACCAACTTTCGGCCTGCAAGATGGGCAGAATTAATAATGTATGAAGGATATTTGATATTTGTACATGCACACATAGATCTGTAGTCACATACACAGTGGTGTAGAGAGTATGTCGACATCTTCTGCAGGGAGCAAGCAAATAGCATTGCCCCACATTCACATATCTTGCAGGCCCATAGCCAGTCGATTCTTTACTATATGTATACATTTAAGCAAACATACAATACAGGTTGATTACAAAAAGCACCACCTTACTCCCAGGTACATTGGGAATGTCATCTTGGTTCAAGGAGAAACACTCTTGCCTGTGCCTAGTGTACAGTGTATATGTGTACATTACAGTCAACAAGCAGGAATAGAATACATGTACATAGAAAAATTAATACCACAATATATGTGGCAAGCGAACTAGTATGCAAGATACGCACTGGCAAAACTAAAACACGCACCAACACATGTGCTGGTATACTATCTGAGCTACGTGTGCAATAATAACCCACAATAACCAGCTTACCACATAGCGCGAATTCAGTTAGTCACCATCGTTGGGCAAATCGATTTGCCCAACGATGGTGACTAACTGGATTCGACATACTGGTCCCGATATGTATCCCGATACGAACATTGCTGCATATGCATATGGTAGAGTCTGCATAGTTCTGCATATGATACACTTACGCGCAGTGTGTGTCTGTGTGTTATGTGGGTGTGGTACACAATGTATATGTGGTATGTGTGTGGTGGAGTGTATGTTTTGTTTTGTTTGCAGTGTGGGCAGACATTAGCATATTACTTTTGCAGACTACATGTAGCTACCCTGTGTGATGTGTTTGTGTGCGTCGTGTGTGGTTTGTGTGTGTGTGTGTGTGTGTGTGTGTGTGTGTGTGTGTGTGTGTGTGTGTGTGTGTGTGTGTGTGTGTGTGTGTGTGTGTGTGTGTGTGTGTGTGTGTGTGTGTGTGTGTGTGTGTGTGTGTGTGTGTGTGTGTGTGTGTGTGTGTGTGTGCGCGTGTTTTATGAATGTACATATGTCTAGAAGACAGGTGACTTAGATTTTCCATAATTATATCAGTTTGTTACTGATGAAACCTCAAATTATTATTGGGTGTGGTTGCTCCCAAGTGATGCTTATCTTTGAGGTGTATGTTGAAAGCTTAGTAGCTGATGGTGGCCAGAGGAATGGGTATTTTGGTATTGAAGAGCACTGAGTTTAGCCTCTGTGTGTGTATGTGTGTGTAAGGAGGTTGTCAGGTTGTGTCATACATTTGGCATAAACGTGTAGTGTTTGATATGTGCTTTTGTCATGTTGTCATCTAATACATACACTGATACCCCATGGGGTTCAAAACCATCACATCTTCAGGTAGGAGTGTTCAGATCACTTCAAATTTGGAATGTGTCCTGTCGCTATTGAATGTTTTGTTCTTTAATTTGTACTCTATCCGTTACGGAGATACAGCTGTGCAAAGTTAATGCACATTTCCGCTCTATGTACACGATTAATTGCAGGCAGTTGAGTTCCATTCTCCCAATCCACATGAATACCCTTGTTCTACCCATTTTCCACCTCTTAAACTAAGCAATAGCTGGGTATTTTTATATGGGTCAAAGAAGATGAGTAATCATGTCATATGACGATCATACCGAACTAACAGATCCAAGTGAAAGGTTATTTCCACCTCTCACATCTCAGAAGGCAGTACGCATCACAACTTGCGTAAGGATTGTTTTTGCTAATCACTTGCATCACTCTTTGGTACCCATGCACACTTCTCTTGTAGTGTACTATACAGCTACACTCATGTACAGTACACTTGTACACACACACACACACACACACACACACACACACACACACCATGAAAACATTACTACCCCCCACACACATACATACACACACACACTAACATGTACATTGCATGTAAGGTCTGCTCTACGAAACTTGATCTCTTTACATGCACATACATTCTAGTCCATTTAACAGCTTTATGCATGTTTGATGGGCCACTGATTTGTACCCAAATGAGACTGGCCAGTTGTACTTTTAGTATGTCCCTCTGTATCATTGCATGTGGTTGACAAATTCACGCCTTGCGTGTTGAGTTCCCTTATGGCTGGTTCTCTGTACATAATGTATATAACATGTGATGCTTAAAGCTTTAACTTCACACACACTCACATCACCCTTCTCTGAGAAGGTGTGAAATAAAACTTTCTTATTTGGTATAACCCTTGCTAAACTTTTTGTTTGCTATGCTCAGCTTTGGTGTCACTTTAGCCTCTTATTTTTACACAGAGTACATGTACATGCTCTCACACACACAAACAATAGAAAAGCAATACACACACTAATTATGATGGCACCCTCACACACACATGTCACTGTATGTCCCTCTGAATTCTATTCTGTTGAACAGCTCACGACGCCATTGATCCTATTCTCAAGTTCTGTATCTCTCAGTGTAAGTATTTTCTTTGAATCCAGCCCTATAAGGATTTTCTTTCTTTTGGTTGGCTAATCAAATTAATATAAAATTTTTACTAATTGCTTAGTTAGGTTTCTATAAACCTATCACAGGCCCTGAACTACCAAAATCTGCACTGGTAGATAGGAATCTTCATATTCATCTCCATAGCCCATTCTCAAATCATCCTTCCATAAAAAAAATAGCAGCTACAATAACTTCTTACCAACATTCATTTACATGTACATGTATGCTTTGTGAAAACAGCATGAGAACTAAGAACCCAAAGTCACCACAAGTGGTACAAAGGCCATGCAATAACAGGATCAGAGTGAAGATAAGAGATTAGCAAGGGTTACTGCAAAAGGGACAGCTTCCTGCAGCAAAGGGTGCATGATGTGAGTGCACAAGAATGGCTCATGCATGTGGCACTGTATATTGTTCTGTGTGTGAGAGTGTGTGTATGTGTGTGTGTGTGTGTATGTGTGTGTGTGTGTTAGAGGACCAATCCTATGGGGACGAACACGATGTATGTACATTGTATGGAATACTACATGCAGGCTACATGGGCATGTATATGTGCAGTCAAAGGAGGATCTACAGAGAACCAGTTATATGGGAACTCCACATGCACGGAGAGTTGTCAAAGGAATATTGTTTTTACACGATGTGTGCATGTGCATAAGAGAGTCACTGTGAGGGCATGTTCACATACTCTGTGTGAACTGTAAGCAGTGACCAAACTCTTTGCAAGAGCTGAGTGAGTGTAACATTAAGTGAAGTTTAGAAAGGGTTATGTCAAATGGGAAAGGATGATGCATGTAAGTACATAGGAGCTTAACAAGCCTTCAGCGTGTCATGTTGCATAGTGTTATTCTTTGCAACACGCATAACTGTGTGTGTATGTGTGTGTGTGTGTGTGTGTGTGTGTGTGTGTGTGTGTGTGTGTGTGTGTGCAAATTTATATATAATGTGCTTGATCCTATGGGACACGATGTAGTCACTGAGAGTACACAAGCCCAGTCTCCGTTTGAGTGTGACATTTAGTAAGCGTATGTCAAATGTGGGAAAGCTTTATAATATTTACACTACTAGGGAAGGGTGGCACAAAAGGGTGATGTGAGTGAGTAGGAAAAAAATCCTTATAGGCGCATCGCGATGCGTACTGCCTCCCGCGACGTGAGAGATGGCAACGACCATTCATTTGGATCGGTTAGCTCGGTACAATCGTCATACAAATTAATGACTCATTTTCTTTGACTCTTATAGATTCATACAAGGAAAAAAGAAACAGTTGTGGACAGCCATAGGTTATTTTAAGGCCGAGAACTTGTGGAGAATGGGTGGAATTAGGAAGTGATAAATATTCATGGCGGATTGAGAGAATGGAACTTGGGTAGCTTGCAATTAATGGCATGAATCGAGCGGGAAATGTGCATTAAGTTTGCACAGTTGTATCTCTCTAACGGATAGAGTGAAAATGAGCAAACTGAACAATTCAATAGCAACAGGATCCCTCTCCCTACATTCCAAATTGGAAGCCATCTAAACACTCTTATCTGAAGATGTGGTGGTATTGAACCCCACGAGGTGTCAGACCTTGTAATATTGGCACGGTTATACTGCAAGATACCAAATTAAGCATTGCTATAGATAAAGGGTCTGGTATAAAGTGGTGAAATTATGACATTGGTAGCAGAAATGGTACAGAAGTTAAAGCAATTCAATCGTAAGGCATTTTTATAACTATTATATATAAATGATGCACAATCTTCTCATGAACTGTCCCGTTTATATACACGTAACATGTTAAGTAGCATAGCAAACACATTTGCCTAATAAAAGGAATAACTTACAACTTTGTAAGTATACCTAAGGTGAATATAATAATGTGAGTCATTGTGGTTTTATCCATACCCTTGGAATGCATTGACTTTAAGCACGATTAAACAGCTAGGTTGATTTGACTGATAGATTTGATTGCTAAAAATAAAGCAGTTAACATTTAAGCTCATTAGAAGCTTTTAAAGACTTACTGTTTTATCCAGTATGCAAGGATGACGTAGAGGGGAAATCCTTTTCAAACACATCACTTTCCTTGAGACATCGAACAATCCCTTCAGAAGTTTGCCATGGCTTCCATTAGGGTTACCCTGAGACAACGAAACGAAATTGCTGCATACATTGCCAACTGACATACATCTACTTACTGCCTTCTCATACTGTTGGAAAGTGGACATAACCTTTGTAAATATTCCACAATCTTCAAATACTACAACAGGTGTGTGCCATCACGGAACATCATGCAGCTTCTTGACCTCTGCACTGAAGCTATCCTTATCTCCCAGAGGAAGCCATTTCCATACCTTTTTCATTCTACCTGTATAACCCATAGCTAATTAGCAGTGGCAGGTAGTACACTACAAACCTTCTTGATCCTTCTTTTCTGGCACAGCCAGTTTCGGACCTATTTGGGAAGTTCATTATCGACGAGAAAATGCCAGCAACAGAAAGCATACATGACCGACAGTTAAATATATTTAGGCTCATAAATTGAGCATACAGGTAACAATGATTATTATGGAAATGAAACAGTTTGCAATTAACGTCAGACTTTTTCTGCAGTTCCAGTGGACTAGATTTTTCAGGGCTCTCTTCAAATTTAGATTCCGATTGTTTCGACGGTAAAGTAGAATTTACATCAGCCATGTTTGTTCGCGTGGTCCTGTCTCGTTAAGTACCCTGGGGTGCAGGCACGCGGGCGGGGGAAAATGTTTCGCGAGTTCCGGTATAAAAGGTGCAGATAGCCACACCCGGAAGGCCAATTTGAACGGCCAAAGATGCCATTATTTATGCATACCTGCATCGAGTTATCTGTCTCCTGAATTAAAAGATCGATCGCCCCTTGTTTTGTGTCAAAAAACTCAATGACTATTTGTCCAGGCAAGGGTCTATTAGGAGAGCCACGCGCGTGCATTATTATTATATTTTGTCGAGGTGGGAGCGTTCGCCGTCTCTAGTCGTTATTTAAAGACTGTGAACACATGACACTCGTTGCAAGCAAACCGGCAAAATAGGTGTGCATTGAGAGTGCATGGGTGCATTTGTACTGGCCGTAGTAAGTCACCAAATTTTGTTTTGGGGGGTGGGGGTGGGGAGCTAATTAATATTCATGCAACGCCAGTTATGCATGGTACAACAACTACGAAATTGAACATTGTAAAACTAAGGGCAGTACATGCAAGAACGAATTAAAAGAAAAATACGGCATATTATTAATGATTATGAATGCATTATACTAGGTGGCCTCCCGCCCCAGCCACGGAGCGCTGCAAGTTGGGGTCTGGGCAGAGTCCAAGAAGCTTTGCAACTTTATCATTTGGAAGTCATGAAATTTAGTAGTTTTACCTGATGATTAATCGATTTTGAGCTTTAATTTTGATCAACTAATGTAATAAATTTATAATAGCACAACAAGCACAACAAGCTTCATGTTAAAATCTGCTGACTGAAATAAAGTATTGATTTAGTCATTGAATGGCACGATGCCCTCAAAACTTGCACTCAAAACTTGCCAAACACCTCCAACCTACTACTTCATTCAAACTCGTTCTAACACTATGTCATTGACAGAGCATTTATTCTTCCCTTGTGAGCGCGGAAAATCGTAATGTTAGTATTTGAAACGTAAGTAAACCTATACGTACACTTCCAGCATTGGTGCCTGGTATGACATCAATATATAAGCTTCAACTATATATATATAATAAGGTGCAAATGAGTATCTGACATAATGTACGTTGCACAGATAAAAGAGTTAAAAACGTCAAGAGGTATAAACCTAACCACATTTGCTGAAAACTGTCAGGAACAGTTGGGTAACTCATACAGCTTTCACAATGTAATAATTATTCCTGTTAATTTTTCGCCCCGGCCCTCCGGATAAATGGGTTTGTCATAAGCGCTTAGTGAATGGACTACAAACATACACTGTGCACAATATCTGGTTTTGCTATATCCAGCTTCATAAACTGTAATAGAAATCGCATCCAAAATGAAAGTAGACTTGACTAAGCAATGGACTGGAACTTATGTCACTTGTACTAACCCAATGTTTTGCTCCACTCAGATGACATAAAACTCTTTTTAGACTCACATAGTTTTACTTTTTAATATATGGGATCGTTTCCGCGAAAGGGACCTATACAGTACAGATTAGCTAATGCATACATCATTAAATTTCAGTGCGTAAAAATGTATGGATAATTAAAACTTTAGAGCCTTACAACTCTATGACAGATACTCCGATTCTCAGTGCGTAAGCAGCAATGTGTAGATGTCAGTTCAGACTTCTTAAATAAATGCGTTAGGTTCCTTGTGCGGAAACGATCTCATATATAGACTTGAAACTTTCTGACAATTCAGGTACATGTACTTCATTTTGACACATCATATTTAATTCTCTATATATTTTGCATGTGTGTCCTCCTGTTAATGCCTGTGCAGTCTATTGTATGATGTAAAAAATATGTGCACAAACCAACCTATATATGTATTTGTGGAAACTGTAAACAATGATTATGAGTATTCATTCGTTTATGTGCTCCAAACAGCTTCAATCTAAATTAATGTGCAGCAACCAATTTGGAGGTGCACAATGCCATCACAACAATGTGGCAAGTAATGATCAAACTATTTTTGATTCAATCAACTAGTACTGCTGCTGAAAATTAATGTATCAGGCAAACGAGTCATAACCAATTTAATAATATGTTGCATTACTCGTCAAGCTAGTGACTAAATTGACAAGCTTGACTTTATCCATCAACCTGTTCCTACTCAACCCTCCATTCCTCCACCAATTCCTCCCACCTCTGCTAATAACAGCAGATACTGGTGATTTTTTGGAGATGTGAATATAAATATAAATCCCCCACATCCTCACACCACATACACACACACACACACACACACACACACACACACACACAACACTGATACATTTGATGTTTCAGGTTAGTGATTTGGAACAAATGCTCAGTTTAATGGTAAAGCTTGGTATTAATTAAACTTTGCAGTTGTTATGGGACAAACATAGAGGGAAATAAATTCCAAACATCCTTTTGCCATATTTCTGCATAAATTTGACAACTTTGATTTAGTGCCATTGTACATTAGATTATGTATAAACCATCCATTGATGCTTCAGCAATGGGATATTAGTGATGTTTAAGCATGTGACCTCCTACACATGTGCATGTACACGTATATGGCCATGGGGCGTTAGAATAGAATGGGGGAAGGCGGGAAGCCGGATACTTATGCTCCTTTGCCTAAATAAAGCACATTGTTCCAATCTGATTAAATTTGAGGGTGCTCAATCATGTTGATATATGATATTTGATTTGTTTAATAACAGACAAATAAGCTCAACTAGGCACAATACATCTACTTCTGAACAACCACTTTGATTCCATTTGCTGCCTACCTGAATAACATACAGAGTGATAAGTTCAGAATGAGTTTAGACAGATGGCTGTAGTTCCAGCCCCGATGTACATGTACCAGGAGTAGTCTGACCAGGAACTGGAACTGACACGTGACAAAAGCAACACATATAGTTTGGTCCACTCATATACATCTATTTTTCTGATTCCACTCACAGAATCCATTAATATTGTTATAGCAATTAAACAACCACAGTCAATATTAATTAAGAGGATGATGAAGCATAAATGTACTGTTAAACACATAAGCATGCATGCAGTTATGTTGACCCATTCATGTCAACATCATTCTTGATTGAATCTAACTCACTAAGAGATACTATTATCTTTGTTTCATTCATTGCTGGGACTTGCACATTATCAATGCTGTTTCTTGACACAGATAAATCGAGGTTGTAATCTATAAAGTTTGCTGTTTGAGTGATTTGGTTTGTGGACTGTTGCATCATTTTTTCATAGGCATCTATTTGTTCTTTCATGTCACGAAGCTGTTGCTCTGTTTGTTCCTTCTGTTGTCTCATGTCACTAAGCTCTTGTTCCTTCTGTTGCCTCATGTCAGAAAGCTCTTGTTCCTTCTGTTGCCGCACTTCATACAGTTGTTGCAATGTTTGTTCCTTCTGTTGCGTCATGTCATTAAGCTGTTGTACTGCTTGTTCTTTCTGTTGCCTCATGTCACTCAGCTCTTGTTCCTTCTGTTGCAACAGTTGTTGTAATGCTTGTTCATTCATGTCACTAAGTTCTTGTTCCATCTTTTGCCTCATGTACTGAAGCTGTCCTACTGCTTGTTCTTTCTGTTGTCTCATGTCACTCAGCTCTAGTTCCCTTACGTCACAAAGCTGTTTTTCTACTTGCTCCTTCTTTTGCTGCATTTCACGAAGCGCTTGATCAGTTTGCTCCATCTGTTGCCTCGTGTAATGAAGCTGTTGTTCCACTTGTTCTTTCTGTTGCTTGACATCATTAAGCTCTCGTGACATTTCATCATACATCTAACATTGCAGATACAAACATAATACCTAATTGTACAGCATTACAGTACACAGATTATGATAAAATATCAATATTATGTCATTATTCAAAATAACAATGAAGTAAAAAACATGAATTCAATAGTCCATGCTGTTAAAATATCATAATCTATTCTGTGGATTGTGTTCTGTGTTTTTTTCTTTATATTTTTAAAGATATGCAATATAAAATACACTGACGCACAATTACATACACATAACAATTCATGAGGGCACAATCCTGGTGAGGATAGCCGAAGAAATGGATCTCATGAGGCAGGTGTTCAGCCTTCCGTAAATCTCATTTATAAGCAACATTATATCCAGCTACCGATAGTTTCATGAGCCGTTATGACATGTATTTGATCATAGATAGTATATTTTCAATATTAAAAACACATAACACATTATGTAATTCATTTAAATAGTGCGTTTTAGCTCTTTTCTACTTCCGTATTGGATAAAGCTGAAGACAGCGGGTGGGTTGTGAGAACGAGGACTGTGGAGTGAATCATGACTAAATCTACCCTTTTCATCTAAATTTGGGTCAAAATGCACAGATCACTGCAGTTCTGTCTGTAACAAGCTGCTATTTTCTGATCTGTACAATGAACGATACATGTAAATGAAAGTTGAGACAGTTGGCCATTTATCCATTCACAATGTGTAGTAGGAAAAAATATATAACACAGCAAGTCATCATTGTTTGGCCGACTGCACAACTGGTTTACTTAGTGGTAGCTTTGGTAACCCAAATACACTGATGTACACTGAAAGAGTCCAACTGGTGTTCACATTGTGGTGTATACACCACCCTGATGTAGATAAATATAAGGTGCCAAGATGACGCACTTTTATCAGAAATCTTATGATTGTGACAATTGCTAGATCCATACCATCAGATTCAATCTGTAACTTTGGCTGTTAACAAATTATTAGATTTATAAATATATCTTGACATTAATAAAATTGATATTACAAGCATACACGGAAAACACAGCAGCAGTATTAGTTATTATATAACATTAGAAAACACCTACATGTAGGAGCTACTGCATGTAGGCCTACAGTTAAACTCTAAACTATTTTTAATTAAGTTAACCTGGAACACTGCATCTTCTGGACAGGATTGCCTTACATGTAGCTACTGACCTCACTAATGAGATATTCAACCGCCCATAAAACCTTTGCCTTAGGGCAGTGCAGGGAGATTGAGAGGATGGAAGCTAGTCTAGCGAAGGTGTTCTGGGCCTCTTTGCCCCAGTTCCCATAAGATTCCACTGCCAAATGGGGCATTGGAAAAGTGCTTTCGGCACTCTGCTTTGTGAGCTGCAACACCTGCAGAATTACACGTGTCATGCAAAGTAGTGGGGAGGTAACAGTAACATCGAAGGCTGCTGGTTTTGCCCTATCCCAAGCATCGACTAGCACATCAGCATAACGGGAATTACTCTGGACTCTCAAAAGACCTTGACCAACCTCCACTATTACAGATAGGTGTACATGGTGACAAAACTCAGCAAAGATGTTTCGCAGGCGATTGTGTGGATCCTGATTAGCCTTGGAACTACATTACATGTATATAATTTGTAATTTGCAAGAAAATGTGATCCATAGTACTCCATGCATTCATTTTATATGTCACTTTGATTGCACCTGCATTGTGGAAGGACCCTTGACTATACCTGATGGCCGAGTGTACACCTCACCTTGCTCTGGTGGGACTTCAATAAATCTATGATATCTGTATGACTATTCTTCACAGCAGCGTCCAGAGCTGTTTTTCCATCCTATGGACACAGATCTTACAGTAATACAGGAATGATTATCTAACAAGGCACTCATTTGATGCAATTATTTGATACTTGTTGAAACTAGAATAGTGAAGTTGATTTGGGAAACCCGGGTGAAAAAGTAGTGAGATCCCGCGTAGAGAATGTGGCTGTTTTTCTGCCAAATTTCAAGCACAGTATCTCATCCATAGTGCAAACATATACATATTAATCAAAGTTTGTGTAAAGAGATCCTTTGCCTATACAATGCCAAAATTCGTTTCAATATACAACGTGTCGGTCTGAAGATATCAAATGATTAAGTACGAGCATCATTTTACGGGGTTTTGGTTCAAAATACTTGTGAAATAGTGCTTAAACTTAACACATCGTATATTGAAACTAACTTCGACATTGAACAGGCAAATGACACCTTTACGTAACAACCAAATTGTCGATCACACTATGGGATGATTGAAACCAAGTGTGAGAAACGACCACATTCTATGCACAATTTGGCGGGTTCTCACAAACTTTTTCACCTGGAAAAGAGATGGTATTTGTAAACCATTCTATAGTTGAAATAATCGAGGAGCACTTCATTAGCCATAACAAACCATGGCTGCTGATTGTTCCCAACTCTCCCTGTTGTAATAATATTACTTGCCCATTCAACTGGAAGGGTGGACCACTAGTGATGGCACAATCCCAATACAAATGGTGGAGGGGAAGTGGAGGATGGTTAGAGAACATGCATCCATGAGTTCAGGCCCAAAAGCACAGATGGCCAGTTGGACATCACTCCTGATCTCCAGGCAGGCTCCCTATTTAAATACGGACATTACCAAAGTTCACTACTCTTTCATGACATTTCACTTGTATTCTAATATCCACTTACAGCATCTATGATTTATTATCAGCAAACATTCCTGTGTGTGCAACTGCTGAAGTGAATTGTCTGTTGCACTGAAGATTTAATACGCAAATATCAAAACCTTTTGCATTGAAAATTCCTCATATATAGTACATTGGGCTGAGGAGATAGAATAATAATTTTGTGTGAACCAATTCAACTACAGTTGATAATCTAGTATGATCCAAGCCCACATATGTTGCAGCAGATATTTACATGCTTCAAAATATGAAGTCAGTTCTAGTATCATTTGACAGCAATACTATTTCTTCATGTTAAATGGAGTGATGAAATGTACATGCACATGTATGTGTCATGAAGTAATTTAACATTCTTGTGTGTGCAATTGCTGAAGTGAATTGTCTGTTGCAATGAAGATTAAATGAAAAAAAAAATTAACATCACATCACTTACACTGGATGCTATATTTACATCAGCACCTGCTGCCAACAAGCTCTGTACTACACCATAATGACCATTCTGACTTGCCACATACAATGGAGTTACTTTGTTCTTGGAAGAAATGAAGGCAAAACAAATCAAACATACATCTATGCACAATAACCACACTCTTTATACAACCACCTCCATATAGATGCATAAAACTATGCTACGGAGTACACAGAGTGAGTGAAGAAAGGGAAGAGAGTGGGTGAGGGGATGAAGAAGGGAGGAGTGTAACGAAAGGAAAGAACAGGGCATCACCCCAGCAAGGCATTGCATGTGTCAATATAGGTGTAACAATCACACATGCAAATTAACCTACATGTGTATTAATGCACAATGCAAAAGCATGGATACAACGAAACACACCAAACAGCACAAACACACTATACACTACACTAGAAGTGCATACCAACAGACATACATACACAACATATGCACATATACATGTATGTGGCCGTTGTGTGCATATCAATGCTATCATTCACACCATAACCTCCTCACAAACAATAGTACAGTAAGGAGACATGTAAAACATTCAATGTGGTAGAATAATTAAACAAATACATAGCCTACTATAGATCTTGCCATATCCACAAAAGCCCCTGCTTTTAGCAAGCTTTGTACTACATCAATATGACCATTCTGGCTCGCCATATACAATGGAGATGTATTGTTCTGGTAAGGAGCAAAGGAACAAAATATAAAAACTTACACTTTTTCATATAGCCTAATGAAGAAATACGTATAAAGTAGATTAATTGCATAACTCATTATATAACGTAAATTAAGACTTTGCATATACATCACGCATGCATGCACACATGTTATACACCATTACACTTTGCACACACTACAGCATGGAGTGAGAGTTTTTTTAATACATTGTCCATTGATATAAGACTAAGACCATGTTTGTGGTTCTATCTACATGTAGATGTGTGTACAAGATGTCCCACAATGAATGAAATGTGATGAAAACTAACCACATATTAACCTGAATAAATAGGATGATTATTTGATTTTTTTATTAAGTGTACCCATGTATGAATAATAATAATAATTGCGTGTTATACATGTACATGTGAAATGTAATAATGGTTAATTAAAATTTAAATACTAAATGCAATTCATAATCAATGTGCTCAAAAATCAAATGAACTTAATAACTCTGATATTTTTGTTGAGTCTAATTCATCATTAATTATTTTCTGTTAAAGTATACTTGTATTGAAGCACCAAAATGAAAAGAAAAGAGCCTACGAGCAACGAATTAGAGATTTTGAGCTTGCATCCTTCAGCGTCCATGTGCTTTCAACCACTGTATGAATGGGTAAAATTGCCACCACCACCTTGCTGACTGGTTGGCGTTAATGTGGGGATCGTCCTACAGTGTAACTATTGGATGGCTACGTTGCCGCGTGTCCTTCTCCCTCCTCCACTCCTCGATACAGTGCATCAGGGGAACCCGCTCGTCCAAAGGGCACACATTAGGTATCCTATCCTCCATTGACCTGGTGCATAGTGAATATAGGTTCACACTGGCCTAAATTGTTACCAGACAATCAACTATTAATTTACCACTTGCAGGGCCTAAATCTTTATGCATTTTTGTATATATTATTATGTGTATATGGGGGTCAATTTCCAAATGGGACATAGCGCATACATTACAAAACTGCTAGTACACTCAATACAAATGTGTTGAAATGTAGAGCTAATTAAATTAAAGTTCAGAGCCTTACAGCTCCATGACAGATACTCTGATTCTCGATGCGTAAGAATTGCTGTGTAAAGGACATTTCAGAATATCATATAACTTGAAATCTTGAAAAAAACATGCGCTATGTCCCTTTTTGTATAAATAGTATTAATTTGTGCGCCAAGTTATTATAAGTTTATTAGCAAGCTGGATTTATCTTAAAGGAATTTAGCTTCATTGTGGGACACCCAGTAGAGTGTATATTTTTACAAATAAAGACAAAATAATAACTGATGATATTCAAACTAAACAACTCTGGTCACCAAGCCATGGAGCTCAGCACCTTAAGCACAAAAGTCATATTCAATTTACATTCTAGTTACCACACTAAAACTGGTTCGAGTATTCTTGAATGCACAATGTATATGTAAAAGTTTAATGACATCACACACTGGTGAGTTGTGCGTATAGAAACTTCCATACAACATTTAGGATCCAAGTGTAACAGAAGCCAGTGACACAGTGTCCTCTTATCATGCACCATGGTAAGGCAAAAGACAGTAGCATATCAGTGGACTGCATATGAAGCGTGACACCTACTGTACATGTACTGCATTCAAAGTTGAAATGGACAAGTTTTGTATGCTAAAGTTTCAGTTGTTTAATGCATTGATAACAGTTTGTAAACTGGATATACATGTATCACACATGCACATACTTAGTGTAGCACAATGACAGATGCACTGTACATACCTTAACACACTGATTGACTTTAGCTCCTGCTTTAATAAGTGTATTCACTACTTCAGAATGTCCGTTAATACTTGCTGTAAACAATGGACTGTAGCCATCCTGTAATACAAGTGCCATCAATGAGGCTGAAAATCGCAAAGCAATCTGCAATAACGTTTTTAGGTGTCTATTTTTTGTGCTAAACTGGGGTTGTCTTGAAAATGTCAAAGAACAATATTTCAAATCAGTATATACATTTCCCACTAAATGAAATGTTTATCTGATTATCTGAGCTACCGCCCTGTCGCTATATTATGGATTTGTAATTTATAGACACAACAAAAATAAAGTAATTATCTATAAATCATTAATCCATTTTATCATCATTCGTAATTTATTACAGTATATTTTTGGACATTACAGATGAATGGCGTGGGGGGAGGGGGGGGGAGAATTAAAACTTTCATAATTCCCTCCTTTCATGTGTTTTATAATGTCTTGCGGTCTGCAACACGGTTAACCACAAAAATTAGGGGTTAACCCGTACATTTATGATGTTGAAATTCATGGTTCATTTTCGCAATATGGGTTTTAAAATTCTAAGAGCAATGTCAACCTATTTGGCACTTACCATTCGAGGGTATGCAACTGTTATGAATGGTTAAATCAATCATTTGCGCTAACCAGAGTTAATATACGCATGCGTCTCAAATATTGAGATACTGATATAATATTGCACTAAAAGATATTTGTGTTATGAAATGCAGTACATCTCTTAGGCAAAGGTAGATAAACAAACATGGTAAGTGGTCATCTTCCACTGATAGTTTATTTGGTAATAATTCAAACTTTTACTATTCGAGGTTAACCCCTTAATTGTAGAGGTAAACCCGGACCGCAGGACATTAAGCGAAATACTCCTAGCCTTAACCTCTGTAACAATCAAAAGGCTATAACTACTGCTGCCATACTGCAATGTGCTAAGCCCACCTCAATAATGTTTTAACAATGGGCTCCAGATTAATCTCCAGGCTTGTGTCCTAGATTTGGACATTTAATGGTTCTAGATCTGCTTTTCCTGATCAATTTTGGCTGAAACAGTAGGGTTTTCATTTCGATGTACAGGCATCAAACAATACACTGGGTATGCACTAGCGGATCCAGCCTGGACGGTTGGGGTGGGGGGGGGGGGGCTGAAAGGGGGAGGGGCTGACTGTAGGCGGAGATGTCCTGGGGAGGGGGGCACCTCTCCTGCTCAGCTAGGGGGTATGGGGGAGCGCTGGAAGCTCCCCCATCGGGGTCTGGGGCGGACCACCAGAAGCCAGTGCTTTTTGCGTTGGAAAACCCTCCAAAACTACGCAATGAAAGTATAATTACAGATCCAGCTTTTATATTCTCTTCACAGTCAGGCATGTCTCGTGGTCAAACCATTGGCAGTCGCAGAGGGGCCTGATAACCTACCACACCTTCTGATATTCCGACTGCCTAATCAAAATGGTCATCCAGGGAGCCTGGATTCCCAGCAACCTCAAAGGAACCCTCCAATGATGTGTCATCCAGGACCACGGCCAATACGGATGATTCATTGCTAACTACACTGACAGACGCCGATTGTAACGTGCCCAATCGCAAAAAGTGGTCGAAAAGAGACTCAGACTGTCTGTATATTATGAATTTAGCCTTTTTAGATGGTTCTGCCATGCTCTCTGCTATCGATGAAACACACGCACGTGCACATAGTTAACTTGGTGAGCAGCTGTACTAATAGTATTATCACCTTAAACACCCATGCAAATTGAATTTTTAATTTGAGGGGGGAGGGGCTATAGCCCCCTCCCCCCCCCTGGATCGGCTACTGGTCTATGTATTTACTAAAATGATGATTGTAGAGTATTATCAACACTTCTATGGACGGATTTTTTTTTGTATAAATGTTTTGTCCAATTTATTGGAAGCATTTTTTGTAAGCCACACTTTAAATTTACATGTGAGGTCTATTTTAATTACAGAATCCTCGCTAGTAATCATAGCATGACACACTCACAAAATTGATTGCTACATGTAGAGAAAGCACTACTCAACAGCCATCTATCTATACTTATCACATGGGAGTCATGGTGCTACTGATGATGAATTAGATTTGTCTTCTGTAACTAAATACTATTTTCTGTTGTAGATCAGACACAGGTAACTTTGTTTTTCATTCTGAGTGATACGTCTATTATAAGTGCCTTAAATATACTATTGTGTGCTCTTTTTGTAGTTTTGAATGCTTTGTTAAATTTCTGCCACTTTATATGAACTTATCACTTCAACATCACCAAGATTCCTTTAGAAATACTTCCTTGTTGCTGGACATGACAACGCTTTGCGGTTTCCTGTTTACCACTTTTGTTATTCAAATGTTGTATCTTGTTTATCATATTACAATTAATCTTGAGTAGTTCTGAGTATGTAGGCTGAATGAAAGTTAATAAGCTTACGTGTACCTGGAAGCTCGGATAAAAGAACAATAACAGCATCCTAGATGAAGGACTTTTATCAGCTAGATCTAGGACATCGCGAGATTAAAGATTAAAATGCACTATTTTATAAGCTAGTGTCTTAGCTCTTGGAACATTATGTATGAAATATCTATACAACAGCAAAGAACAATGCACGTTGGAAACACTGCCACTGTGGCACAATTGGATGCATTATTAACATTGATCACAAGATACCATTGCTCTGCAGAAAAATGTAAACGAAAAGTGAAGCTTGCATGTAGAAATGTAAATATGGTTTTGCCATGAATGTTACACCCCCATGACCCTCTGGTCATCAAAGTAGAGGCACTGAATGTCAGGAATGGTGAACTGGTGGACTTCCATCAGACTTTTATGAGGACTGTGACATCAGAGGAGGACTGGGGACTGTACATTATTAGGCTGATAAATTCCAGTAACTGGACATTGGCTTCTGTCCACGTCTGTGTTACATCCATCTCACTGTCCGTCTATCCTACCGTTTATGTACAAGTATAGTCATGGGTACATGCAATATCATAATACTGGGTAAGTTGAAATTTAAATGCACATTAAATTTGTTCGAAGTGTGGATTAGTTGTGGCTGACAGAAACAGATGGAGACATGTAACTACTGGTGCGAATATTTTGTGGGCTCTTATACTGCATTGAAAGGGCTCAAAAAGGATCTTTTTGTTTAGCGAGCGAATGTACTACATATGGAATACATCAGTTACACAATTTTAAATTGGAACAGTTATGGAAAATTTGATGGTCTCTCCATGACAGTGACCGTGACTGTATTGACCTACAGTATACATAACAGCTGATGGATTCTGTACAAGTTGGTTTGAAAGGGCATTTGAACCCTTATGCCTTTCAAACCAAAAATCCACACTTGCATCATGCTTTCTTTCCCACGATCAGATGAAAAAATGAGCTCATGAGTGAAGAATTCGTGAGTGCAAACATTCCATTTCCACCCCACTGGTGATGCCTCTGACTGGAGGTCTATGATGGGAGGCAATACAAGAAACTGGCCTCTCCTATCCATGGACTCGAAACAGTGATACAGTTCCACTTGTCATTCTCTCTCTTGTGGTCCTCTATAATGTGCATAAGAGGAGCATGCTTGGGGGGGGGGGGGGGGGGGGGGGGGGGGGGCATCCCATCAATTGCCAGCCACCTATCACTAGCCACTTCAGTAAAAGATCAGTAAACAATCCATAGACAAATCTGTAGACATGCATATAGAGTAGCACACATTGTTTCAGATGAGTTTCTTTTTTATAGATAGACCTACATAGCTAACCGGCAACGTGACGTACCGACATCACCACAGGGACAGCTATACATGTATAGCATACCGTCTCCGGACACAGACACTAGCGTATCATTACTCACATTTGACATCGATGCTGGACTGCCATAGATAGATGAAGATAGATATCTCTGAACACAACCTACCTCATCCGTTACATTCACGTCCACGGGACCCTTATCCAGTAGACTTCTCAGAGCGTCTGCGTCTCCATTACGTGCAGACAAGATCAGCTCCGCTGATGCTGCCTGTGCGTAACCAACATTTCAGACAACTTAACGTAGAACCGTTTCGCTTACTTGCCCCATACTCTGCAGTACTCAACAAAGGCTATTAAGTTTCCAAAGTGGTGGGAGCTGAGGTGGCCCATTAAATTATTGATATTATTACTTATGCAAATAATTAACGCGCCACGACTGGCGGTTAAATTGATACATACGGCACTATACATAGCAACCACCCGTAGCAACGGCGCAGCGAATTGCCAAGCGGTACTTCATTCTGCATGGGTCTTAATGGTGCTAGTTCCGTACGTGGTATACCCCGTATATACGGGGTATACCCCGTTAATTTTTTTTCGATTTATTAAGGTCTAGGACATCGCAAATATTCTGCAGCAACTACAAACATATGAAGGGATGGTTGAATAACAAGGGTACACAATACTGTAGTATAAATACTTTCCTACGACATGTAACGTTGTGAACATTTTCGCCAACTTTATCAGTACAAGGATTGTATTCATCGCCCAGCGGCTTTATAAGAAACCACCGATGTCAAAACTATACTAGCTAGCGCTCGTATTTTACCTTAGTCTCGTACCCAGACCCTGATTCCCGCAGCTGCGGATGGATTACATCACCGCTACGCGGAAAGAGAATGGTAGCGGTGCGGTGATGTAATCCATCCGCAGCTGCGGGAATCAGGGTCTGGGTACGAGACTAATTTAACCTCACGAACGTGAACATTTATTACACGCATGACACATTGCTATTTTATTAGTATGGAACGCCGTTTAGGTCAAAATTCGTCGTTTCTATTTGACAGCAAACCTCAATCGATGGAAAACAATCATTGCAATAATGACGTCGATCATCTTCGATCGATCGCTTTTTCACTTCGATCGAACGCGATCGTGGTCACATCTACTTCGACGAAAATCGATTGAGGCCAAAACTGGTTCCATGCGTCTGGATCGAGCCCAAATTGTGTGCGATGGAACGTCGCACTAGACGTATCGACACAGGTCGGGTATCCATTAACTTAAAAATTTATTCTACTTTTTTGACGCCAAACTCGTATCGACGAAACTGTATCGGTGTATAAATCACGTCGGTACAATCCAATCGGTCTCTTTTTCGCATCGATAGAAAACAATCGAGGTGTAAATAATCCTTCATAGAAAAGTTTTCCCTCTGACAATTGAGTCATAATGATACGGTATATTATGCAACATATGTTCAATATAATTATAACTGTAATTTAAATTCATATAATCGATATAATACATTGCATACACACTAAACTACATAGACAATTATACTGCTAGGGTTTGGGTCACTGGTTTGTGGGTACTAACACATGAGTCTGCTTATGGGTTCAACATGCATGCATGTAACTGTGACTTTACTGATATGTACATTTTACACACACACACACACACACCATAGATTATTTAGAGAATCTATGCACACACACACACACACACACACACACCATAGAGAATCTATGCACACACACACACGCACACACACTTCATAGAGTCTGGGTGATTTTACTTTGTGTAAATGCCACTGCTTCAAATGCAACCACATCTCTTAAACTACCTCATACAGGTATTAAAATTGGATACACCATTGGATGTGTTACTCCTACAGACTAAACTACACAACTGCAAGTATTGTGGGTGTGTGTACCGATGACAAAATAAATATCAATTCCAAAGGCTCTACGCAGATGTGCTGTGCAATTCTGATCCAATGTTCTGCTTCTCTCCTACTATAATTCTCTTGCACACTAACGTGTTCCTGAGCCTTCTTTGGTGACACCAAATAGCACAATGAAATACAACGGACTCGACCGTATCTTTGTGAAACAGGTTCGTGTAAGATACACACGATACAAGAATAAAACGAGGACGACGTTCAGCAATGAGTATTGTGATGATATGAGGGATACGAGAATGAAATGAAATATCAATGATTAATATGAAGTTATCAACAAAAAAAACAAAACAAACAGTTCAAAGTTGGCCAAAACCATCGTGACATTTCAAGGCGAGGACCATAGCATCCTTGAAGGAACCATAGTCCTCACCATGACAGGTGGGTAGACGAATTTCAAGACTACAGGTAGAGGCTGTAGGTAAACGATCACTTCCGTGATTGAAAGTGATTGTGCACTGTTTATTAAAGCCTTGCGGAGGAATCGTTGAACTCCCTGTAAAGAAGGACAACTGATCTCCCAAAGTGCAGCCATCAGCAGTTTCT
This sequence comes from Ephydatia muelleri, assembly GCA_013339895.1. Lineage (NCBI taxonomy): Eukaryota > Metazoa > Porifera > Demospongiae > Spongillida > Spongillidae > Ephydatia > Ephydatia muelleri. Next base: position 2,641,652 of record JABACO010000014.1, read on the forward strand.
ATTACATAGAAAGTGTAATAACTTAATGAAAACTTCACTATTATACCTACCATCATTGCACTCTTCGATGAAGATATTGAAGTTACAATACGCTGAATATTCAGTTGTGTGCTTAGATGCACTATTCTCACTGAAGTCCACTCTCAGAATAGATCTGAGGATATCTGCAAAAATGAGTTCATTTAAAAAATAACTCGACAGGGTGAGAATAGGCAATTACCTGCATCGATATTTAATTTTGCATACAAAAAAAAACGGTTCGAACAATAATGGCTGACTTTTAACTTCACTCAAGACCCCCAGTGTTTTTAGTCCCTCCAAAAACTGGTCCATACTGGCTTTCACCTTTAACATTAAATGGAAATCCAAAATTGTCGAGAGTATCAGTGGTTTAAGGTCAAGGCTATTCAAAGGGGCAAAATATCCACACTCCATTAACAACATTCTTGGGCCATCTTCATTACATACAGCCTTTAAGTCATCTAACGATGTTGAAGTGATCACCTGTAAATTAAAACAATGCATACTGACTATTATTGTGCTCACAACATTTCAAAATGATAGATAGTCAATCTTAAAATTGTACGCCCTCAGGATTTAAAAGGTTAAAAACATTTTAATACCATTAAGTAGGGACTTGAATGATTAATTGTAATTTGATACATGAATCAGAAACTTGACAATTTTGGTGAATCAATGTTACAAAAATACTGGTGGGATTAAGGAACGATCCACTTACTCTTTCAACAGTATCTCTCAGAGAAAGGTCTGGAATATCACACGAATTTACACCTGCACTTGTACAGGTTCCATATGCTATATAATTGTACACAGATGAAGACAAACATGGAATCCCGCAGCCTCCTTGTAGTATTGACATTGCAACAAGGACTCCTAAATGATAATACTGGCGTTGCTGAAATGTAATGTACATTTTAATTCCAAAAACTCATATACACATGATTTGTATTAACGACAGTGCAATTAAAAACAAAGCAGCTATTTTTATGTTTTTCCAATTTGTAATCAAAACATAACTGATCCTAGAATGATATGGTTATCCAAAAAAATTTGTAATAAGATCAGTTAGATATTGAATTTACTCTCAGCTACATAAAACAATTGCTACTATTCTCAGTACATACCACAAGCGCAGGCACATTAAAGAGAAGAACTTAATATTGTCCCCTCTTAGTAGACTCTCTCCAGCCTGAAGAACCAGGAGTCTAAAAAACTCTCGCCGTGGGCCACCATCATCAATAGAGGATTCCCCAAAGAACGTGACCTGATGTGACATAATATCATCTTTGTCTTGGAATGCAAAATACACATACCTTAAGCAGAAAAGAAGCGCAAAATGACTGTTTTTGAGCCTCCCGTAGTGCATCCATCCATACAGTGCTACGATGAACAGTAATGCGAAGAGTTGTCTCACAATTGATGGCTGTGGCCAGCCTCTTTAACACTTCAGAAACACTGTTGACAGATAGAAGAGAAAAGTTAAAATACTTCAACACACCAATGAGTTAAACTCTTTCTCATCACACGTACAGAAGAGCACAGATTAAACTTAACACAACTTCATGCAAATACAAAGGATTTGAATAATAGTGAACACAATTAGCACATGAACATAACCTTCAAGCTTAACAAAGTACTAGATAACCAATACTCTGATAAAATGAAATGGTCATAAATACCCATGTGGGCTACAATGGTATTTTACAAAACAAATGTTTAGAATCCAATACCTTTCAACATTTGATGCCTGGGTTCTCTTGCAGTTAGCACTTTGCTGCACAAGGCCACTTAGCATAATAAAAACAAAACCAATATAACTTGTTCAAATGCAGTAGCGAATCTAGGGGGGGGGGTTTAAACCCCCCCACCCCTGCAATTATTAATAATATTATTAGCCAGACTGACTGCTGCTATTTTGAGAAGTTGATTTGCCAAGTGCTACTGGTTTAAAACAAGAGCTGGTTAGCTGGAAATTCTTTTGGAATGAAGGCAGACATGAAGACAAACCAGAAGGTTTGATGGATGCATTGCCATATACTGATGAAGACATTTTTCTAAATATTCGTCAACTAATTTTAATTGGATGTACGACACTGATTGGAACTTGTCAGGCAGAAAGGTCTTTTTTGGTTACGCTTCAAGACACACTTAACCTCTTAGATGCTAAATACTATCCGATGTCAAATGTGTGTTCTTAATTAATACTAGTGTATTCTGTTTTTGTATTAAATTATAGTGTTGGTTAGTGTATTCTGCTACCTCTATCCAAATTGAATTTTTTAATGTCACATTTATTTATCATAATGCTGGGTCAACGTAATGTACATGCAGTCCAACTAGTTGTAACTGTTGGAATAACTTACACAAAAGATCCCGACATTACAAACTAATAATATTTGTTTTTTCAGGAATAGAAAAAGAGGTGCAATGCATTCTTAATGACAAATTTAGTGCCTCAAGTATTTGATGTCTTGAATGTCTGCTGCAAAGAAATTTTACGCACTGAAAATGTTATTAAGTTTGATATCTGAAAAATGCATTAAGTTGTTTATCACACCAAAAATCCCATTAAAAACAAACAGCATAACAGGTGCAAGGTCGATGAATTAGGAAGATACTAATAGCAGCAAGACAGTGAGACTTTACCTACCGCATCAACTTGTGACATGGAAGTAAGGATTCCAACCTGTAACAAAGATGATTACACTGTGTTTCAAAGCTTTTTGCTATTTGGTCTATAAGGTCATGATGGGTTTGGACAAATATAAATGGTTGTTGGAGTTCAACACTTGCATGTTTCGTATCTTTTGATTTATTATGCTGTGTACTTTTTCCCTTATCATGCATTTTTTGTAATTTTTGGTTTGCTATATTTTCTTCTCTATTAATATTGATTTTAAGAATAGTCACAAAAAATACTCACAACCTACGAAATAATCAATGCATATATACGCCATTTGTAGCAGGTCCTAGGATAAAACATGTATGGTCATATAGCTGACGAAATAGCTTCAATTTGACAGACGTCTCATAGCAAAATGCTACAAATCTGTGCAATCGCCCGCATTAAAGTGAAAGATAGAGATTGAAGATGGAGCGTTTCGATACTGCCAGAATTAATGCAGCATTGCAGTCTAATTGTCTATGTAGTTTAGTGTGTATGCAATAGATACATGTATTCCCATGACGTCTCAGTCAAACATCTATTTTGTCATCGGTACACGCACGCACAGTACTTGCAGTTGTGTAGTTTAGTCTGTAGGGGTAGCACATCCAATAGTGCATCTAACTTTAATATGTTGTGGTTGCATTTGAAGCAGTGGCATTTACACAAAGTAAAATCACCCAGACTCTATGAAGTGTGTGTGTGTGTGTGCGTGTGTGTGTGTGTGTGTGTAAAATGTACATATCAGTAAAGTCACAGTTACATGCATGCATGTTGAACCCATAAGCAGACTCATGTGTTAGTACCCACAAACCAGTGACCACAAACCCTAGCAGTATAATTGTCTATGTAGTTTAGTGTGTATGCAATATGTATTATATCGATTATATGAATTTAAATTACAGTTATAATTATGTTGAACATATGTTGCATAATATACCGTATCATTATGACTCAATTGTCAGAGGGAAAACTTTTCTATGAAGGATTATTTACACCTCGATTGTTTTCTATCGATGCGAAAAAGAGACCGATTGGATTGTACCGACGTGATTTATACACCGATACAGTTTCGTCGATACGAGTTTGGCGTCAAAAAAGTAGAATAAATTTTTAAGTTAATGGATACCCGACCTGTGTCGATACGTCTAGTGCGACGTTCCATCGCACACAATTTGGGCTCGATCCAGACGCATGGAACCAGTTTTGGCCTCAATCGATTTTCGTCGAAGTAGATGTGACCACGATCGCGTTCGATCGAAGTGAAAAAGCGATCGATCGAAGATGATCGACGTCATTATTGCAATGATTGTTTTCCATCGATTGAGGTTTGCTGTCAAATAGAAACGACGAATTTTGACCTAAACGGCGTTCCATATATTAGTACTAGTTCTGATGCTTGCTGCATGAATTCACACTAGTGTGACTCACAGCAAGACATGATTGTATGTTATACGCGTTGCATGTACTTTTACTAAACGTTTCCCAGAAGGCAATTCATGCACATTGCCATGCGCGTCATGTGACTCCTTCGATGATATTTTATCTCCGATGTTTCCTATGCCGTGAGGCACAGTCAAAATCCTGAACTGGATGGTGCCGCAATTTTTTAGTTGATCACACAGGACGCGTGGTGGCTACAATAACTGTTAGACCCACAAAGCAATTGAATATGGGAAAGTTTCCGAGAAAAGGCCAGGGACCTAGCGTGTATTATAAAAAAGCATAATAAAAATGCCTTACGTTTGAAATGCTATAACTTCCGAAGGGTTAATGCTATCGTCTTCCTATTTTCAGCACTTCATACTACACCATTTCTCTATGGTAGAATACATTTTGGGATCTTGAACATGCTCCATGCCAGTATCGCGATGTCCGATACCCCAAGGGGTTCAAACCCGCCATAACTTTCTGTAGGAGTAATCAAATCGCTTCAAATTCGGTTTGTAGGTGGAGAGGTCCTATACTATCTATTTGTTCTGTTCGTTAATTTTTATGCAATCCGTTACGGAGATACAGTTGAACAAACTACGTGCACATTTTCGCGCTCGTTTCGCGCCAATGATTTGGGCAAATTGCGCTCCGCTCAATGTATGGGGAGGCGGGGATTATTACATTGGCGCATAGATTGAAGACCTTACGGAACGGGATTGGAAACGCTGCATCTATTCCAATTCAATGAAAATTTTCATCCTTGTTTCGCATGAATCTAATTAAGTTCGCGCGGGCTTTCTTGGTGACATGAGAATTGGTGTGGACGTAGACAACTGAATAGAAGGTAAAATAGACAGTTAAGATTCCCTAAAGTCTATAGATGGTTTCTAACTCTAGACTTTTGATTACTTCAGACACAATGTATGTAAAGCTTTAGAGTGCGTGGATCACCAAAACAAGTCGATCAAGCGTTGCCAAAGCAAAGTGATATTTTTGTATGAATCACCGTGGCAACATGCAGCATGTTCAAGCGACGAAGCATGCCTTGCTAAAACGCTCGATGTTTTGAAGAATACCGTAGTGCTGGTTTGAAGAGAACAAGTCCTATGGCTTTAAAGTTACATAGCTTCAAACACAAAAAAGTAGCTATAATACCTTACGTGCCATATGGATTGTTGTGCCACTATGGTAGATAGTTGTGGCTTCAAAATTAGTTTTACGAAAAGAGCTAAGGCCAATAGGTGCCGTAGGGGGGGGTTTGAAGCTTTCTGTACTTATAGAAGCGTACTTACAGCCTCCATAGCTGACAATTTAATTAGGACATGTATCGGCGAGGACGATTGTCAAAAACACAGAAGTACGAACAACAAAGGCGCCATGAATGCAGTGAGCTTACTGTATCAATTGGGATTGACATTTGTAAGGATGCCAGGAGGGCCCATCTGTGGCAGCAACTGAATGAAGTAACGGTTGTGCCGACACTCCTACCTCCTGTACATGACGTCATATTTAAGTGAAACAGTGTCAATGCCATTGCAGTGTATTGCGTTTCCAATCCCGTTCCGTAAGGTCTTCAATCTATGATTGGCGCGAATCAAGCGGGAAAACGTGCACGTAGTTTATTCAACTGTATCTCCGTAACAGATGGCATAAAAATTAACGAACGGAACAAATCGATAGGTATAGGACCTCTCTACCTACATACCGAATTTGAAGCGATTTCATTACTCCTACAGAAAGTTATGGCGGGTTTGAACCCGGTGAGGTATCGAACGTTGCAATACTGGCAAGGAGCAAGTGCAAGATCCTAAAAAGTATTTTACCATAGAGAAATGGTGTAATATGAAGTGCTGAAAATAGGAAGACGATAGCGTTAACCCTTCGGAAGTTATAGCATTTCAAAAGCAAGGCATTTTTATTATGCTTTTTTATAATACACGCTAGGTCCCTTTTCTCGGAAACTTTCCCATATAGATAAAATAAAACCACCAAACCGAGTACATGAGGGTTTTTAATTTTTCCTCACTGCTGCGTATAACCATTAATAATAGTATTATCACCATTTAATAGTGTAATGTATGCGTGTCAAACCAAAATATAAGTCTTTGCTCTAACTTGATTTGGTAGGGTCTGGTTAACGTTGAAGTGATGACTACACAAAGATCTTTAAAATCACACCTGTTTAAGGCAGTGCAGTATTTTGATGCTATAGATTTAAATGCTGAAATTTTACATAATAGTAAATTACCCTAAGCCTCACATTCTTTGTAAGCTACGGTAAAATCGGACGTATGGTTTGTTCATTTCAGGCCCAACGTTGTATACCCCGGAACGGAAGAGATTAAAGTATCTCCGAAAAATGAAAATTGAATCGTTAATAAATTATAAAATCAATATGGAGCATGCTAGCATAATGAGTGCAATAACTGCGCACGTGCTTTTGTATACGACATGGAGCGCACTTGTGGCATTTGATTTTTCGAGCGATCTGCAGTCTTCCTTAACAAGTTATTCATCACACTATGTCCGTGGTTTCTAAGTGTACAGATTTCATTACCAGGTATTATGACTCCTGTTTTTACGGATGCAAGTTTTTGCACACGATAACGTATTCAGGCAGCATGCATAAGCATGTAGAATATGTCACAGTGCTGTGTAGAATTTGTAGCATATGAAAATTACCCCACGGATATATTATAAAAGGTTATAAAAATGCATCGCTTTTGGATCGCTACAGGGGCGGATCCAGGATTTTGGGAAAGGGGGGGTCTGATAAATATATGCACAACTGGGGGAGGGTACGGGAGGGGGAGTGCCCCCTCCCGTGACAGCAAAGGGGTCTGGGGGAGCGCTGATAGATCCCCCAGTGGGGTCTGGGGCTTCGCCTCAGCCGCTATTTTGCTTTAGCATGAAATTGACAGTGATATCAATACATATACATGTACATCACGCGATATCCGGATTACTAGAGCCTGCATGGATAGCGACGAGAAAACTGTTCATTCTTCACAATGCTGTATAGTTCCTACTGCTCAGCAATTATAATTCGTGACGCAAAGCTTTTGTGAATTTGTGACCGAAGCGTGCACGTGGCCAAGCACCTGCTATATGTCGGTCTATAAACGACTCATGCATTTACTATGGTATTAGTATTTTTAGTTTATTTAGCTCTATAGCTATCTGTTTTCTGAGGAAAAGAATCTGAGATCCATCCCATTCACGTCTTTTGATCGCTTTATACCTCAATTCCTGCTTACACGCACCGTTCGCGCGATTAAATATTTCACATGTAGGAGGATTTAATTAGATCGATATAGACCCCGCTTGGCTAGAACGATGTGCAATCTTGCAAATCCAAGGACGGTAACATGCAGAACGCTGCATAGATTGCAGTATGCATTACGTCATTCTTCATATATACCCCCCTAAATTCGCCCCTGCGCTATAACTTCCCAACGTTACCGCTATCATTTTCAACACTTCATACTAGGCTGTTTGCTACGCACTCGCATCATCCTCTGTAATAAAGCTTTACTATGTGCCATCATCTAATAATGTATAAACCTATTTGCCATCATGTTGCTAAAATCATCGTCTTATTCTGCCACGCCCACTCGGCTACGATTGCCGGTCTCACACAACTTTCAGCTCACACACATAGTACATGAACTCATGCTGGCTCCCACTTGTGCACACACTTGCATTTTTGCGTACATGGCCCTGTACAGTATCGTATGGCGTATTTTGTTACACACACACACACACACACACACACACACACACACACACACACACACACGTACAGCGTACTTGCACACACTAGTTATACATGTGGCAAACAATACACCTGTCTGATGATGGTACAAACACTCTCACTCACAAGCATTGTCACATGCACATGTCTTCTATTCTGATTGCATTTCAATTTCTGTACTAAGCTTGCATAACACATACATGCACACACACACAGGCACACACTCATACACACACACACACACACACACACACAAATGCACACAGACACACTAACGCACATGACATACACACAGACACACAATGCACACACAGACACACTAACGCACACACACACACAAACACACACACACATGAGATACATACAAACACACACACTAACGCACACACACACAAACGCACACACATGACGTACATACAGACACATACATACAAACACACACACATAGACATACTAACGCACACACACACTAACGCACACAGACACACACATGACATACATACACACAGACACTAACGCACACAGACACACACATGACATACATACACACAGACACACACATGACATATACACAGACACATACAAACACACACACATAGACACACTATAACGTACACACACACACAATCGCACACACAGACACACACATGACATACATACAGACACATACATACAAACACACACACATAAACACACTAACGCACACACACGGTAAGTTAGTGAGATGTCGTGAGATGTAAGTGCATGTGCAGGGTTACGTTCTCTGCGATCGAAATCAACACACTGCCAGCGAAATCTCAATCTAGGCACCCAGATCGGAGAAAATAATTAAACGCGTGATAGCAAGCAGGGAGGAGGAAGGGGCAATTCCATGTATTTGCAGTGGAGCGGAGGTTGGGCTCGGCACCACGTGATCAAGTCTGAGCTCATGAGGTGGCTCCGAAAGGAGTAGCTGGGCTTGGGGACGGGACGGAAACTACCGCGGCTCAATTTGAGCATGCGCATTCACTGCACAATAGTAATTTTACTTTTATTTCAGTTTTTCGCGGCGTAAAAATTACAGTCATTAATTTGCCTGCATGGTTGTACAACATTGATTTGAAATTTGAATATCAATGCATGAGAAAATTCTAATCTTCAATGCACTGTGCACGTGATTTCCTACAAATGTTCCACTGTAATAGGCCTGTCTATGAACAGTTAAAGATACAAGTGCTGTGTCCAATGCTCCGCAAGGGGGCTTTGTTCTTTGTAGAAGCTTTTTGTGTCTAATTGTTTTTACATCTAAGTAAAGGACATGTACATTGCACTTATGACATTGTGCATTTTTGACTTACCAAATAGTTCAGCCTGCTTTCTGTTCTGAAACTTCATTGACCAAAATACAAATGGCACCATTGGTGGCGACGTCATCACTCACAAAGAGTTGATGATCATGAGTTAGAATCTGTTCATGAGCTTGATCCATCAATTGCTGCTTTGAATAAAGTGCTGAAGAATATCATTCATAACTGATTCCACTGTCACCCTCTAAGCATGACATCCAACTTATGGCACTCGTCTTCAAATAGCACAAAAAACTGCCATTGTTATGTGTAATCCAGGAGGGCACACTTGCACGCGCATTATTAGTATGCATATGCATGCTATGAAGAATGATCTTTACGTCTGTGACAATGGGTAGGGAAAAAAAGTAGGGTTAATAACATTGCTAAACTCCTTTGTCCTTTAAATGTTTATCTCTTTTTGCATAAACCACTCATAGTCTTCTGCATTCTACCTGTACCATGCTTGGGGACTGCTGGCCTGTTCAGCTGTCATTAAACACCTTATACAAAACTGATGCCCTAAGAATAGTAGAATAGTATAAAGCATTACAGCAATCTCATCTTTGCCTTGCTCATTATTTAATCAGATTTTTTGTGGGTAAAGATATTTTTAAAATCTCAGCTGTAGTTTTTAAACTAGCATACTTCATCAAGTTACAGAGAGAAAAATTTCTTTGTGATGATTATGTACACTTCATGGAATCTCAGGAGCTAGTGGTATGTCATTTTGTTTCCTACTTTGAGCACTGTGTACATGTGTACATGAAGTATTTTTGGCTTCAAACATAGTTACTACACAAGTGTGTTCAGATGTGTACCCAGTTATGTCATTGTTATTTTCATCTAAAGCATATTTAATCCTCTTCCACTAGGAACAAGACCATAGGTTTCTTCTTATGCTCAAATAATAAAGATATCATGTCAGTCTTTATATATTTTGTAACCAATTAACTCATTTAACATTTTGCGCACGCTTCTTTCTCTTACTATTTCAATATTCCACATCTGCAGCCACATTTTTAATTAGTGAATTGATGCAAAAACTATGTTATAATTTGCCAAGGTATATTCATTTCTACCTTACTAAAGATGTGTCCACAGGAATAGAAATTACAGTGTGTTCTGGCATTTTTGACACTTCATCAAAGACCTTGTGTCTTCCCAAAGGTGTGCACAGGCAAATTTATTTACTTAATTGTGACAACGGGCCACATCCATTAACATAGTTGACAAACTCTTAAATCTTCTTGACATAGTAGCACTTGTTGACGAAATCAGTGCTTGGCTGATGTTTGCTAATGCCATTAAATATACAAAGCGACATACTTCTACACTGTAGAGCTACACAGTATTAAAACTACATGTACCTAGCATTCCTTGTGTCAAAAATACCACACCTTTTTCTGAACTTAATGCTGTTCTAAATGCATTTGCAATGTATTCTCAATATGAGAAAGTAGTTCAGCAATTGGCTGATCAAGAATGCATCAAATAGCCAAGTCCACAGGCACATTGCTGCAACCATTCGTCAAACATGCTGCCACACAAAATAGAGATGTGGCTTTAAACATATCCCGTATGTCATTTAAATGGTCATCATAGCAACAGGGACACAACTGACCACACACTTGTAACCAAGAGGAGCAGCATTGAGAGCAAACCAGTTGTGACGAGATCTATAGGACTGTTGAGTAGATTCAAGCACAATGGACACTTAGCATTTTCAAGATGATTGAAACTTTTGGCATGTCATTGAAAAATGGTGAGGTACTATTCTACAGATGTGCTCCAACAAAGTTCGGGAATAGCATTAAAAATGGATGCCCAGGAAGTGTTTTTTTTTTAAAGGACGTCTACCCTTTCTAATGCTGCTGGTATGCTCAAAAAAATTGCAATTCTGATCAGCATGAGCTTTCCAGCAATCAAATAAATTTGTGAAATGCCTGAATGTTTTACGAAGCCTCATTGCTGTTTGGTACCTCAATAACTTTTGCAGCATGCATAGAAAAAAGATGTTGCATTGATATGTTGGTGCAGTACTCCTCATTGATGAGCAGTACAGCTACAAACCCTACACAGCACTGTGACAAATCCTGCATGCTTGTAAAAACAACAATACACGTTGTAACTTTTCTCATCCGTAAAAGCAGGTCATAACCTGGTAATGAAATCTGTTACACTTGGAACCACTGACATAGTGTGATGAATGTCAACGTGTTCAGGATCGCTCGAAAAATCAAATGCCACAAGAGTGCTCCAACGGCTCATCGCATCAAAATAGGGGGGGGGGGGGGGGGGGGGGGGGGGGGGGTCTTAGGTATAACTTTGGTTTCTACCCCTCTCAGATTTATGGAGGGCATTAAGAAACATGTATTTAAATTTTTATACTAAGTGTAACCCCCCTGTACATTACCCTTGAAGTTTTACAAAATACGAACGTATACATTGTGTATACTATATTCTCCACTCATGACACCATTTGTATGTGTACAACTACTAGTAATATTCTGCCTTCAATTTACAATCATCTTTCATTAATTTATAGGCATTAGCAGGAGTGCAGTATACAGATTATGTACACAGAAGTACAAGGATAGTCATTCATAGAACATTATTATACACTATAAGCAAATTTGTTTGTTGTACTTCGTAAAGTCATATTAAATGCATTACATGTTTCAGAACATAATATCATGTTGTGTAAATTTATCTATTGCTCTGTCAAAATCATCCATAGTCACATCAGCAATTGAAACTACATTGTCCAAGAATAGCTTAAGATTGGTAGCATATGTTTCTTCACTAAGTCTTCTGTGATCCTTCATAAGTCTAAAAATGTCACTGTTCTTTGGCATTGACAATGATGTGTCTCTTGCATATCTCACTTCAATATACAATCTTGCAACCTTATTGCTGTCATCAGATTTCATCAACCTGGCTTGACATTGTAAACGGCCCACCCATGCATTTAAGTTTCTCTATCTAGATCCTTTATTTTTCTTCTATCCAAGGCTAAATTTGCAATTTCTTTATCTACAAGACCTTTATTATTTAGATCCTTCTGCTTAGCAGCCCAATTGAGGCACAACTCAGGAATTACATATTTGGCTACGTTGGAATATTCTTCATATGATCCTGGAGCAGTATTGTCAATTAAATCATGTGCCGCACATTTAACTTGTGTTGATGAAGCAGAACTTAACTGCTTTGATCCTCTTATTGATAATTCATAATGTATAAAGCCAACGCTTCGCTCAGCATCAAGGTTATGCACTGGTGCTCCTTCTAGCTTATCTTGATCCATTTTTGAGAGGCTATGGGAGTTTTCATTGTAAGAACCAAACCCAAATATCTCCCCTTTCTGTGTTTGAAATGCTTCTGCAAGAGCAGGTAGGATAACTTTTAGTATCTTTAAAACTTGTGGATTATACTACTCTTCACAAATTGCTTCCATGCTCCAAAGCATACCTAGAATGTGTAAATTGGCTATCAGAGACAAATGTAACTGCAGCCTTGTTCAAAATTAGGAGCTTACAGGGTTCAGTTTCTAGCAGGTCATGATAGAACTGTTGAAAAGCAGGAATAAGTTTGGAATATGTCATTGCAGTAGATGTTGTCAGTATCAAAAAAGGCTATAATAAGTGCACTCCTAATAATGCATCAATACATAGCATCACTTTAAGGAATTCAAGATCTAGAAAGCATCTTACAATGCATGCCAATTGGTTGGTCACATGCTGAAACTTGTCTAGAAAAGATGCAACATAATCAAAGTGATAAGTGATTAGCCATTGGCTGTTCAGCATTTACAAAGTGCTGCATCCTCTCTAGAGCAAATAAATCATTATTTCGCTTTGTCATTGTTTTGGTCCATTGAGTGTCGACATGGTCTTGACAATACATTTTTCTCTCGCCTCTTTGGTCATCCCAAAACTTCCACTCATATTCCGTCATCCTAACATCATAGAAATTCTCAAACTTTCTTCTTTGACAAGCATCTGTACAACAAATGTACTGCACTATCTTTATTGAAGGCTAAGACTTTGGCATCATAACTTTCATTCTTTCTGCTGTCCCTAGTCTGAAGCAATTTCAAAAAATCCTCATACAGTTTGATAATGTGCTTTTTGATGTTCTTCGTTGAAATTGTATAGAGATTACAAAAGATCCAATACTGACGCCAACAAATCGGCTGCATCGCTTCTTGACCGTTGAGATTGTCCCGCGCGTCTTGGACGAAGAAGATACAATTACAGCCTTTTTTGTTGGCAATACGCCATGAGGGAGGTCAGCAAATTCAAAGTAGTCCACACGTCCAAGGGATTTTCTCCCTCCAGACCTTGTTTTTACGCATGCCATCTTCTGTTTCATTAATTCACGGCAAAACCATATACACGTGCGAACTTCAAGGGGTATGTACAGGGGGGGTTGTGAGGGGTTAAAAAATATTTTCACATTCAGTGTGACCCAGTACATTTTTTCAGAGTGGTAGAAACAAGAAATAAAAAAAAAAGTGCAATAAGACCCCCCCCCCCCCCCCCTAATCAAAACCACGTGCGCAGTTATTGCATATTGAGTTTACATTTGCTTGGCCTTCCTTTAACTGATTCGATTTTCATTTTATAAAACCCATGGTTGCTACAGTGCCGTATGTATCAAATTAACGGATAGGTGAACAATTTGTGGCGCGTTAATTATTTGCATGAGTATTCAAATAATTTAACGGGCATCAACACCACCCCTACACCCCCACTTTTGGAAGCTGAATGGCCTTTGTTTAGTACTGCAGAGTATGGGGCAAGTAAGCGAAACGGTTCTACGTTAAGTTGTCTGAAATGTTGGTTACGCACAGGCAGCATCAGCGGAGCTGACCTTGGCACGTAATGGAGACGCAGACGCTCTGAGAAGTCTACTGGATAAGGGTCGCGTGGACGTGAATGTAACGGATGAGGTAGGTTATGTTCAGAGATACCTGATACCTGTTACTCGATCAATGGCAGTCCAGCATCGATGTCAAATGTGAGTAATGATACGCTAGTGTCTGAGTGCGGAGACGATATGCTCACGTTGCCGGTTAGCTATGTAGGTCTATCCATAAAAAGCAACTCATCTAAAACAATATGTGTTGCTATATGCATGTCTACAGATATGTCTATAGATAATGTTTATCAAGTTTACTGATCTTTTACTGAAGTGGCTAGTGATAGGTGGCTGACAATTGATGGGATGGTCCCAGAGCATGCTCCTCTTATGCACATCTTAGAGGACCACAAGTGAGAGAATGTCTGAGGGCATCTGATCCAAGCCATATTGGAACTGTATTGCTGGTTCGTAGGAGAGGCCAGTTTCTTGTAAGTGGTGGAACTTGCCTCCCATCATAGACCTCCAGTCAGAGGCATCACCAGTGGGGAGGAAATGGAATGTTTGCAGCCACGAATTCTTCACTGTGAGCTCATTTTTTAATCTGATCATGGGAAAGAAAGCGTGTTGCAAGTGTGGATTTTCGGTTTGAAGGGCATAAGGGTTCAAATGCCCTTTCAAACCAACTTCTACAGAATCCATCAGCTGTTATGTATACTGTAGGTCAATACAGTCACGGTCACTGTCATGGAGAGACCATCAAATTTTCCATAACTGTTCCAATTTAAAATTGTGTAACTGATGGGTATACTGTATTCCATATGTAGTACCTTCGCTCGCCTACAAAGACATCCTTTTTGAACCCTTTCAATGCAGCATAAGAGCACACGAAATATTCACATCTGCCATCAGTAGTTACATGTACATGTATCTGACTGTCTTTGTCAACCACAACTAATGCACACTCAAACAAATGTAATGTCATTTAAATTTTCAACTTACCCAGTGTAATAATGCATGTACCCATGACAAAGACCACTTGTACATCAACTCAACTATAGGGTGGTAACCATTATGTCATTTGAGTCTAGAAGTAAGAATAACAGTTTTTGCTGGTGTCATGTTATACAGTATACTTGTCTCGTACATGTATCCCGGTCTGAGGGTCAACAACTATGTGTTCAAATCTGGGCACATGACTAATTATAATATAATACTTGACATACATGCATACTTGCACCATGAACAAGAAGCAAATATTACAACATAACCTTTGCTGAGGTGTCAGGGTGTCCATACGTTCTAGAGTTGTGACTGTGATGGTTAGAGATGTAGGGTGTTGGGAGGGACTCGGAGTTTCGAAGAGCAAGATAGTTGTTGAAAGGTTCTCCGGCACTTTTTGTTTGACTATTGCGAAGTTGGTCAAATGCAGCAGACCTCACAACTGCATGAAGTTGTACATTGAGTATACTAGGACGTCCTTGCATCATCAACAGCTGTAACATTCATGGCAAAACCATATTTACATTTCTACATGCAAGCTCCACTGTTTGTTTACAGTTTTCTGCAGAGCAATGATATCATGTGATCAAAGTTAATAATGAATCCAATTGTGCCACAGTGGCAGTGTTCCCAACCATTGTTCTTTGCTGTTGTATAGACATTTCACACATAATGTTCCAAGAGCTAAGAAACTAGCTTGTAAAAAGGTGCATTTTAATCTTTAATCTCCCGATGTCCTAGATCTAGGTTAAAAGTCCTTGATCTAGGATGCTGTTATTGTTCTTTTATCCGAGCTTCCAGGTACATGTAAGCTTATTAACTTTGATTCAGCCACCATACTCCGAACTGCTCAAGATTAAGAGTTTTTACAATTGTAATATGAAAAGCGAGATACAGCACTTGAATAACAAAAGTGATAAACAGGAAACCGCAAAGCATTGTCATATCCAGCAGCAAGGAAACATTTTAAAAGGAATCTTGGTGATGTTGAAGTGATAAATCCATATAAAGTGGCAGAACTTTAACAAAGCATTCAAAACTACAAAATAGAATATTTAAAGCACTTACAATAGAAATATCACTCAGAATGAGAAACAAAGTTACCTGTGTCTGATCTACAACAGAAAATAGTATTCAGTTACAGAAGACAAATCTGATTCATCATCAATAGCACCATGACTCCCATGTGATAAGTATAGATGGCTGTTGAGTAGTGCTTTCTCTACATGTAGCAATCAATTTTGCGAGTGTGTCATGCTATGATTACTAGCGAGGATTCTGTCATTACAATAGACCTCACATGTAATCCATTTAAAGTTTGGCTTTAAAAAATGCTTCCAATAAATTGGACAAACATTTATACACTAAATCCGTTCATAGAAGTGTTGATAACGCTCTGCAATCATCATTTTAGTAAATCTAATCTAACAAACATATCCAATGTATTGTTTGATGCCTGTGCTTCGAAATGATATCTCACTGTTTCAGCCAAAATTGCCTTCAAAGTTGGTCCCAGATCTAGAACAATTAAGCATCTAAATCTAGGACACAAGCCTGGAGATTAATCTGGAGCCCATTGTTAACACATTAATGAGGTGGGCTTGGCACATTGCAGTATGATAGCAGTAGTAATAGCCTTCTGATTGTCACATTTCTCTATCAATGCACAGAGATTAGGCTAGGAGTATTTCGCTTAATGCCCTGTGGTCTGGGGTTTAACCCCGAATAGTAAAAGTTTGAATTTACTAGCAAATAAGCTATCAGTGGAAGATGACCACTTACCATGTTTGTTTATCTACCTTTGCCTAAGAGATGTACTGCATTTCATAACACAAATATCTTTTAATGCAGTATTATATCAGTATCTCAGTATTTGAGACGCATGCGTATATTAACTCTGGTTAGCACAAATGATTGATTTAACCATTCTTAACAGTTGCATACCCTCGAATGGTAAGTGCCAAATAGGTTGACATTGCTCTTAGATTTTTTAAATCCATATTGCGAAAATGAACCATGAATTTCAACATCATAAATGTACGGCTTAACCCCTAATTTTCGTTGTTAACCGTGTTGCAGACCGCAAGACATTATAAAACACATGAAAGGAGGGAATTATGAAAGTTTTAATCCTCCCCACCCCCCCAGCATAAACTTGGTGTTAATAATCTCCACCAGTGTAGAATCATGAGTGTAACCTTTCTAATGCTGCATAGCTATTTAGCCAGATTAAACTCCATAGGTGGTTGATAATAAAGGTCATTATTAGACCTGCCATTCATCTGTAGTGTCAAAACGTACTGTAATAAAGTACGGATGATTATAAAATGGATTAATGATTTTTAGATAATTACTGTATTTTTGTTGTGCGTATAAATTACAAATCCATAATATAGTGACAAGACGGTAGCTCAGAAAAACATTTCATTTAGTGAGAAATGTATACTGATTTGAAATATCGCTCTTTGACATTTTCAAGACAACCCCAGTGTAGCAGACACCTAAAAACATTATTGCAGATTGCTTTGCAATCATCCAGCCTCATTGATGGCACTTGTATTACAGGATGGCTACAGTCCATTGTTTACAGCAAGTATTAAGGGACATTCTGAAGTAGTGAAGTTACTAATTGAAGCAGGAGCTAATGTCAATCAGGGTGATAAGGTACGTACAGTGCATCCATCTGCTGAGTCATTGTGCTACACTAAGTATGTGCATGTGAGATATACAAACTGTTATCAATGCAAACAACTGAAACTTTAGCATACAAAACTTGTCCATTACAACTTTGAATGCAGTACATGTACAGTAGGTGTCACGCTTCATATGCAGTCCACTGATATGCTACCTTACCGTGGTGCATGATAAGAGGACACTGTGTCACTGGCTTCTGTTACACTTGGATCCTAAATGTTTTATGGAAGTTTCTATACGCACAATCATCAAACGTTTACATATACATTGTGCATTCAAAGAATACTCCATCCAGTTTTAGTGTGGTAACTACTAGGATATGACTTTTGTGCTTAAAGTGCTGAAATCCATGGCTTGGTGCCCAGAGTTGTTTAGTTTGAATATCATCAGTTATTATTTTGTCTTTATTTGTAAAAATATACACTCTACCGGGTGTCCCACAATGAAGCTAAATTTGTTTAAGATAAATCCAACTTGATAATTATATTTTTGGGTGTAATAATAACTTGGCGCACAAATACAAAAGGGACATAGTGCATGTTTAGTTTTTCAAGATTAATGTCCTTTACACAGCAATTCTTACGCACTGAGAATCAGTAAGGCTCTGAACTTTTAAATAGCTCTACATTTCAACACAAGTGTTACATTTGTATTGAGTGTACTAGCAGTTTTGTAATGTATGCACTATGTCCCATTTGGAAATTGACCCCCATATACGCATAATAATATATACAAAAATGCATAAAGATTTAGGCCCTGCAAGTGGTAAATTAATAGTTGATTGTCTGGTAACAATTTAGGCCAATGTGAACCTATATTCACTATGCACCAGGTCAATGGAGGATAGGATACCTAATGTGTGCCCTTTGGATGAGCGGGTTCCCTTGATGCACTGTATCGAGGAGTGGAGGAGGGAGAAGGACACGCGGCAACGTAGCCATCCAATAGTTACACTATAGGGCGATCTCCACATTGACGCCAACCAGTCAGCAAGGCGCTTGTAGGTAATGGTGGCAATTTTACCCATTCATACAGTGGTTGAAAGCACATGGACGCTGAAGGATGCAAGCTCAAAATCTCTAATTCGTTGCTCGTAGGCTCTTT
Source organism: Ephydatia muelleri (assembly GCA_013339895.1). NCBI lineage: Eukaryota > Metazoa > Porifera > Demospongiae > Spongillida > Spongillidae > Ephydatia > Ephydatia muelleri. Next base: position 2,660,514 of record JABACO010000014.1, read on the forward strand.
TCTTTTCATTTTCGTGCCTTCAATAACAAGTATACTTTAACAAAAAAAAATTAATGATGAATTAGACTCAACAAAAATATCAGAGTTATTAAGTTCATTTGATTTTTGAGCACATTGATTATAAATTGTATTTATTATTTTAATTAACCATTATTACATTTCACATGTACATTTACATGTACAACACGCAAATTATTATTATTATTTGTACATGGATATACTTAATAAAATATAATCATCCTATTTATTCTGGTTAATACTAATATACATGTATGTGGTTAGTTTTCATCACATTTCATTCATTGTGGGACATCTTGTAAACATATGGAACGTTCTATACGAAAATGGGTCTTGTGGATTTTATTTTATAACATACAATTTAAATCGGTATATCTTCCGAAATATTAACGCTATTGGGTTCCTATTTTTAACACAACATACCACACCATTACTATATGTGAAAATCCATTTTGGTGTCTTGCAGCGTGGTACCGACGTTACAAGGTCGATACCCCGTAGGGTTCAAAACGACCACATCTTCAGGTAGGAGTGTCCAAATCGGTTCAAAATAGGTACCTATGTAGAAGGGTCCTACCGCTATTGATTTGTTCAGTTCGTTAATTTTTGCTTTATCCGTTATAGAGATACAAGTGTGCAAAGAAATTGCATTTTTCCCGGGCGCTATGCACCATTAACGTATTACGAGGACGCCCTCGAAGCCAGTCGTAATACATTAATGGCATGTAACGCCTGGGTAATATGCAATTTCTTGCACACTTGTATCTCCATAACGGATAAAGCAAAAATTAACGAACAGAACAAATCAATAGCGGTAGGACCCTTCTACATAGGTACTTATTTTGAACCGATTTGGACACTCCTACCTGAAGATGTGGTCGTTTTGAACCCTACGGGGTATCGGACCTTGTAACGTCGGTACCCCGCATGTGTAAGACACCCAAATGGATTTTCACATATAGTAATGGTGTGGTATGTTGTGTTAAAAATAGGAACCCAATAGCGTTAATATTTCGGAAGATATATCGATTTAAATTGTATGTTATTAATAAAATCCACAAGACCCATTTTTGTATAGAACGTTCCACATCTAGTTAGAACCACATGCAGCGACTGACACCTCATGGTCTTAGTCTTATGTCAATCGACAATGTATAAAATACTCTCACTCCATGCTCTAGTGTGTGCAAGTGTAATGGTGTATAACATGCATGCATGCATGCGTGATGTATATGCAAAGTCTTAATTTACATTATATAAGGAGTTATGGTTATGCAATTTATCTACTTTAGGCCATTCCAAATGTGATAATAGTTTCCCGTCCTCCGCCCACGTCATTATACGCTACCCGTGTAATGTCACCATTATGTCCATTATTCTTATTATCGGAGTATTTATTTGAATGTTACTTATTTGTTTGAGATGTTGATTAACTCTTTCGTGGGCAACAGAGCAATATCTGCCGCAGGGGATATATACTAAAGCCACTCTGTTTATCTAAATAATTAACACTTTGTAGTCAACAACATATTGATCAGTTTGTTTTCTGGTCATATAGTGTAAGTTGTTTGCTAACTACGTTTTCCTGCAACGCGCAACACTTTTCTTTGCACAACATGCATGTGTACCTAAAAATTGGCTTTGTCCACGAAAGAGTTAACATGTCCGTGTACGACGAATGTTGCCATACAACAGTGCTGAGTTGGACTATTTTATCTGCCGAGGAACACCTAAACATATGAACAAGTAGGTATTTAATATTAAAAACCTGCATGTCCGGAAGGTACTGTAGCAATCTTCTCTTGTTTAACTGGACAGGTTATTTCTATAAGAATCGATGATAGCAAACAGGACCATAAAATACAGGAAGTAAGAGTCGGATAGAGGAAGGAGGATCTCTCCAGTGCTGGCGACTATTACCTGAATTGTGGTGAAGTTACTCAATCGTTTGGTCAGTTCTTGAAATATGTAGTTTCAAGGAACACCGAGGTCCTCAGAGGATGTTCCAGAAGTTGATCTATCCTTGTCAAGAGATGCATTTCAAATAATGCTAAATGCACAAAAGAAAATCAACATCAACACATAACACATGCACGCATCATTATACTGAGTGTAGTCCAAGAAGATGTCCGCCATTTAAATAAGAGCCGCTCTTATGGAAAAGACTTGCGTATTTCTAGGCCCAAAGCGCCTCAGACATCAGCAGCTACAGCTCCGGATATACAGTGCCATCATTTTCAGTTCTGCCACCTTTCGCTTTCACGCTTAATGATGTAAGATAGATAGAAATTAATATATTGATTTTTAATAATTTATATGTAAATAATGGATAATAGCCGCCCGCCCGCATGGGTTTTGGAAAAAGGTCCGGACGGGAAACTATTATCACATTTGGAATGGCCTTATACATGTATCTTCATTATAAGGCTATATAAAAAAAGTGTATGTTTTCATATTTTGTTCCTTTGCTCCTTACCAGAACAATACATCTCCATTGTATATGGCGAGCCAGAATGGTCATAATGATGTAGTACAAAGTTTGCTAAGCGCAAGGGCTGATGTGAATATGGCAAGATCTATAGTAGGTTATGTATTTGTTTAATTATTCTACCACATTGAATGTTTTACATGTCTCCTTACTGTACTATTGTTTTGGAGGTGGTTATGGAGAGTAGTTGTGGTTGAATGCACAACGGCCACATACGTGTATATGTGCATATGTATGTCTGTTGGTATGCACTTCTAGTGTAGTGTATAGTGCGTTTGTGCTGTTTGGTGTGTTTCGTTGTATCCATGCTTTTGCATTGTGCATTAATACACACGTAGGTTAATTTGCATGTGTGATTGTTACACCTATATTGACACGTGCAATACCAAATGCTGGGGTGATGCACTGTTCTTTCCTTTCCTTACACTCCTCCCTTCTTCATTCTCTCACCCACTCTCTTCCCTTTTTTCACTCACTCTGTGTACTCCCTAGCATATTTTTATGCATCTGTATGGAGGTGGTTGTATGAAGAGTGTGGTTATTGTGTATAGGTGTATGTTTGATTTGTTTTGCTCCTTCATTGACCTTACAAGAACAAAGCAACTCCATTGTATGTGGCAAGTCAGAATGGTCATTATGGTGTAGTACAGAGCTTGTTGGCAGCAAGTGCTGATGTAAATATAGCATCCAGTGTAAGTGATGTGATGTTGATTTTTTTTTCATTTAATCTTCATTGCAACAGACAATTCACTTCAGCAATTGCACACACAAGAATGTTAAATTACTTCATGACACATACATGTGCATGTAGATTTCATCACTCCACTTAACAAGGAGAAATGGACACACAAAATATTATTGCCGTCAAATGATAATGGAACTGACTTCATATTTTGAAGCATGCAGTCACGGAAAATATCAGCTGCGTTATTTAAATAGTTTTGGGCTTGGATCATACTCTAGTCTTAACAGACATTACACAAAGTTCACTACTCTTTCATGACATTTCACTTGTATTCTAATATCCACTTACAGCATCTATGATTTATTATCAGCAAACATCCTGTGTGTGCAACTGCTGAAGTGAATTGTCTGTTGCAATGAAGATTTAATACGCAAATATCAAAACATTTTGCATTAAAGAAATTTTTCTCATGTATAGTAAATTGGGCTGAGGAGATAGAAGAATAATTGTGCGAACTAATTCAACTACAGTAAACCATCTATTTAAATTGGGAGCCTGCCTGGAGATCAGGAGTGCTGTCCAACTGGATCCACCTGTGCTTTTGGGCCTGAACTCATGGATGCATGCACCTTACCCATCCTCCACTTCCCCTCCACCATTATCATTGGGATTGTGTCATCACTAGTGGTCCACCCCTCCAATTGAAAGGGCAAGTAATAGTACTATTACAACAGTGAGAGTTGGGAACAATCAGCAGCCATTGGATATTGGTTTGTTAATATGGCTAATGAAGTGCTCCTCGATTATTTCAACTATAGAATGATTTATGAATACCATGTCTTTCCCAGGCGAAAATGTTAGTGAGAACCCACCAAATCGTGCATAGAATGTGGTCATTTATCACGTTTGGTTTCAATCATCCATAGTGCAATCAACAATTTGGTTGTTATGTAAAGATCTCCTTTGCCTATACAATGTCGAAGTTTGTTTCAGTATATGATGTGTTAAGTTTCAGCATTATTTCACTGGGGTTTTTAGAAATCAAAACCCCATTAAATGGTGCTCATACTTATATCTTCAGACCGACACATTGTATAGACAAAGGACCTCTATACACAAACTTTGATTAATATGGTTGCACTATGGATGAGATACTGTGCTTGAAACCAAGCGTGATTTGGCAAAAAAACATGAGCTACATTCTCTATGCGGGATCTCACTACTTTTTCACCCGGGTTTCCCAAATCAACTTCACTATTGTAGTGTTCAACAAGTATCAAATAATTGCATCGATTGAGTGCCTTGTTAGATGATCATTCCTGTATTACTGTATGATCTGTGTCCTTAGGATGGAAAAACAGCTCTGGACGCTGCAGTGAAGAATAGTCATAAAGATATCATAGATTTATTGAAGTCCCACCAAAGCAAGGTGAGGTGTACACTCGGCCATCAGGTATAGTCAAGGGTCCTTCCACAATGCAGGTGCAATCAAAGTGACATATAAAATGAATGCGTGAAGTACTATGGATCACATTTTCTTGCAAATTACAAATTACGTAATGTAGTTCCAAGGCTAATTGGGATCATCATAAAGAACCATAATGGACCATAAAAGTCATCATGCATTGTACTCATATACCTTATTCAATGCTAGTCAGGTCATTGTTAGCTTCCTTGAACAGCTCGAAACAAAACTGTTAGTTCTACCCCTTTTTGTTGAGAATTGTTAATTGCTTATTAAGATATGTCCCCTACAGAGGCCATCACAGTGGAGTCTGTTTTGTCATCTCCTCTCTCCCATGCCTTGTGCAAGAAGTTGGATGACCATCTTTTTCAGTCTATCTTGATGACTTCAACTCCTGCCAATAAGGCGCGACTTCTCTCTGCCTCTGCTCCTCATGCTAGTTTTGCTGCTTTCAGTTGTCCCCTCGTTAGGGTTGGGCTTGCATCGGGCTATTCCATAAAATAATTGTACACCCCTACTGATGACCAAAAAAGTTGTCCAGAGGGGGTCCAATGGTAATGTCCTAGGGGGATGTTCTATTGCAGTGAGATGTGTCCAGAGGGGGGTCCAATGGCAATGATGGCAATGTCCTAGGGGTGTCGCACAGTAAGATGTGTCCGGATGGGTTTCAAAGGTAGTGGTATCCTACATCAGGATGTGTCCAGAGGGGGTTCAATGGTAATGTCCTAGGGGGGTGTCCTACATCGAGATGTGTCCAGAGGCGGTTCAATGGTCAATGTCCTGGGGAGGTATCCTACTGTACATGTACATCAGGTTGTGTCCAGAGGGGGTTCAATGGTAATGTACAGGGAAGTGTGTCCAGAGGGGGTCCAAAATATATGTCCTGGGGGGTATAGTGTAGAGGCTTTATGTCCTGGGGGGATACCTTGATATTAGTCATCAGTAGGGGTGTACAATTATATTATGGAATAGCCCATCTTGATCCGGCCGAATTTCAAATCGCAGTGATGTGGTGGCTAGGTATGAACTCTTCTATACAATCAGTGTGCCCATTCTGCCCCAATATCACTTTGGATCCTCTTGGACATCATGCAGTGTCATGCAGACATGGTGGGGATGTTGTCATCAGACACAATCGCCTGCAAAACATCTTTGCTGAGTTTTGTCACCATGCTCACATATCTGTAATAGTGGAGGTTGGTCAAGGCCTTTCGAGAGTCCAGAGTAATTCCCGTCACGCTGATGTGCTAGTCGATGCTTGGGATAGGGCAAAACCAGCAGCCTTCGATGTTACTGTTACCTCCCCACTCACTCCTGCTACTTTGCATGACACGTGTAATTCCGCAGGTGTTGCAGCTCACAAAGCAGAGTGCCGAAAGCACTCTTCCAATGACCCAAAGTGTCAGGAGCTGGGGTGGGTATTCCTTTGGCAGTGGAATCTTATTGGAACTGGGGCAAAGAGGCCCAGAACACCTTCGCTAGACTAGCTTCCATCCTCTCAATCTCTCTTCACTGCCCTAAGGCAAAGGTCTTGACAGACATTTATGGGCGGTTGAATATCTCATTAGTGAGGTCAGTAGCTACATGTAGGGCAATCCTGTCCAGAAGATGCAGTGTTCCAGGTTAACTTAATTAAAAATAGTTTAGAGTTTAACTGTAGGCCTACATGCAGTACATACATGAAGCTCCTACATGTAGGTGTTTAGTTTAATGTTATGTAATAACTAATACTGCTGCTGTGCTTTCCGTGTATGCTTGTAATATCAATTTTATTAATGTCAAGAGATATTTATAAATCGTTAACAGCCAAAGTTACGGATTGAATCTGATGGTATGGATCCAGCAATTGTCACAATCATAAGATTTCTGATAAAGGTGCATCATCTTGGCACCTTATATTTATCTACATCAAGTTGGTGTATACACCACAATGTGAACACCAGTTGGACTCTTTCAGTGTACATCAGTGTATTGGGTTACCAAAGCTACCACTAAGTAAACCAGTTGTGCAGTCGGCCAAACAATGATGACTTGCTGTGTTATATATTTTTTCCTGCTACACATTGTGAATGGATATATGGCCAACTGTCTCAACATGTATCGTTCGTTGTACAGATCAGAAAATAGCAGCTTGTTACAGACAGAACTGCAGTGATCTGTGCATTTTGACCCAAATTTAGATGAAAAGGGTAGATTTAGTCATGATTCACTCCACAGTCCTCGTTCTCTCAACCCACCCGCTGTCTTGGTATGTGTTTTTAGTATTGAAAATATACTATCTATGATCAAATACATGTCATAACGGCTCATGAAACTATCGGTAGCTGGAAATAATGTTGCTTATAAAGAAAAAAACACAGAACACAATCCACAGAATAGATTATGATATTTTAACAGCATGGACTATTGAATTCATGTTTTATACTTCATTGTTATTTTGAATAATGACATAATATTGATATTTTATCATAATCTGCGTACTGTAATGCTGTACAATTAGGTATTATGTTTGTATCTGCAATGTTAGATGTATGATGAAATGTCACGAGAGCTTAATGATGTCAAGCAACAGAAAGAACAAGTGGAACAACAGCTTCATTACACGAGGCAACAGATGGAGCAAACTGATCAAGAGCTTCGTGAAATGCAGCAAAAGAAGGAGCAAGTAGAAAAACAGCTTTGTGACGTAAGGCAACAGATGGAACTAGAGCTGAGTGACATGAGACAACAGAAAGAACAAGCAGTAGGACAGCTTCAGTACATGAGGCAAAAGATGGAACAAGAACTTAGTGACATGAATGAACAAGCATTACAACAACTGAGGCAACAGAAGGAACAAGAGCTGAGTGACATGAGGCAACAGAAAGAACAAGCAGTACAACAGCTTAATGACATGACGCAACAGAAGGAACAAACATTGCAACAACTGTATGACGTGCGGCAACAGAAGGAGCAAGAGCTTTATGACATGAGGCAACAGAAGGAACAAGAGCTTAATGACATGAAGGAACAAACATTGCAACAACTGTATGACATGCGGCAACAGAAGGAACAAGAGCTTTCTGACATGAGGCAACAGAAGGAACAAGAGCTTAGTGACATGAGACAACAGAAGGAACAAACAGAGCAACAGCTTCGTGACATGAAAGAACAAATAGATGCCTATGAAAAAATGATGCAACAGTCCACAAACCAAATCACTCAAACAGCAAACTTTATAGATTACAACCTCGATTTATCTGTGTCAAGAAACAGCATTGATAATGTGCAAGTCCCAGCAATGAATGAAACAAAGATAATAGTATCTCTTAGTGAGTTAGATTCAATCAAGAATGATGTTGACATGAATGGGTCAACATAACTGCATGCATGCTTATGTGTTTAACAGTACATTTATGCTTCATCATCCTCTTAATTAATATTGACTGTGGTTGTTTAATTGCGATAACAATATTAATGGATTCTGTGAGTGGAATCAGAAAAATAGATGTATATGAGTGGACCAAACTATATGTGTTGCTTTTGTCACGTGTCAGTTCCAGTTCCTGGTCAGACTACTCCTGGTACATGTACATCGGGGCTGGAACTACAGCCATCTGTCTAAACTCATTCTGAACTTATCACTCTGTATGTTATTCAGGTAGGCAGCAAATGGAATCAAAGTGGTTGTTCAGAAGTAGATGTATTGTGCCTAGTTGAGCTTATTTGTCTGTTATTAAACAAATCAAATATCATATATCAACATGATTGAGCACCCTCAAATTTAATCAGATTGGAACAATGTGCTTTATTTAGGCAAAGGAGCATAAGTATCCGGCTTCCCGCCTTCCCCCATTCTATTCTAACGCCCCATGGCCATATACGTGTACATGCACATGTGTAGGAGGTCACATGCTTAAACATCACTAATATCCCATTGCTGAAGCATCACTTGGATGGTTTATACATAATCTAATGTACAATGGCACTAAATCAAAGTTGTCAAATTTATGCAGAAATATGGCAAACGGATGTTTGGAATTTATTTCCCTCTATGTTTGTCCCATAACAACTGCAAAGTTTAATTAATACCAAGCTTTACCATTAAACTGAGCATTTGTTCCAAATCACTAACCTGAAACATCAAATGTATCAGTGTTGTGTGTGTGTGTGTGTGTGTGTGTGTGTGTGTGTGTGTGTGTGTGTGTGTGTGTGTGTGTGTGTATGTGGTGTGAGGATGTGGGGGATTTATATTTTTATTCACATCTCCAAAAAATCACCAGTATCTGCTGTTGTTAGCAGAGGTGGGAGGAATTGGTGGAGGAATGGAGGGTTGAGTAGGAACAGGTTGATGGATAAAGTCAAGCTTGTCAATTTAGTCACTAGCTTGACAGCAGCGGTGCTAGTTGATTGAATCAAAAATAGTTTGATCATTACTTGCCACATTGTTGTGATGCCATTGTGCACCTCCAAATTGGTTGCACATTAGATCGAAGCTGTTTGGAGTACATGAACGTATGAATACTCATAATTATGCATTGTTTACATTTTCCCCTAATATGAAAATTATGTAGATTTGTTTGTGGTCATATTTTTTACAATAGATGGCACAAGCTTTAACAGGAGGACACAGAAAATACTATTAGAGAGTTCTGTTCGTTAAGTCACAGAGATACAGCTATGCAAAGTTAATGCACATTTCCAGCTTGATTCGCACAATTATTGCATGCAACCCGCGTTGAGTTCTCCCATGCATTCCACAATAAATTTCGATAACTTCTTTGTTCCGCCCATCATCCACCCATTCTCTGCCTTAAACTAAGCTAGCAGCCGTTTGCAACTATTTTTGCCTTAGTACCCAGGCGGTGAGTTTATGTACGTATATTAAGAGAAAAAGAAGAGGACTTCTCATTTCGCAAGACGATCGTACCAAATTAACGGGTTGTCATTCCAAAGGTTGCAGTAATCATTCGCGTAAGGCTATTTGCTACGCACTCGCATAATCCTCTAGTCGCGTGTATAAAGCTTTCCAATTTGCCATAATCCTTGCTAAAATTCTCGTCTTATTCCTGCCTTGCCCACTCGGCAATGATTTCGGTTCTTTACAGTTCACACATATAGGGCATGAACATGCATGCGCTCGTGCTGGCTCACACTTGTGCACACGCTTGCATTGTTGCACACATGGACCTGTACATCATCTTAATGGCATATTCTCACACACACTCAAGAACACAGTACACTTGCACATACCAGATGGTTATACATGTATGTGGCATACAATAAACCTGTCTGGTAATGATGGTACACACACTCAGAAACATTGTGATATGCACATGCATTCTATTCCATTTATTAAACTCACAAACATTGTGATATGCACATGCATTCTATTCCATTTATTAAACTGTGTTTGTACCTGTAGGCCACAAGTTTGATGTACCGACTCTCTGTGCATTAGTATTATCCTCTGTACAAGTATTCCTTTTGACAACTACTCTTTGTGCATGTTGAGTTCCCGTATAACTGGTCCTTCTTACTTGACATAGAGCCCTTGCTTGAGACCGTGCATAGGTACATGTAGCTACATGCACCGTTCCATAAGGATTGGTCCTCTGTACATGCATCAGATTCCTTGTAACATGCCTCCTGTCCCCATAGGTCCTTTGCACATGACCCATAGGATTGGTCCATTGATTCATCCCTTTAACACACATCATGACCCCATAAGATTGGTACTCTAAAGGTACACATATATTGTACACTTGCCCAACACACTATTCTATCCACTGGCAAAAAATAACACTATGTTCATCACAACATGCATAAGGCTTCAAGTTCCTATGCACTCACATTATATTTCTGTGGCCGGTGGAGAAGCACATGATAAAGCTTTCCTAGGCATACCCTTGCTCAACTCATCATTCTTTATGCCTTTCCAACTAAGCTGTAACACGTGCTGTGACTTCAGTTTCTTTTGCCCACACAGTGGTCAGCTCACACAGAATACGCCATGATGCTGGGTTCACACACCCTTATGCATGTGTACCAGTGTATATTGTGTAAATGAACCTTTACCATTCTTGAACAAAACACTTGCATACACACACATGCACACATACACAAATACAAACATACACACACATACTCATACGCACAAACAACACATATGCACTGCTACACATGTGGCAAAATATTATAACTCTGTCCAATAATGACGGACACCCACATGCATACTGTTTGTGAATGTTGAGTTCCTACATGCATTCTATTCCATTTCACTGCTGTTGCGCATGCTTGTGCAGGCCACTGATTGTATTTACCAAGCCTTCTGTACTCTCTGTGTCTGTGTTTTTCCTCTGTATTGTTGCACGTATCCTTGTTGCACATATCTCTCACAGTGCAAAAAGTTTGTTATGCGACACTGTATATTATAACGTATATTCGAAAATAAGCAGCAATATAAGCTGTCTGCGTATTGAACATTATAAGCAAATGCGTATATTGAAATATTGTCAGTCACGTGCGGTTTCTGGTATCTTAGCAAACCTTTGAATTTCATTAATGTTACACGGTTTGGTGAGCCGCGCACTATCGTAATTTGGGCTTTGACCTTCCGTAAACCAGTCCTCCGCCCCCCCCCCCGCCCCCCATCCCCACTCCCCGATTGCATCTGCTTGGTTTATAAAACTTTTCTTCGCACATATAAGTGGTACAACACCAAACACAAATATTCAAACACCATAGTGCCTTAAGACAGCGGTTCCCAAGTACTAACTTAGTGTGACCTCATGTTGATACATGATGTTTGATTTGCTTTCTTATTAACACAAAAGCTCAACTAGGCACAATACATCTACTTCTGAACAACCAGTTTGATTCTATTTGCTGCCTACCTGAATAACATACAGAGTGATAAGTACAGAATGAGTTTAGATAGATGACTGTAGTTCCAGCCCCGATGTACATGTAGTCTGACCAGGAACTGGAACTGACGCGTGACAAATTCAACACATATCCACAAATAGTTTGGTCCAGCCACACATTGCACATACATGTAGTTTAGATATTTTTCTGATCCCACTCACAGAATCCATTAATATTGTTATAACATTTGAACTACTGCAGTCAATATTAATTAAGAGGATGATGAACATAAATACATAAATGTATCGTGAAACACATAAGCATGCAGTTATGCACCCATTCATGTCAACATCATTTTTGTTTGAATCTAAATAACTAAGAGAAACAATTATCTTTGTTTCATTCATTGCTGGGACTTGCAATGCTGTTTCTTGACACAGACAATGCGAGGTTGTAATTTATAAAGTTCGCTGTCTGAGTGATTTGGTTTGTAGATGTTTTTTCATAGGCATCTATTTGTTCTTTCATGTCACAAAGCTGTTGTTCTGTTTGTTCTGGCTGTTGTCTCATGTCATGAAGCTGTTGTACTGCTTGTTCCTTCATTTCACAAAGTTCTTGTTTCATTTGTTGCTGCATGTAATGAAGCTGCTGTACTGCTTGTTCTTTCTGTTGCCTCATGTCACTCAGCTCTTGTTTCATCTGTTGCCTTATGTCACAAAGCTGCTTTTCTACTTGCTCCTTCTTTTGCGACATTTCACGAAGCTCTTGATCAATTTGCTCCATTATTTGCATGAAGCTGTTGTTTCACTTGTTCTTTCTGTTGCCTACATGTGTGTTGTGTGTGTGTGTTATGGAGAGGTTGCTGCTTCAATTTCAAGCTTGGCTAATTGGTGCACAGACCTGGTGCACACGGTGTGGCTTTGGCCGCACCAACCTTTGGTCCCAGAATGAGCGTATTTGATATGCGAGCATGTCTGATGTCATAGTGCATTTTTTCATAGTCGTATTTAAAGAACGGAAGATGAAGTCCAGAAAGATTTTGAGTTTGTCTGCACATTTTATAAAGATGACCTCCATTAGAGCTATTATGCTATGAATTGTCTATTTTTGCACGGAATTTCTAAACTTCTATTCAACAGTTCAAATTCCGCCGACGATTTTGGACATCATAAAGTACACTTGCACTTTAACAGCACCTCAAAAACAACTTCTATCTGAAGTTTGTACAGTAATGAAGCTAATTTTTGTGATGCGTGCTACACATGCAACTTCCGAGCGTACATTTAGCATGCTCAGTAGGATTAAAAGCTATCTATGAAGCGCAATGAACCAGGTGCATGAGATTTAATCACCTACATGTAATGGTGTAACAGGTTCACAATGCTCTCACTGACACCATCAAGCTAGAGAACACCGCAGATGAATTTGTTAGCAGTTCGCAGCATAGGACAAAGGTATTAACAGAAGCCTCTTGAGCTTGTTTGCTAACCATGGCATATCCTTATGACTTGTCACAGTCCTATAAGGACAGAATGTATGCATAAAGGACCAGTCCTATGACACTACAGTGTACACGTTGCTACATGTACCTACATGTATGTACAGTGTAGACATGTCTCATGGTCTCATGAGCTGTTCAATGGATAGATCAAAAATGCATGTGCAGAGAAGGCATTCAGTGAGAGAAAGAGAGCACTTACTCTTTTTTTTTCCCCATGAACAACAGTGTGTGCTTCAAGTGTCACATGTCTGTGCACATATGCGAGTCTGTGTGTGCGTCTGTATATCTGTGTCTGTGTCTGCGTGCATGTGCGTATCTGTATGTGTGTCTGTGTATTGTGTGTGTATCTGTGTGTGTCTATATGTATTGTGTGTGTGTGAGTCTGTGTGCAAGTCTGCGTGTCTGTGTGTTTCTGTGTGTGAGTCTGTGTGCAAGTCTGCGTGTCTGTGTGTTTCTGTGTGTGTGTATGTCGTGTGTCTTGGGTATGTCTGTATTTCGTGTTTGTGTGTGTCTGTGTGTGCTTGTGTGTGTCCGTGTGTGTCTGTGCGTCTGTGTTTGCGTCTGTCGTGTGTGTGTGTTTGTCGTGTGTGTGTATCTGTGTATGTCGTGTGTGTGTATCTGTGTATGTTGTGTGTGTGTATCTGTGTATGTCGTGTGTGTGTATTTGTGTATGTCGTGTCTATGCATGTGTGCTGTCGTGTGTGTATCTGTGTGCGCGTGTGTGCATGTGTGTGTTTGTGTATTTCATGAGTGTCTATATATATATCGTGTGTGTGTGGCTGTGTGTTTAGTTTTCCAGCTAAATAGGAAAGCTTTATTACACAATTGTTCTTAACTTCAGAAAGATGGATGTGAGTGTGTAAGAACTTAAAGTCTTATGCACGTTGCAGGGAGCTTCCACACACACACCACAATTTTTTGGCCAACTGTATAAATTTAAAATCTCATCAAGGAATGATAGCCGACAACAACTTTTTCGATGACAACATCGTACGCATCACGATTAAAAATAAATTTGTGCTGTATATTTAATCATTCAAAAGAAATCACCCCCCCCCCCCACACACACACACACACTTTTTAATATTGTACCATGGGCCCAGTGCTGTGGTGAATACAGTGACATTCTTTGCCACATTCTTTGCCACATGTATACAGTGGTATGGGACACCAATCCTATGGGGGTACAGTGCATGTACGCTGAGGACCAATTCTTGGGGGGTATGATGCATGTACATGACATAGAGCTCTCACTTTAGAGACGGTACATACATGTATAGGAGGTACATGTAGCTACGTGTGTGTATCTGTGTGTGTGTCTGTGTGTGTGCGTGTGTGTCTCTGTGTGTGTCTGCATGTGTGTGTATGTGTATTTCATGTGTGTGTCTATATGTATTTTTTGTATAAGTCTGTGTGCATGTATGTCTGCGTGTCTGTGTATTTCATGTGTGTCTTTAGGTGTGTCTGTATTTCATGCATGTGTCTTTGTGTGCTTGTGTATGTCTGTGTGTCTGTTGTGTGTGTATGGCATGTGTGTATCTTGGTGTGTGCGTGTGTGTCTGTGCATATATGTGCGTCTGTGCATGTGTCTGTGCATGTGTGTGTCTGTGCATGTATGTCTGTGCTTGTGTGTGGGCATGTGTGTCTGCGTCTGTGTGTATGTCTGTCTTGTGTGTCTGTCTGTTGTGTGTCTGTGCATGTGTGTCTGTGAATTTCATGTGTGTGATCATGAGTCTGTGTCCATGTGTATGTCGTGTGTGTGTTTGTGCATGCCTGTGTGTCTGTGTATGTGTCTGTCGTTATAGTGAGTGTGCTTGTGTGGGTCTGTGCGTGCCTGTGTGTGTGTGTGTCTGCGTGTGTCTGTGCATGCCTGTGTCTGTGTGTGTGTGTGTGTGTGTGTGTCTGTGTGTGTGTCTGTGTATGTGTCTGTGTGTATGTGTCTGTGTCTGTGTCTGTGTGTATGTCTGTTTATGTGTGTCTGTGTGCGTGTGTCTGTGTGTGTCTGTCTGTGTGTGTGTCTATGTGTATTTCATGTGTACCTGTGTGTCTGTGCCTGTGTCTGTGTGTGTCCGTGTCCGTATGTGTGTGTTTGTGTGTGTATGTCATGTGTGTCTGGTATCTGTATGTTGTGTATTGCCACATTTATACAGTGGTGTGTGTGTGTTATGCAGGTATGCAATGTATGTGTACATTTAGAGTACCAGATGTGGCCACAATGTATTCAATCCTTGGAGACACGACACATGTACAGAAAGCTTGGTACACAAATTTACATAGAATCAGTAGTCTGTACAAACATACACAAGTGCAATTGAATTGAATAGAATGCAGTGCATGTGACAATGTTTGTGAGTGAGAGTGTTTGTACCATCATCAGACAGGTGTATTGTTTGCCACATGTATTACTGGTGTGTGCAAGTACGCTGTACATGAGTGTGTGTGTGTGTGTGTGTGTGTGTGTGTGTGTGTGTGTGTGTGTGTGTGTGTGGTGTGTGTGTGTGTGTGTGTGTGTGTGTGTGTGTGTGTGTGTGTGTGTGTGTGTGTGTGTGTGTGTGTGTGTGTGTGTGTGTGTGTGTGTGTGTGTGTGGTGTGTGTGTGTGTGTGTGTGTGCATAACAAAATACGCCATACGATAGTGTACAGGGCCATGTACGCAACAATGCAAGTGTGTGCACAAGTGTGAGCCAGCATGAGTTCATGTACTATGTGTGAGCTGAAAGTTGTGTGAGACCGAAATCATAGCCGAGTGGGCGTGGCACGATTATTTTAACACGATAATGGCATATAGGAAAGCTTTATTACACGGCTAGAGGATGATGCGTAGCAAATAGCCTTACGCGTGCCGTTTTGAATACTGCCGGCGACGTGGGAGGCGCAAGATTACTGCAACCATTCCGTTAATTTGGTACGATCGTCTGGCAAACTGAGCAGTCTTCTTCTTCTTATTTTAATTTTCCCGCATAAACTCACTGCTTGAGTGAGACAAAAACAGTTGCGAACCGCTAGCTTAGTTTAAAGAGGAAAAATGGGCGGAACAAAGAAGTTATCAAAATTTATTGTGGATGGGAGACGGCAATAATGGTGCAATCGAGCGGGAAATGTGCATTAACTTTGCACAGCTGTATCTCCGTGACGAATAGAGTAAAAATTAACGAACTGAACACATCAATAGCAACAGGACCCCTGTAGGTACCTACTGAATTTGAAGCGATTTGAACTCTCCTAGCTGAAGATGTGGCGGTTTTGAACCACATGGGGTATCGGACCTCGTAGCATCAGCAAGGAACTGGTGCAAGGCCCCGAAATATGATTTCCCTGTAGTGAAACGGTGTAGTATGAAGTGTTGAAAATAGGAAGTCGATAGCGTTAACCGTTGGGAAGTTGTAGCGATTCAAACGCGATGCATTTGTACGCCTTTTTGCTTCTCTTTTGAATCGCTGCATCGTCTGAACGATAAATACTATGGACTTCCTATTTGCAACACTTCATACACATAATTTCTCTATGGTAGAATACAGTTTGGAGTCTTGCACTAGCTCTGTGTCAGTATTGCAACGTCCGATACCCCATGGGGTTCAAACCCGCCATAACTCCCGGCAGGAGTAATCACATCGCTTCAAATTTGGGTTGTAAGTAGAGAGGTCCTATACCTATCGATTTGTTCTGTTCGTTAAATTTATGTCATCCGTTACGAAGAAACAGCTATGCAAAGTAAGTGCAAGTTTCCCGCTCCGATCGCGCCTTTGTACGTGCGTGAACAGTTTCCATGCACCGAAGCACATGAAATGCAACTACTTCCTGTGGGCTGAGACTTTGATAACCTGTAGCCACACCTATACTCCGCTGGAGTAGACGTGATTCGATCTAGCGGTGAGTTTTTTTTAATCTCTTGTACGTTTCTGACAGACCTGTCGCTGTTCGTCATTCTTCAGATATGGCGACGTATCAAACAACTGAAGATGAACTCGTCCTGCTTCATTCAGTGGACGAGTTCGAACGGTACATAGATGAGGAAATTCAGGATTTTAGTGACGGCGGAGGGCCTATATGGCGACGGTGATTATGGACGTGATGATCTCGATGGCATTGGCTGCGGTGGTGGAAGTGACGGCGATGGTTGAAGTGACGGCGCGATGGTCGAAGTGACGGTGATGGTGGAAGTGACCGTGATGGTGGAAGTGATAGTGACGGTGGAAGTGACAATGATGGTGGAAGTGACGGTGATGGTGGAAGTGACGGTGATGGTGGAAGTGACGGTGATGGTGGAAGTGACGGTGATGGTGGAAGTGACGGTGATGGTGGAGAATGGTGGAAGTGACAGTAATGGCCCAGGTGGTGTGCCAGCTAAATAGCATGTGAACAATGTTGTCCCCATCGCTTGCTGAATGCCTACCTTACTAGAGGAGGGTGCTGCAAAGACAGCTGCTTAATGAAGTACGGTGATTTGGCCCGGAGACGAGCACTCATATTATCCAGATTGGACAAGGGAACCAGAAAGGCAGTTGTTGGAATGCTTGCTATGATTCGGAACAAAATTGGTTCTAGAAATACATTCTACTATTGCCTTGACTGGTCCAGTCCTATCTGCAAGGATGCTTTCTGTGCCGTCATTGGCACAAATTACCGCACATTACAGCGCGGGATGCAGCAGGTGTGCTCTGACGCTGATGTTGAGCCCCATCCCCATGGCAACTGTGGCAGGGCACCTCACAATGCCCTCTCTAATATAGACAAGAGCAGGGTGGTCTCATTCATTAGGAATTATGCAGCTTTACATGCCCTACCTGATCCTGGTCGGTTGCAAGGGACGATCAGAGACTACAAAGTGTACATGTGCATGAATGTACACGCCTGTGCACGCACACATGACACACACATACATGCACACACACACACACACACATACACACACACACTCACACACACACAGACTGGGCTTGTACCACTTGCAGTGACCTTGGGCTCTTATTTCTCACACTGTATTCACAAAGCATGTACATCTGCAAGAACACACTTGCATTGTAATGCATATCGAGAAATTGGCGGTCAAAAGGATTACGCGGTATTCGAATTCGGTCATTGCATAATTCAATGTCCATAAGAAAATGTATGGTGAGTAGAAGATATTGGAGGCCTGCTCAAACAGCCCCTGGCCATCACAGAGGTTACTGCCCATAGGAGGCCCATAGGAGGGGACTGCACCACACTCGCACCGATGTACAAGCTCAACATGACCGATGAGTTCTGAAGCTCACAGTGTGCCACTGACCATCGTTGAAGGTTCTGGTACTGTTGGATCCAACGACAGCTGGTCCAGAGCCCACATCAAATATTAACCATGGCAACCCGCCGTGAAGCTTCACCCCCAGGAAGTCACTGTTGATCTGGTAGAAGAGAATGCCGCTGGGGTTGTAGGTATGGAACTGGACTGCGGCCTGGTTAATAAAACCACAAAGGAAAATGTGCCCGCTGAATGTACCCAGGCCCGTATCGCCGAAGGAGGTGCCCACATCTCTGACTGGGACTGAAGGCTGGGGACACGATGGTGCAAGGTGTAGGCAGTGATGACATAGTCAGGTTGGAGGGGAGCATTCCATTGGAGGGACATGGAAGAGATAGTGGTATTGAGGATGAGGGGGGAGCTTGGCCCACAGGTGCTAAGGGTGTGAGAAAGATACAAAGTGGTGACCACTTGGGGGTTTGTTGAATATAATTGAACACATAACACATAACCCACACACACATCATGTGCACATGGCACACATGCATGCAAATGCTGCTTGTGTCTGCTAAGTGTACAAACTGAATGCTGATATTTTCTTTACGCAAGGCAAGAAGAGAAGGCCATAAAACATGTACCTACAACACCAAATCATACACATCGTCATGTACATGTACCTGCAACACAAACAGCATCCACACACATACATGTAAACACACACACATACATACACACCTGCACAGACACACATGCAGGCACACACACACAACACACACAACACAAACACACACAACACACACACACACACACAACGTATACGTACCACTATCCAGTGTTGTGACATTGGCAACACCACCAGTCTGACATCCAGCTGTGGTGCATGCTGCTTCCACAAAGCTGTACTGTACTAGTATAGGGAGAAGGCCATATCTACTGCTTCCAAGATATGCACATAGGGCCGAACACTACCCACTGCCGAACATACCCTACGCTACTAAATTCACAGAGTATACTCACCAAAACACATGCGTGTCAGAAGATGAAAGCATGAAGGGCATACGTAGTTCGATCCCTGCATGCATCTCTTCAGACAGTCTGATAATTGTATCGGTTCAATAATTCAAATTGTCTTGAATAGTTACCATTGAAGTTTATAATCGTTAATTAACCTCTACTAGCTAGGCGACATAAAGTTAATAATTATAATTTTATTCAAAGATGACGCAAGGTAATACGTAATGACTACTTCGTTTATGAATAAATCATGCGCGGTAGAAATTAATTTTTTGTCTTGATTGTAGCTTACGAATGGTTTATGGTATAATTTTATATGGCACACAATCACAATCAGTCCGATTTATCGAAAATGATAAGCGTGTTTGAAATTCAATTTGATAAAAAAAAAAGCAAGATGACCGCCATATGCATTTCTTCATACGGTAAATACACACACACACACACACACACACACACACACACACACACACACACACACACACACAATGTGCACACACACACATGCACATGCACACACACAGACTGGGCTTGTACCGCTTGCAGTGACTTTGGGTTCTTATTTCTCACACTGTCTTTACAAAGCGTACATGTGCATGAATGAACACACATACACACATGTGCACACACACACAGTACCACTTGGGGTTCTTATTTCTCACACTGTCACTGTTTTCACAAAGCATGTATACGTACATGTGCATGAATGTATACACTTGATTGTCATGTAAATAACCTGTACACCATATTCGTCACACACACACACACACACACACACACACACACACACACACACACACACACACACACACACACACACACACACCACTTGTGCACGCACACACAGGCTCGTACCACTTGCAGTGACATCAATTGGGTTCTCATTTTCACACTGTTTTCACAAAGTGTACATGTGCATGAATGTACACACCTGTGCACACACATTGTTATGTACACAGCCTGTACACCATTATATTTGTCACACATACAGCACATAAACATACAGTACACTTGCATTGTTATGGAAATGGAATCTTGTGCACAACACACTCATGTACAGTACACTTGTACACACCCATACTAATGAAAAACATTAAGCATGTCTACACACACTCATACACACACACATGTATGATGCACGTAAGGTCTATTCTAAACTTGTTCTCTGCACCTGCACATGCATGATATTCCATTTAACTGCTTTATGCATGTATTTGATTTCTATACCCTTGCTCCGTACGTGTGGAGCTCCCTTATGGCTGGTTCTCTGTACATGCACACTCACATCGCGTTCTCTGAGATGTGAAATAAAACTGTCTTATTGGGCACAACCCTTACTAAACTTCTGTTTGTTCACTATGCTCAGCTTTGTTCCACTTGCATGACTTTTCTCAAAGTTTTTAGCTCACACAGAGTACATGTACATGCCCTCACGGACACACACACACACACACACACACACACTGTAAAATATATCACTCACTAATGATGATGGCACACACACACACACACATACACACACACACACACTTAATTCTGGTTGAACAGCTCATGAGGCCACTGATCCTATTGTCAATATCTGTATCTCACAGTGTAAATGTTTTCTTTGAGTCCAGCCATATGAGGCTGTTTTTTTTTTTTGTCTTGGCAGTGTGGCATAATCAAATGAATATGTACATGCTTCGTGTAAACCTACCACTGGCCCTGACCTATACCACAATCTGCATGAATGTTTATATTTATTGCCATAGCCCATTCTTGTAGGAACTTCGCCTTTCTGACAAAAAAGTGGTACAATAACTTCTTACCAGCATAGTACATCCTTTTCTATCAAGTGCAGCACAGTGTTTTATTTCAAACTAGTTGTATGCAGGGAGTAAAATGAGTGTATAGTATAGGGTATTGCAATGGCTGGTTGTGAAGCAAATTAAGTGGATATGTAATGTGTACTTATCATGAGACATTTAATTCCCCTGCATACAACCATAGATAGTCGATATGCTGAAGGAAAGGTTGAAAGGCACGGCTGTTTGCGGCTGGAAACTAGGTTTATAATTGGAATATTCGGTAATAGAAATAAAAACAATGATAAAGACCTAATTATGTCTGATGTATGTTCCAACGTTGTTAGTACTCTTCTGTGTGTTGCAAATGGACATATAATATATTAAATAGCGTCCTACACGACTGTAGACTATTACACACTCGTCACGCATGCTCTACATTAAACGCATGCATTATGCGCAGCGTGTTTACATAAGGCCACGCGGAAGACATAATGGAGGGGTGCATAGAAACATCCATAGGACAGCCATCTGGAAGTTGTCCCGAAGGTAAGCTTGCCGTCTCCTCAATTATCACACATGGTTATGCTAATTAGCACGTACCTGAAGAGTGGACGAATTTTCTGTAATCCCGAAATCCCTCGGTGTTTTTTATGAATAAAATATGATTGTTGACATATATACGCGCATTGTTTTCAACAAATAGGAACTGAACTACATTGCAGGGTGTGTGGACAACGTTTGACAAAGGTTAAAACAAAAAGTATTGCATATCAGTGCAAGGCAATAGCAGAAAAGCTGCAGACAGCATTTGGTATTGACACCAGTGGTGATGACCTACACATACATCCAGAAAGCATGTGTAAGTGTTGCAAACTGTCAATGGACAGGGTGATAAGTGCCATGAAGAATAAGGTACATCACAGGAGTGCTGTTGTTCTGTTCCAGTGGGAGAAGCATTCTAATCAGCAATGCAAGGTAAAAGGTGTACGTGGGGAACATGTCACTAAAAAATGCATCTCTACAGATGTGTGAGCACTTTCATGCCAGTGCAAAAGGTGGCAATCCTAAAGGGGCCAGACCAACTACTGGCAGAGGCCGCATCCCTGGTGTAACCCCTAATATGATCATTTCAAGGATCAATAGCATAGCCCCCCGTCCAATCATCTCACCTGAGCATCCTTTTCCAAGACCACCACTATCAAAAGACAATCTGTCTGTTTCAGTATTAAACCAACTGGAGTGCCCTTTATGCGTTGACATCCTGGCTCAACCGATACAGCTGCCATGCAGTACACTGGCATGTGCCCAATGTATAATACAGTGGGTGGTAACAACAGCCTCAGTGCACTGTCCTTGCTGTTTTTCGCAGCAGCCAATAGTTCTGCCACTCCTCCAGCCAGCTTCCCACTTAGTACTACTGTTGTTAAAGGATGTTGTGGTACACTGTGTGAGCTGTAGTAGAGACATGAGGGCTGGAGCTTACGAAGAGCATGAGTGTGTGCTGACACTCACAGCTAGTGAAGAAAGAGCAGCAGCTGGGTTACTGAAGAGGGCCATCTCCACTAGTTCAAAAGGGATCATCCAACTTGGTACAGGGGGAACAGTAAGTGTATTCAATGTCAACAACACACAATGTTTACCACTTATGCTCTGACCACTCTGTTTAGCCAGTGACATTCATGCGCATTACAAACCCTCACAATTCAACCACAGCCGTATGTTCAAGAACCCTCAAGTCAAGATGCTCTGAGTTGCAGGCCATTCGAAGGGTTGTTAGTGGTGGACAGCCATCTGTGCTCCTTCAGAATGAAGTGCTCTCACTAGGAGATGAACAACGGAGGGCCTTGCTAAAGGAGGCTGGCATCTCTGATGAGATAAAAATTGGACCAGCAGAGGTGCTAGCCATTAAAGTAGGCCTTGCAATACCCTGGAACAAGATACGAATACTTCGAAGGTATAAAGCATTGCAGTCATACCTTAACTGTCAAATGTGATGTAACTGTCTTCCCAGGTGGCTGAAAGCATCAAACATTTCCCTGGCATGTGAGGAAAGAATGCGCCATGCTTCTAGGAAGGCAGTTGGAGAAAACCTAAAAGGAGAACTTGCTCCATTTTCCTTCTCACTACCATCAGGTGGAGAAGAGTTTCGAGGAGCCCCTTTGGTGTTCATTCCTGACTTGATCCTCAAGGTTGTTGAGCTATTGGAGGAGAATGACCGGTAATGGTTTATACCAAACATTAATTACCACCACATGACCCTTATATTGTGCACAGCGCTGGCAGGCTGACCTGGCACAATGGTGTTATACCAGCTAGTGAGATATGGATAAAACTGGGAGGGGACAAAGGAGGCGGAACATTCAAGATGAACTTCCAGATCGTCAATGTGGCTGCTCCCAACTCTGTGAACAACACCTGTGTGTTTAGTTGTTTTGAGGCTGATGATAGCTACACCAACTTGCACATAGCCCTTGAGCGATACAAGGAGCAAGTGGAACACCTACAGGGAATGACATGGAGGTGAGCATTATTGTACAGTAGGATGCTCAAGTGTGAGAATTGCATCCATACATGTAACCTAGGAGGTATACAGTCAAGGTTTTTTTGTGTGGGGATTACGAATTCCTATCCACGATGTATGGATTGTCTGGAGCTTGTGGTATGTGGATAGTACACCATCATTAGCTCACAGTGATGTTTCATACACAACAGGATCATATCCATGCTTGTATTGCTTAATCCCCAACAAGAATATGGCAACGCCTCTCTCAGCACGTGGCCATGCTCCACCCAGATCCCTACATTCAATCCACACTCACCATCAAAAATATCTTGCATCAGGTGGAGTCAAGAAAACAGCCCAACAGTTTTATAATTGCATCTGTGAACCCATCTTTGACATCCCTACTGAACAGGTACTCAGTCATGATATGCATGCTAATGTATTTACATTGTACTAAAATAGATCTGCCCACCTGGCCTTCATATCACTATGGGGATTTTTACAAAGCTCTTTGAATTGTTTGAAGATTTTTGCCACAGTCTAGACTTGGAGCTAGCCTTCTACCACACTGAAGTGGACCAGTCTAGGTACTCTTTGTACAGCCAAGAGTTGCAAAGGCTTCACCAGTACAAAGTTGAGCTACAGGAAGCAAAACAATCTGAATCAGTTTTACAGCAGTTGGCCACTTACATGGCTGTGCTCATTGGAGAGTCCAATCCACTGACTGCAGATCTACTACACCAATCTGCCAATACATCTAAAATTGTAAAGCAACTGGTAAGAAAATGAGAAAATAAAGATGCATCAGAGTTAATATGCACCCTTAGGAAACCAAGATAGCTGCTAGCACTGCAGTTGTTACAAGGGAGTTTCCTTTAAATGAAGGCCCTTTTGTCAAAGAGCTAGACATGGCTTTACAGTCCATTGGTGTTCATCGGCAGCAATACTTTGGTGGCACCTTTGTCGGTAACCATGTACACAAAACTCTTAAGGTAACAGAGGTAATAACACAAGATGTGTGCTACTAATTAACACTCTTCTAGCTCCCTAACATCAACACATTGTGCAGTGCTATTTGCAAATTGGCTGAAAGCAGCCTGCCTCAACAATCTGAAATGGTTGCAACCAGGACTATGATTTTTTTAAATGCATTTTCAAAGTTTGCAAAATGCCATTCAATTTATGACCAAAACTTCATAGATGAGGCTCAAGTCCATGAACTAGGTAGGTAATACATCCGTTCTTCTGTATGTTCACTGTTGTCATTACAATGTGTTTTAAACAGAACAATCTGTGCAGGAGTTCATGGAGCTCTTTCGGACAAACTTTCCAAAGGGTACAATACCCATTAAGATGCACATGGTTGAGGACCATGCTGTGCAGTGGGCAAGGTCTACTCATGTTGGATTCGGCCTACTTGGGGAGCAGGGTGCTGAATCTGTACATGCTAAGTTTAACAATTTAGCTAGAGCGTATAGTGCCATAAAGGGCAAGGTACATCAGTTAAAATGCATAGTAGCAGAACACTTAGTTAGCATTGCACCACACAATGTGGCAGCTATACCACCACCAAAGAAAAGGAAGAAGTAAATGATGACAGTCAAACCATTATACATATATGTCCTTTGAATCATCAATGAACATGAAAAGTCGGAGACAAAATAATGCTTGCATATATAGTTACTCATACAACAAATCTCACCCGTAAAAATGGCGCTTTTCCAGAAGCTTGAAAACCACTTCAGAAAATTCGTCCGTCTTGGTCTTGGTAAGAAAGAGGTAGCACTTTCTATGTACCTTAGCGTGAATGTTAAGCTGGAGCCTAGTCAACTTCCAGAGGGTAGGTATCATATATCATGCCCACGAGGTCCGTATAAGCAGATCGAAGGTCGATTGTTTTCGAACGCCAAAACTGTCAGTCGCTGCATGTAGATCACGTGGTTTATGATGTTTTATAAAGGTTAGAGGTGATTCTCAACTACAATATGGATTTTAGGTGTTCATTGTACTTCTTGTACTTTATGTACAACACATTCCAAAGGGCAACGGTTGTCTGGCTCGTTGCTATGTGACTACCGGAACATTTCAAAATTTTGGGGCGTAGGGCCTAATTTCCACAATTTCAATGAGAGCAAACAGCCGTGAAGGCCTTCATGGTGATGAATTTTATTGCACCTAAGCTATCAGTAGAGATTGTGGTGGTCAGGGCCCTGGTAAGTTTACACAGAACTGACAGAAGGAAGTTAGTAACAATATTCATTATCCAGCTCTATACTGTACCCCCTTCTAGGAAGGTCAATCTGAGCACTTGTTCAGAGTGCTAGATGAGTGTACTGAGGGAAAAGTATTGCAGCAAATTAATTTGGTAGACAGTACTGTAACACTACAGCTACATCTAGTTGTTAGAAACAAGAGATGGAATTCACTGCAAGTGGAGCAAGAGGCAGAAAGAACGACGAAAATGTTAGCTAGGTTTAAAGAATAGCGAAAGCATTGTTTCACAAGTGTTGTGAGTCTCATGTTGCATGATGCATGTATGTTTAGAGAACCAGTCATAAGGGAGCTCCACATGCAGAAGTTGTCAATTATATAAAACAATAGAGAGCGACACATTGCGAGTACAAAAGCTCAGTCCCATACAGAAATTGAGAATAGAATCAGTGTCCTCTTAAACATGCATACGAGCAGTTCGATAGAACTGAATGCAAGTGTATGTGCAGAGAACAAGTTCACACCTTGCATGCATTGTACATGAGTTTTGTGTGTGTATAGTGTGCACCATGTTTTAGACAGGTATAATGTTTGCCACGGTGTGTGTGTGTATGTGGTAGCCGCATGTCCCATACGATGTACATACATCGTGTTTGTCCCCATTGGATTGGTCCTCTATACATACACTTGCAACCTATGTGCAGTCAAAGGAGGATCTACAGAGAAACGAGTCACATGGGAACGCATGAAGAGAATACAGTTACATTTACACAATGTGTGCACGTGCATAAGAGTGTGAGAGTTACTGTGAGGTCATGTTCACATATTCTGCTTGTGAGAAATAAGAGACCAAACTCTTTGCAAACTTGTGGTACGAAACTGAGTGGACATAGCATAAAGAACACAGAGAAGTGTAGCAAAGTTATGCCAGATGGAACAATGATGCGAGTACGTAGGAGCTTAAAAGCCCTCACACATAGTGTTATTCTTTGCCTAGTGTATAACTTTGTGTGTGTGTGTGTGTTGTGTGTGTGTGTTGTGTGTGTGTGTTTGTGTGTGTGTGTTGTGTGTGTGTGTGTTGTGTGTGTGTGTGTGTGAGGGTGGTGTACAGGCTATTTACATAATGTGTGCACAGGTGTGTACATTCATGCACATGTACGCTTTGTGAAAACAGTGTGAGAAATAAGAATCCAAAGTCACTGCAAGTGGTACAAGCCCGGTCTGTGTGTGTGTGTGTGTGTGTGTGTGTGTGTGTGTGTGTGTGTGTGTGTGTGTGTGTGTGTGTGTGTGTGTGTGTGTGTGTGTGTGTGTGTGTGTGTGTGTGTGTGTGTGTGTGTGTGTGTGTGTGTGTGTGTGTGTGTGTGTGTGTGTGTGTGTGTGTGCATGTGTGTGTGAGTGTGTGTGTATGTGTGTGTGTGTGTTTTTGTGTGTGCATGTGTGTGTGTGCACATGTGTGTACATTCATGCACACTGTAAGCGATAAACACTTACGTCATGGTGGGTTTGGGTACGAGACTAGTATCTCCGCAAAGGATAGAGTCAAAATTAACGAACAGGACCCCTCTACCTAAAAACCAAATTTGAAGCGATTTGATTACTCCTGCCGAAAGTTATGACGTGTTCATACCCTGTGGGGTATCGGACGTTGCAATACGGGTACGGAGCAAGTGCAAGACCCCCAAACGTATTCACGGTAGAGAAATGGTGTGGTATGAAGTGTAGAAAATAGGACGTTGATAGCTTAACCCGTTATGGAGTTTTAGCGAATCAAACGTGAAGCATGTTTATAACTTTTTATTTATATAGCCACTTTCATTTTCTCGGAAACTGACCCCCAAAAGTGCACGTGCCATGCAAGGTGACCCGTGCAGCACGCATGCGTTGCCAGCCTAATTATTTTGAGTACCGCGGTAAGCGTTGAGGCATGCATAGGATGTATGCGTATAATAATCCACCCACAATAGGATCCAAAACTCAAGTCGAAAAACGAAATGGCAGACACCCATCGCCCTTTACTTCCCTCCGGCCCAAATGAATCGAACTCCGAGACACGTGTCACCTCGGTGAAAGGATTCTGGGCGTTGCGAGCTCGCATAGCCAGGCTAGTTTTTGTCATCGCAGCACTATTTCAAAGTGAGTACTATCACAGCCAAAAGTAATTTTCTGTACCGGATATGTGACATCTTGCTATCATGATACGATACATTTTTGGTACAACCTGGAACATATCCGTTCAGCACGACATATATGGTACAAATTGTTCTAACAATTTATTCCATAATAATAGTATTAGGGAAACCGTTGCGGGTTGGACATTTCGTACAAGACTATAATAACATTATGACCATATATGGGATCGTTTACGCGAAAGCATAATTATATTTCCAGTAAGCAGAATAGAAATGCAACGCTTGCATTGAAATGCAGTGGCGTATCCAGAGAGGGTGCTCCGGGTGCTTGAGCACCCCCCTCGGCCTTAGGTGGTAAAATTATTAAAAATTATACTTTGTAATAATTAGTCGCCGCGTATATTCGATCATGTATCTGTGTGCCCAAAGGTATCGGACCTGAAGCGGAATGCCCCCCCCCCCCACTTTTCGTATATCGAACCTGAAGCGCCCCCCCCCCCCACTTTTCGTATATCAGACCTGAAGCGCCCCCCCCCCCCCCCCCCCCCCCCCCCCACTTTTCATATATCGGACCTGAAGGGCCCGCCCCCCACTTTTCAGGGGCGGATACAGGATTTTGTATTAGGGGGGCATATAGGGATGGGAATGGGGGCGTGCCCCTCCAAACTTGCCAGGGTGTCTGGGAAAGCGCAGTAAGCACCATCATCCCCGCTCCAAAACCCTAGCCACTGGTGTTTTGTTTTTGCACTTTTGGAAATTATAAAACATGTACTCACGGATACAAATGATTAAAGATTCCTATTATAACAGTCACACTTCACAAATAGGGTCAATTAAAAGCATCCTCCGAGGGTATTTTCGACTATAGCTGTCAATGATCGCATCAATATTAAGTTCACTATCTTTGTGCACATAGAATAACTTCTAATTGGTGTAATGTTTCAAAGAATTCTTTGGGAACATGGTAGGGATGCATTTCTGTCTGCTATGGTTGTGACAAGAGAGTTTGGTTTAATAGGGGAATTATTCCACATGGTTTTCCAAAGCGCAATCTCTTGATGAAATGCTTGTGGAAAAGGCAGATCATCACAATAAAACTTTGCCAAATCAGGGTCTGGAAGGCACTCAAGAGTGGACTCTGCTTTCTTCGCTACAAAATGAATTTTGTAAAGTCTCGCTCATATGACTAATGATTCATTGGCACATACACTTTTTGCTCGCCGCAAACACTTCAGCAATAGTCAGCAGACGCTTAGCCATGGGATCCGGATGACGGCGGACTCCGCAGATCTACTACTTTCCTGACGGCAATTGAAATTCGCAATGTACGAACTGAACGCTCAACAGCACAATAGAAAAAGGGGCCACGTGTCAGGGGTGATATTCAACACGTACAACAGGTCTAGGCCTGCATGAGCTCCGACAGTGCGTCGCTGATGACATGTAATTGAATTCATTACAATGGACAGGAGGCGTATCCTTATTAGTTAGGGGGGGCATTGGCCGGGTTTGCCCCCCCCCCCCCCCCCCCCCCTGTATCCGCCACTGCTTTTCGTATATCGGACCTGAAGCGCCCCCCCCCCCCCCCCCCCACTTTTCGTATATCGGACCTGAAGCCCCCCCCCCCCCCCCACCCACATTTTGTATGAGGCCTGACCTTAAGCACCCCTCTCGCTGAAATCCTGGATACGCCACTGGAAATGTATAGCTAATTAGAGCCTTACAACTCCATGACAGATACTCCGATTGTCAGTGCGTAAGAAGCAATGTGTAGAGGACATTTCAGACCTCTAGAATTAAAAAAACTACATTGAAATCTTGAAAAACGTGCCCTTTTTGCGGAAACGATCCCATATGCATTTATGAAACAAATTATTGTACAGTATGATGTGACTAACAAATAAAGGTATACATGTGTGGTGAATATTTGGCACTGCAGTTGTGTCATTCATATTGTGTTAAAAGCCAAAGCAATAGTTATTAATAAACACCCCCATGCAGCCATTAATAACAGTGTGTATGTAGTCACATTTAAATTGCTCTTACTGTTGCATCACAATTTTACTCTATGGCCAAAAATTTGGTTTTTAAGTTACATTCGAAGTGAAACTGGTATGTAATTATCGTCATGAATATGTACCATAGACAGTTGTATTACTCCTGGTATGCTTAAGCTCCCAAGCCCCAGAGGCCGGGCATATACAGAGCATATGTGATTATTAAGTTTTTGTTGTGATAGAAATGAAAAGTCGTTTGCGCATATTTGGGCGAGTCATGTAAATGCAGTACCCAATCACCAACGTACTGCAATCAGTATTGTATTCTATTGTGCTGATTCCAATATGTACAGTACATGACATGTGAGGTCTAGGATGTAGGCACCTCCACCTCAGAAGTACCCTTATCTTAAGGCACCTCCTCACTGATGAGTACCCTCATCTTAATGCACCTCCTCTCCTCACCACCTCCTCACCTCATAAGTACCCTCATCTTAAGGCACCTCATTTCTTCACAGTGATACTTATGACCATCTTGCAAGGGCTAATCATTGGTAATGGAGGTGATGGTCAGGCTTTTCCGAAGTACAGAAAATGCCTCCCTGATGCTCTCCAAATGGCTATCAACTGCAGTGCGCAGGCAAACTGGACCAATGTGACCATACCAGTATGTGCTCTTAGCCCACCACCACATGGTGCAACTCACAGGTTTGGTATCTGTTTGCTGCTATCAGTGGAGCACTGGTTGTCCTTGTGATTTTACAAATTTAATTATATGTAAAAAAATTTCAGTCGTTTGGAAAGGACAAGGCAGTCTATGTTGGCTTTATCATTGCTCTGACAGTCTACAATGCCATGTTGTGCTTTTATGCGGTAAGACCACTCCCATTGCTGCCGTGCTCTCTTTGAATTATGTCATGTTTCTCTCGTGCTAACAGCTATTTTGGAAGCATTTCTGGGAAATTATTGCCTTTCTTTTTTTAAACTTTCTCACTATTGCATATGCAGGAGTTGAAGGTAAGGAGATTGTTGAACACACATTGGTACTTGTGCTCAGATCTTGAATGGCACTTGTGTCACCAGAGCTGTCTTGGGCAGGTGAACATGGGGTCAAAAAATGCATTCAAAATATGCTTATAAATTATCTCTGCATGAAAGTATGTTGGATGTCAGGGTGACTAGTTAAATACAGATATAAGGAACTTTAATTGATACTTTGAAATGTGTAACTTGGTTAGTAGCCCTACAAGATGGAGTGCCAAGTGTTGTATTCAGACAAGGAAACTTAGAACGACAGATAGAAAATTGTATCGTAAACTTTCATACTTGTAATGTAAAGAAAATTAAAATTTTGATACTCCCCCAAGAAGTTATCTATCGAATATTACTAAACTCTCCTTACTGATCTTCATTTTACAAACTTACTTGCGCATGCACCTCACTCATCCATTTGCACTGTACAAGAACAACTGCATAGCTCTGGATGTGCAGCTGACGGCAGTCATGTCCTCTAAATGAACTACTCTGTACCAACCAAAGCAATCTCAGTGAGCCATAGCGCCAGCCATGAATCAGGCGCTCAAGTGCACCTGGGAACAAAGAAACAACAACAAGAAGACACATTTTGATTGGATGCTTACCATTTGTAGGTTGCAGAACCTAAATGTGTCACACTACCACGCTCACTGCATATTTGTAGTTTCTAGATGTCTGTACATTAGATAGCAATGAAACTACAGACCTCATACAACGTGCATGTACATGTAGGCCGATTCAAACTCATCCTGGATTTTAACACAGGTTATTTGTATTCATCTGCTGTGTGTTCTAACTTCCTTTGCAAGGTGAGATGGTGGCAAAGGAATACTCCAGTTTGTGCCCCACAAAATGATAAACATCTGGCAAGCAAACAATAATGGTATGTTTCACATAACCTGGGGGAAGTCAGCATGGAAATGTCCTGATAACCTTTGAATGTGTACAAAAGGCGTGTGCATGTGTGCGTGTGTGAGTACTCATTGCCATATAGCATGTTGTATGCTTGAAGCGGCTGACAAACGCAGTGTGTGCCTATAATACTGCAGAAGGGTGAATCACATTCTGCTTGTCTTTAAAGCTAAGACACCTCTTGTTCCTCTGAGGCTGAGCCATGTGGCACTTAACGCAGGAAAATCTGCTATAATTTGAATTGTATCTCTATAAATGTTTAGACCTCTGTTTATGTGTAGAGTTTTTGTGTAGTTCTGAATTGATAGCCTGCAACACAGACTTAAAGAAATGTTCTAGACATTCTTCAACCAGCATTGCTGGTCTAAGGTAATGAGTTATGACTCGAATTAATGGTTAGAGTTAATTAAAACTATTTAGTATCATGCTTGTGTGAGTTTCACACTGTAGTATGCACACACACACACACACACACACACACACACACACACACACACACACACACACACACACACACACACACACACACACACATTTTTTGTACACGTTCAAAGGTAATCAGAACTGCTGACTTCACCCAGGTTGCATTAACATACCATTATTTTCTTTGCCTGCTGTTTGTCTTTCTGTGCATGGGGCACAACTGGAGTATTCCGTGGCCACTCAGTGCCCTCACCCTTGCAAGGAAGACATAGCAGATGAATCCACGTTTTAAAGAAACATATCCAAAGATGAGGTTGAATTGGCCTATACTTACATACATGCTGCATGAGGTCTGTAGTTTCATTGCTATCTAATGTACAGACATCTAGAAACTACAAATATGCAGTGAGCATGGTAGTGTGACACATTTAGGTTCTGCAACCTACAAATGGTAAGCATCCAATCAAAATGTGTCTTCTTGTTGTTGTTTCTTTGTTCCCAGGTGCACTTGAGCGCCTGATTCATGGCTGGCGCTATGGCTCACTGAGATTGCTTTGGTGGTACAGAGTAGTTCATTTAGAGGACATGACTGCCATCAGCTGCACATCCAGAGCTATGCAGTTGTTCTTGTACAGGGAAGAGCGTGCACTGTACTGTAAGTGTAAGTTTAAGAGTTAAGGTAAGGCACGTTTAGTAATTCGGATTAAACTGCTGGGGGAGATTCCTTTTATGAGGTGAATCTCATTAGCGTGGGTTCCACTGATAGATTAGGTCATGCTAAAGACACTGATATGCTAGCACATCCTTACTAGTAGGTTCACCACAATTCTTTGGTCACCTGTTTACACACTAACATAAGTTAGGGCCCTTTCCACATGGCCAGCCTATCTTCACCACATCAGCATGCGATGTTGTTCTGAGCCTGTTGCAACCACCAACTCCAGGAGGAGTAGGTGTTGTACTTTTAATGGGGGCACATTCCAAATCAGGTCTTAAAAGTGATGTGAGGTTCCCTAGTTGAGCAGGTGGGCAGTTTGAGGTGTTTTCTTACTACTCTCAATTTCTTTTTTCAAAGTCGTTTTGGCCCATTTATTTCATCAGCTTGAAAACTATTCATACTTTCTGTTCCATTCATTTCCACTGAGTCAAATGATCAGTCATATGGAGGGGTGGACCAGCCTCATTACAATAAGGACTGTCGCATATTGTTATCAAATGTAGCAAATGGTATGTGTAGATGTGACTTACCACACTCATGTATGTGTGCAGATGTGACTTACCACACCCATGTATGTGTGCAGATGTGACTTACCACACTCATGTATGTGTGCAGATGTGACTTACCACACCCATGTATGTGTGCAGATGTGACTTACCACACTCATGTATGTGTAGATGTGACTTACCACACTCATGTATGTGTGCAGATGTGACTTACCACACCCATGTATGTGTGCAGATGTGACTTACCACACCCATGTATGTGTGCAGATGTGACTTACCACACCCATGTATGTGGGCAGATGTGACTTACCACACTCATGTATGTGTGCAGATGTGACTTACCACACCCATGTATGTGTGCAGATGTGACTTACCACACTCATGTATGTGTGCAGATGTGACTTACCACACCCATGTATGTGTGCAGATGTGACTTACCACACCCATGTATGTGTGCAGATGTGACTTACCACACTCATGTATGTGTGCAGATGTGACTTACCACACTCATGTATGTGTGCAGATGTGACTTACCACACCCATGTATGTGTACAGATGTGACTTACCACACCCATGTATGTGTACAGATGTGACTTACTACACACACTGGACTCAACACCCTTATTAAAATAAACTACTGCTGTAACTGCACATTTGGCAAATGGCATGCCAACTTGCCAGTATTGTGATGTCTGTGTTGTTTTGGACAATGTACATGTCAATTTTATTGGCCTGATTGTATTGCTGAATTGCCAGTAGACTATGAAAACATCGTTACGTGTATTAAAACTTTCAAAATCCATTAACATTAGCAACTCATGACAACAATGAAATAAATACAAGGTTCTGAAATGCAAACTGAATTGGCTCAAACCAAGGGCTTCCAAATCAGCAATTCCTTCTCCTGGTTACTTGGGCCAATTTAGGGGTGGGATTTTCTTTACACTCCTTCCCCTCCCTTTTGCTTTGATTATGGATGTAATGATGATAGCCTTGTGGTTTATCCCACAAGTCTAAACAAGGGTGCAATGTCCTGATAGTTGCCAGTGTGTCAATGCACTGCTATTGAAACATTTGTTGGCTCTTTTTTAAAGGAAGGGGTCAGCTGGCTCCATTACTGGTTTAGCCAGTCTCCCTTCCTCATGGATGGTCGTTGAGCAGATGCACTTGTCTTCCAGCAATGGGAGGACAGCATTGGTGGCACATCGTTGATCAGTTTCATGGTTAATTCTTCATTTTAAGTTTTCTTTCTCATTTTGTTCCTGCAGTTTATGAGTTTCGACCATTTAGTACGAAATGTGAGGTTCCTGTTGCCCGTCATTTAGCTATCGGAAGTGTGAGTTATTAACTGACCGGCTAACGTAATTGCATATTGCCTGTGTGGTCATCAATTGGATTTCACATTTCACATCATGCATGTAAAAAGGAGACATCCTCCTTGTTTTGGGGAGAAGTGAGAGGAGGGAAAGGGATAAGAGAGGAGAGGGTGGGGGAGGGGAGGGGTGAGGAGCATCATGCATCATTTGTAAGTTTTTGCAGCATGGTTCAGCAATAGGTCAGCTTGCTGCATTATTTATAACTTGTGCCAATGTTGGGCAAATATTCTCAGCTGCATACTTACATTAGGTGCCTGTCATAGTTACATGTACCTATAAATTAACGATAAGGTATGGGCATACTGCAGTGGCTAGGAACAGTTCAAAAAGTGGGGGGGGGGGGGGGGGGGCTGAAATTAATTATTCATAATTGGGTGTGGTAAATCGAAATCTCTGCATGCCTTGCAAAATATATTTTGAAGCAGTATCAGTGAATCAATCATATTGCTGGTAGCGCTAAGCTTTAATATCTTCTGTTGTATAAGGCAACTCCAATAAAATGTTTAGTTTCTTGTTTACCGCCCGCAGTCTAAATAAATTATTATTATTATTGTTTAATAAATCAATATAAGATGTATGTTGGAGCGTGTGTGTACAAGTTGGTTTATGAAACCAGGGAAGGGCGGGTTGTAAAGACTTACCTCGACTACACAAGTATGGAAAATGACTACTACAGACGTAAATTAGTCATATTGCAATTGGATTGTTCAAATATCCATTTATTAGAGGCTATAATACATAACAATGAATACATAAATACATGAATGAAGACAACTCCAACAAATACACAAAACAACTAAGTAATCAGTTCATTTTCTTGTTGGGGAGTTTGGGAATAGGAACGGCAAAGGATTGATCGAGTGTTAGCTCTAACCAATAATAAACTAAGGCAGCCATATAGCCCTGCCACTATTTTGGCCTTAAGGTGCACATTTATTTAGTTAGTTAATTCCGAAAAATTAATAATAAGAATACTAATAACCCGCCCGCCCGCATCCTATTCGAGGAAGGTATTCAACCAGAAACTAAACATTTTATTGGAGTGGCCTAAAAAGATAGTTAAAAGTCTTAAAACATTACATGTACACGTACACGTGATACGAGTGTAAATGTACGTGTGCGCACAATTTACAGCATGGTTTTAACTTTGAATTCATTGTATAATTATACTATAAGGAAGTATTAAAATCAAAAGCTGCCAAAAAAAATTTCTTCAACGATCATTGGCTTGTGAAAATTCTTTCGTTACAGCCATTAAGTCTAACGCATCTGTTCGCTCCTATGTCCATTTAATATCAGTACATTAAGTCTTTTCTGAATCATGGTTGACCTTACGTTTGTTTTAATCCTTCTTAGAGTAGAAAAGGACCGTTCTGCTGTTGCTGTTGATACAGGAACTCTAAAATGTATTTTTATGTGCTTCACTACCTCTGAAACCAGTGCTTGTGATAATTCTGACCCCTTCAGGAGGCCAGCTAGTGTTTTCAAATTAGTTATCTCTTTTATGCATTTATACTCATCCGTTTTTATTTCATCTCTGTTATAAAATCAGGAATTAGGTTTAATTGCATTATCAATTTCTTACTGTCAACATCCTTGGTTTAAAATTGTAGTACAGAGTCTTTCACGCTAATCTGTTCCTGTCCTTGTTGAAAGTTTGCTGCCTTCAGCAAAGTACTCTCAATGTCTAGCCCTCAGGAACCTTGGTCAAAACGCCTTGCGATTTCATTTTTTATGACATCAATGACATCAAAATACATCTGTCTATAATAGTCATCAGGTGTTTGATGGCAGTGCAGATCAGAATCACTGTCATACTGTCGAGGGGGACATCTAATACGAGGAAGAGTTGGTGGTTCAGTAAAGTTCTTTGACTCCTCCACAACTTGTTTATAGAAATAACAAAATGCTTCATCCGATCGCTTCTGTTCGAAAAACATTACCACTACGGCGGCCTGACAAAGTGCCTCTTGTAATGAAACATCCTTCGTTTGAAGAAAAAAAGAAAGTTGCTCAGTAGCGGAAAAAACAAGGTGAGAAAGCTTAAAGCCAAAATAAGTATCAAATATATGAAGTTGAGCCAAAACTCCTCCTGCCTTGGCTCCGTATTCATCATGGCTCGTGCGATTGGTTTCTTCCATAGCTTGGGTAAGTGATTTGTAGTTTTCTACAACCGACTCTATTGCTGCAGTGCACACAGTCCACCTACATGTAGTTTGGCACAATGGTTTGAGTCCCTGAGAGTCAGGGCTAACTTCATTTTTGATGTTGTTAAAAAGAAATGTACGTAGCGAATTAATTGCGATAATTCCATCACCAGGCTTAAACAGTTTAATCTTTGCTGCATCCTGTAAGCAAAGGTTTAAGCAATGAGCCAAACAATGTACATGAATGGCTGTTGGTTCTTCTTTTCTCATCTGAGTAGCAACTCCTTTTAAGTGACCCAACATGTTTGATGCTTCATCATAACCCTGCCCTCTACATTGCGATAGATCGGGTCAAACCATCCTTTATTGCTTTGCAAATGAATCAGCATCTGTTCTATCCAAATGAACTAGTCCTATAGTCTTCGTGGATATCAAAGTGCTGGTCTACCCATCTAATACATATACATAATTGTTCACAATAGCTTACATCCCTTGTTTCATCTGCTAGTATAGCAAACACATTACTATTCATACGAATCTCATCTAGCAAATGTCTTAATAGCTGGTTTCCCATTATTGCAATGCATTCATTTACAATCTCCGGGGCTGATTCAAGAAGCGAGACCATGGCGACAATTGTCGCCATGGTCTCTCTTCTTGAATCAGTTAACCAGTCAATTTTAATATAATTTTATTCATAAATATGGGCACGAAATGTGAGAGGGCTGACCCCCCCACTGTCCAAAGTGGGGGGGGGGGGGGGCTATAGCCCCTTCTGCCCCCCCCCCCCCCGCTTCCTATGCCTATGTACTGAGTAATGGAAATATAGGTGAACTGGGCAATGAACATATGGGGTGAACTGGGTAGTGAAGTATGGATGAACTACATGTCGGTAGTAGAAATATGGGTGAATTCGAGTATACATTTTTTGCTTTCACCCAAACAGATACAAATCAATGGACCATTGTCAGCTGTTAATGTTCTTGACTGCACCCCTCTCCTTGTTTCCTTTTGCACAGGTGGTTGTGTTATCTATATTCACAGTACTGTTTGGAATTCTGGTGATGTTGATGTATCCTGACATTAGAAAGAAAGTGAAAGAAGATGTGAACAATTCCAATGAGGAAAAATTGATAAGTGAGTTATGCAATGAGTGCATGAAGCATTGTGAGTCGTGTGTGTGTGTGTGTGTGTGTGTGTGTGTGTGTGTGTGTGTGTGTGTGTGTGTGTGTGTGCCACATAACCAGAATACTACCAGTGTTATGAGGTTTTCTCCAGTGGTGTCAAAGTCGTTATCCTCATCTCTGTAAGTGCAATAGAGGGTACCAAGAGATGTACTGATCAGTGTGTTTGTGCCTGTCACACTGCACCCTCTCCTCTGCTCCCCCTCCTCCTCTTTATTTTCCTCCCCCTCCTCTTTCTCTTCCTCCCCCTCCTCCTACTCCTCCCCTTCTCCTCCTCCTCCTTCTTTAATGTAGACTGTCTATTTTGTGGCCTGGATGTCTCTTCTACTCACTCCTGATAATTATGAATTTGGGCTCACCATCATCCTTGTGGTGGTGGTTGTGGTAGCCTATTTTGCTGTGCAGCTAACGGCAAGTTCTCACAAGGAATAGCTCTTATTTTGTCTAGTGAACACACCACCCCAGCCCACCCACGTCATCACCCCTTCTCGTCTCACTTACCTCACTTTCACCCTCATACTCTACTTTCAGATCCGCTACAATAGTTTCACTGGTTATGTGGTCATAGCTTGTGCTGGAATTCTGCTGGTACTCTACTATGCCTTCAAGATATGGAGGTAATGGGCTTTACAGTTCTACTGGAGACATTAATACAGGTTGCTTGGCAGAAGTATGCAATGAGCATAATTTCCAGAGATGGAGAGGACAAAGAAGGGGGGGGGGGGGGGGGGTTGAAGATTACCGATTTACCACACATAATTGTCCCGTGTGTGAAGATCTGATGGCAACCTTGGAAAATGAACGTAATGCACTGGTTTGGCTTCTTCAAACATGTACTAACAAAAGCAATCAAACATTGGGTGATGAAATCAATCGGTCATTAGAGTTTGAAAACCTTTATATATTTGGTTAGTTTTTTTTTTCAAATACTTTTACAGAGACCTCTTTTGCATTCTTGCATGTCAGCAATTGTGAACACAGTCGCTATCATCAGGTGATTGCGATATACCTGTGGTTCTGTTGCTATCAGCCCAGAAATTTGCAAATCACTGTGAGTGCTGAAGAGTATTTATGCACTTCAGATGGGTTAATTTGGACTATACAACATGGGCAACCCAGCATAGATTACTTTTGTATTCCAATATGTTGTTGTAGAAGTTGTTTTCAGTTGGCATGTAGTTGTGTGCCTGTGTGAATGATGTAATCCTTTTTTGAGAGGGTTCGAAATGGGGCATTGTGTAACTAGACATTTGGGTGTTCTCAGAATTGCAGCAGATGTGTATACTAGGTATCTGTTGTTCACCTACATGTATGTATGTTATCCTACATGTGCCTCTCGAAACACAGTTGAAACCAACACCAATCAATCCATGATTGTGCAAATCATGTGCTGTCGCCTAGGGAATGGTTCATTACGTGAGAACCTCAAGGAAGTGAAGATCAGAGATGTGAATCGTGCAGTATCTGATTGCTGTGTGCAGATCAAGACGGTGATTGCTGAAGCATTTGCTGAAGCGTTCTATTAAGAAGCCCACATGATCTTGTTCTTCTGGAGTAAATGGTGTGATCATGGGACTGCGCACAGTATATGCATTACAAAAGTATGTGCACATAAAAATTTCAGGTCCCAATTTTAATAAGAATACACAATTACGCATATGCACACAAAGCCGCACACAATACAAACAATTACGCACAATGTTCATCCACCTGCTGCACAAGGTGGGAGTAGGAACGAGTCAGGATGGCACGAGCATTAGCTCTAATCAGTGTATGAGTGAGGCGACCATATATTTCATAGTGAAAGGTTTGGGCATCAATTGATTCAGGATCATGCTGTATACCACTACACACACAACATGCATACTGACACACACAATCTGTATGGATCGTAGAGATTGTGCACATTGTGCGTGCATGTGTAGTGCTATAGGCTGACAACTTGTCTTATTCGCTTAGTGTCACCCATAAATGTGGCATTCACAAACCATTCAAATTCAAGTAGCTAGTCATGGGTCTTGTTGTACAACATTCGATCCTAGATGCCTCTTATCAGGAAACCATGAGATGTGAAAACCCATGTCATTCCCATGCATTGCTATATCCTTCTATGCACTCAGCGAGCTATAATTACTGACATGGGTTTTGGTTTCCTGCCTGATGAGATCGAAAACAATACCCTAGAGTAGCTACTTGAATTTCTATGGTTATGAATGCCATAATTGTGGTTGATACTCAGCAAATAAAATACGTTTTCAGCCTATAGCAATGTATGGGAATGACATGGGTTTTGACACCCCATGGTTTCCTGATAAGAGGAGAATCTTTCACATCCAGGATAGTATGTTGTATAACAGGACTCATGACAGCTACCTGAATTTGTATGGTTTGTGTTTGCCACGTTTGTGGGTGACACTCAGCGAATAAAACACATTTTCAGCCTATACCAATAATACATCACCTCACCTTGTGTGTACCTCCTTGCTCCATGAGTACCCTTTTCTTTAGGGCATATCGTCACCTCATGAGTACTCTCATCTTGAGGCACCTCTTCACTATATAAGTACCCTGCTGTTAATGCACCTCCTCACCTCATGAGCACCCTTATTGTAATACACCTCCTCACTTCATGAGCACCCTTATTGTAATGCACCTCCTCACTTCATGAGCACCCTTATTGTAATGCACCTCCTCACTCATGCGAAGCCTCATCTTATCTTAATGCACCTCCTCATGTCATGAGTGCAGTTATCTTTCACTTTAACATGGATGAATGTTGGACCCATTCTGTCTGATACAACATTGAGGAGTTGAGAAGCACATGTGTAACTATTGCATGCTTCCGTGCAGTTGTATAGAATCATTTTGATTTGTACCAATATACATACAGTTTTTCAGTTATAGTGAACAACAAAACCATTGCTACTTGCATTTCCATACTGAGACAGCTTATAGCAAGTACCAATTAATTTGATGGGAGCATGTAAATGAATGATGCATCATGCTGAATACATACAGAGCCTTAAAACGATGAGTATACTGGCCAGCTGCCAAGCGAAAGGTGTTGCCTCAGATACCACACTCCATTCCACATTAAATCCTTTTGACATGAGAGGTTCAAAATAAAGAATTGTGTGGGGCTAGACTTTTAATCTATTCTCAATGCATGCAGTAGATGGTTTAGGCCCAGTGGTATGTTTCTCTTGTATGTTCCCATGTAAGTCGCAGTTGAAACCAACACTAATCGATCCATGATTGTGAAAATTATGTGCTATGACATCGGAAAGGATTAATTGCTTGAGCTGTGAAGATCAAGATGTGATTTCTGCAGCTCCATTGCTCTGTGCAGATCAAGAATATGTTTGCTGAAGCATTTCATTGCCCTGTTGTGAAGCTACATGATGTAGTACTGCAAGGAATGGACCGATGTTGAATTCACTCCTTAATAAACACCCCAACATACCTTCCTGAGGCATGTGTATATTTTGGCACATTTTTTTCCCTTTTAATTTTGTTGTTAGCTAGACTGATAGTTACAATTCGCTACTTCTTAGATTGTATGTACTCTGTATTTGCACATCACCTTTCTATTCATCTGATTGGATTCAGCAATACTCAAAATTGGCGAGCAAGGTGGCTTAACTATGGGGCATGAGGAGAAAGTAGTGGGAGGGGGGGGGGGGGGAGATAGGAGAGTGACTTTGCTTGCTATTGCATTCGTTTCTTTGATAAGTAGTTTTCTCAAGTGAGTTGAGCCTGTGCCAATTTGCATCCAATTAAGGTGTTCTACTCTAGGTGCCCCATCAAATATTTTGAAGGTCTTTACATTTGCTTAGGTGGATGGACCTGTTCCAGAGCCAACAAAACTCAACACCTTTGGTATTTGGCTATCTGAAATTTAAAAAAATTGTGAACCTTATCTGAATCATGTACCTCTGAAATCCAATAATAAGCTACAACCTTAATGTTTTGTAGCATTAATTTGTGCAAACATTGGATTTAAAATTTTCCCGTGCAATACAGATACTTAATGCCGAAACATTGTATAGAAGTGAATCATCATTAATGTAAAAGCTCAAGGAGATACAATTGTCAAGTTAATATGGGCATAAAAATGACACTGAAAGAAATCTCAATTTACATTATCTCCATTAATTTATTCAGGTGGGGAAACTCAGCGTGTTACGTATTGATTCAAAGTGGTAAATATTTACCAGTATTGGTAAATAGTGCATACACCTAATACATGGTAAAAGTTTTCTGTCTCTATAGGGCCGCATGCATGCAACGAAGTGGCACTATTACGTTAGTGGCATTTCTTTTACTGATTAAATGGCATACCAGTGTTATATTATATTATGCATGTAGATTGATACTTTGATGTATTGAGGAATAAATACATGAACCAGTACAGCAATATTGTACAATAAGTGTAAATATGTACACCATTTAAAAAAAAACAACAACAAAAACAAACCTCTTCATACGTAAGTTTGGTCTGCAAAATATAAGGAAAAAGGTGGTATCCTACAACAAACATGCAAGTGAAGATGCCTATTTGCAAATGTACGACTGTTAGTTGTAGGATCTAAACATGATGAGGTCTAAAACCCCTGCCACTGTTTTCAAAACAACAGGACAACTTTGGCTTGGGTATGATCAATAGTCTTTAATTAAGAACTTCTATTGTATTTCTCTTTCCTTACTCAGTCTCACATTCATCCTCTGCTCGCAGATCCATTACAACAGTTTTTATGTTACCTGGCCAAAACCTGTGCTGAGTGCTTTTATTAGGGCATTATATTATCAGGATTGATAGATAATCCTCAGCTTTTAAAGATAATTAGGTATTTATGTGCACAATATTTTGGATTTTCATGATCATGCAGTTTCACAAGCAGAGATAATAAAAATTCTCATAAGCAGTATGCAATGGTGGCTGAGGAGGGAGATGAGGTACTGGGGAGGTGGGGAGAGGGGGTGGGAGAGGGAGGTGAGATGGAGAGAGGCGGTGGAGGGACTGAGGGAGTGGGGAGATGAGGGGGGGAGAGGGGAGGTGGAGAGAGGGGGGGGGAGAGGGGAGGGGGGAGGGGGGGGGGGGGAGAGGGGAGGTGGGGAGAGGGGGGGGGAGAGGGGAGGGGGGAGGGGGAGTGGGGAGGGAGAGGGGAGGTGGGGGAGAGGGGAGGTGGGAAGAGGGGGGGGGAAGAGGGGGTGGGGGAGGGAGGGTGGGGAGAGGGGGTGGGGAGAGGGGAGGTGGGGAAAGGGGAGGTATGGAGAGGAGATGGGGAGAGGGAGAAGGAGATGGGGAGAGGGGAGGTATGGAGAGGAGGGGGGAGAGGGAAGGTGGGAGAGGGGTGGGGAGAGGAAATGTGGGAAAAGGAGAGGTATGTTGAGGAGGGATGGGGAGAGGGGGGAGGGGGAGGTATGGAGTGGAGGTGGGAGGTGAGAGGGGAGGTGGGGAGAGGGGAGGTGGGGAGAGGGGAGGTGAGGTGGGGATGAGGGGAGGTGGGGAGGGGAGGGGGAGGGGGAGGTGGGAGAGGGGAGTGGGTGAGAGGGGGGAGGGTGGTGAGAGGGGAGGTGGTGAGAGGGGGGGTGGTGAGAGGGGAGGTGGTGAGAGGGAGGTGGGGAGAGGGGAGGTGGTGAGAGGGGAGGTGGGGA
Source organism: Ephydatia muelleri (assembly GCA_013339895.1). Taxonomy (NCBI): domain Eukaryota; kingdom Metazoa; phylum Porifera; class Demospongiae; order Spongillida; family Spongillidae; genus Ephydatia; species Ephydatia muelleri. Next base: position 2,704,337 of record JABACO010000014.1, read on the forward strand.
GAGGGGAGGTGGGAGAGGGGAGGTGGTGAGAGGGGAGGTGGTGAGAGGGGAGGTGGTGGGTGAGAGGGGAGGTGGTGAGAGGGAAGGTGGTGAGAGAGAGGAGGTGGGAAGAGGTGAGAGGGTAGGTGGGGAGAGGTGAGAGAGGGGGGGGAGAGGTTAGAGGGAGATGGGAGAGGGAGGAGTGGGGTGGTGGGTGAGATGGGAGGGGGGAGAGGAGGTGGGGAGAGGGGAGGTGGGAGAGAGGGGGGGAGAGGGAATGTGGGAAAAGAAGAGGTATGTAGAGGAGATTCGGGAGGTGGGGAGACGGGAGGATGGAGAGGAGGTGGGGAGAGGGGAGGGGGGAGAGGGGAGGTGGGGAGAGGAGGTGGGGGAGGGAGTGTGGAGAGAGGGGAGGTGGGGAGAAGGGAGGTAGGGAGAGGGAGGTGGGAAGAGGGGAGGTATGAATAGGATGTGGGGAGAGGGAAGGTTAGGAAAAGAACTTGTTTTATGTTCATATTTAAATTAACCCTCACCATAGATTTTTGAAGAATTGCCCTGTTTGTGTTCATCTGACAGATACTAAGCAAAAGAGTACAATAGTCTGGAGTTGTTTCTTGAAATGCGTAATTCCATGGAGGTTGAAACTGTCAGATATAGGAGGTTTTATATGGTGCCGAAGGTGCCCTCGTCCATTGGTCGAAAAATTGTAAAATGAGCGAGGATCCTCTTGGCCGCGTTAGGAGCGAGACGGGTGTTTTTTTGACACCGGATTCGGATTTGGTGGGTGCAAGTTGACCTGTAGTCCTAAACCCTAAACCCTAAACCCAAGAATCTTTCTCGGCCATCTAATAGCTGCGTAAATCCACTTTGAAACCCTTACACATTATTTTTACAGTGCTTTACAGTGACCTCAGTCATGTTTCTATTGCAACAAGTACAAATGTCATCAATACCATTGCAGTGTTTGTGATCTAGTTTGGTTTCTGATGCTGCCAGCTAGGAGACAGGCTCAAGGACCCTCTGTGACTTTTGAAGGGCATTGTGTTATGTAGCAATAACACAACTTATCAGATTCCTACCATGCTGTACAGAGGAATCGTACAACATAGCGTAGGGTATTTTTGATCATAATTTCTCCTGTTTTAATATGTTTGTATAGTCAAAATTGTGTTTCAGCTAGCAAAGAGTGATGACTTTGGCTGAACTTTGAGTAATTTAGATTTCCTGTCATGGTTCAAACTAGTGCGACTTAGTTTCCATTTGGTGGTTTGACTTCGGTACTACCGACCAATACTGTTCACCTGCATGTATCAGTTTGGGAAATTTCATCCATGGTTGCACAAGTCATGTGCTAATAGTATATTCATGCTCTAAACTGCAATCAGCTGGGAATGAACCTTTTTAATGCTCAAATCAAGAAAGCTAAGTTCAAGGATGCAATTTGCATGCCTTAATGGCTTGAACATTCTAGCACTCCAAGTACATGTACATGCTCAAGCTGGATTACTTAGTCTATTTTTATATTTGCATGCCAGAATGCTTAAACAGTAAGCTACTTTATTTGCATGCCAAAAAGTAATGTCTCGGGCCATTCTAGCATAGCCAGTGACAATGTATACACATGCATTCAATTGACAAGAGACACCAAATGAATAGTAGTCTTCCATGTACATCATTCATGAAGGTCACTGAGTTTTCCTATCACAATGATGTGTATATGTGAGTCCCTTTAGTTATTACAAAAAAAAATCAATCTTGGTTAGCCCACATCCAATGCATGCATATGTTATGCAATAATGTGTGTCTAGTGTCTTGTCTGATATCACAAGAAGCCAATAAGAATCCAATTATACTTAGTTTCGCTTTTCACATATTCCGGCATCTTCCAATGATGAGCATATAACAGCTGCACCATCCCTCAGGAAAATGAGAAGTCACATTGGACACCTCTAGGGTAATGAACAGGAGAGGGAGGGCAAATTAAATGGCACATATACCTTGTTACACGTATGTTTTCAATGGGTTGATTGTCTGTGGCAAGGACAATGTCACAGGCACACACACAAACATAAAACAACACACGCACAACACACCCATATTACTTGCATGTGCAGAGGAGTTCATCTATTAACAATAGGCAACCCTATCTAGAAATGAGTAAAGAGCACAGCCATCAGTCCAGTACAATGACAGGCTTGGGTCATGCCATTCCTTCCTGTTCTGCACATGTGGCGTCACTTTGTAACTTATCAAAAATTGTTCAATGACTAAAGTAAAATTCCTGCAAACCCAATACTCTACCCACCTCCCCTGCCATATATTTTCCCTCCACGATGCAAGTCATTTGTGCCACTGGCCCAACAAGAGGTGAATGTAGTATATGGTATATACTAATAAATAGCATGTTGCACAATAAATTTAATATTAGTAGTTATTCAGGTATTGACATCATTCTTCATGATAGTGTGCAGGTGGTCTGATCTAAACACCAGTCTTGTGTCTCGTCATAATGGAGCTACAGGTTGGCCGATGATTCTTGGTCGCCTCGTCTGTGAGGGTAAATCCATATTATGTGATCTTCACTTTCTTTCATTGTTCTTCATATGGAACGGGTATCAGAAGTCTGCTGTTGAGTCTCAGTTGCTCTATCATACGCCAATATTCATTGACCTGATTGCCTGTAGGTACGCCCAACTAATTTCAAAACAGAATTGTATGATTTTATTTCATAACATACATGGGCCAATTTTAATCAAATATTTTATTTGAAGCCCCTCTGAAGCCACTTTGTTGAGAAGTAGGCAAACATGAACAGCGCTCCGGTATCGCTGGGCGAGAATCTCCCCCTTGCCTCACAAGGCGACTTCAGACGTCATTACTCTGAGAAACACGACCAAGTCGACGGCGACCAGGAGGTCATCGCGCACGTGACAAGGAGAGGTGCACGGCTGTTGTCAAGCTCCTGGTCAGAATCACAGCTAGTCCGTAAAGCCAGGCTAGTTTTCGTCTTTGCAGCACTAGCTCAAAGTAAGTACTAATATATTTGCAGTGAATAGGACGTTTCTGCTACACATAAACTGTATGTCCCGCTGTCAGATCACGCCCGTGTCATCTAGCTGGTTGCATGCACACTGACTTCCATGAGCAATTGGTTTTATGAGATAATATCATACCGTTTTACACTAGTTGCAGTCCATTGGCAATAGGATTGCTAGTGTGCACACAGTCGCGCGATCACATGTGGCAATCACAATCCATATTCATATCATGCATGGTATGCACATGTGACTCGATCTCGTTATGAGGTTACAATCGAGCACTTAGAATAACAATAGTGAAGCTTGTCCGTTGGCACATACATGTAGGAAATGATGCACCCAATCCTACATCACAGTCGTAATGTCCTGTTGAGTAAGTCTTGAAAACAAATCTGAGTGCAGTATGGGTTTGCTGTTATGTACTTGACTCTCTGTAACTGTACAGAATAGAAACTGAAACTGAGTTTTTTTGTAGGCTGAATGAGTTTGTCTTTCGGACTGCATGCATGACCGTGTGCCTAGGCCAAGCCATTACAGTTGTCGTCGTAGATAATATCAATTATAATATCTATGGTTTTGTGTACGCTACATACCTTGCTCCTAGAAGCATTCATATACAAAACTCAGATTGCGAAGGCAGTTACCCGGCCAAGCACAACTAGTGCACATGCATGGAGTCACGTGTAGAAGTTGTTTCGTGCAATCATGTGTACGCAAGTATCGCTCCCAACAGACCAGTATCGTAGATTTAAAGGTCACTATAATATTGCCGATGCACCTGACTGCAAGTACCTAAATCGGATATTAACAAACCGGCGAATTTGGATAGAGGCTGCGAACGCCTGCAATGTACCTCGAAAGCTCAGATGTAATTAGCATAGCAAAGGAGATGTTATCTATGAATTGTTGCTCGAGCCGCTTTGTGGTCAGAAGCTGTGTATACAGCGGCTCTGATCTGGCAGTAAACAGGCAAGCCCATCTGCATGGCTATAATACAATAGTATTTGGCAACAAGGCCGAAGGTCAGTTCATTTTAAGTAGACATTTTGGACGTGAATAGTTTGTTTTTGCTAAATGTATGGTACTTCGGGAGAGAAACGAATGCGCCCATTTTGTGGGAAGCACATGAAAAAGAAGGCTTACAACAAAAAACCGCTACAAATCCCGATGTCCCGACAGTAAGCAGTCTTGCGAAAAGGTCGCTACAAAGCCAATCCCTGAAAACTGATAAGAAGGCTTGTGAAATGACCGACCCCGAGAATAGGAAGGCTTGTGTAAAGGATCGGCTGTGATAATAAAGTGAATGGACCTTTCCCCAATTGGTGGTGCTGGCTACCCGGAATTAATTTGTCTTCATTACATCGACCACAAATGGAGGGTGCTTATAACACACAATCGGGATGACCCTTTGATGTCAATTGCACATCGTGACATTAAAGATATATCGACACAGTTTTATATTGTTTAAAATTATGAGTGAAACAAGAAATAATAGCATACATGAATACCTATATTAATTTTAATATAACAAAAACCGTACATTAAGTAGATGGAATGAAATAATGAAATATTAAATAAAGAAATAATAAAATAAAAGTGTTACTAAAATCATGATAACTCTGCCCACAGCCCAGCAAAATACATTAAAAATATTCAGTTAACAGACATCCACCAAGAAACAGATGGAGAGAGGTTCCCCACACCAGCTGCTGCATTACACTTTCGGTTTTGTTCTCTGTTGCACTAGCGATGCGGTGACACGGGCTGATGAAGATTTACTTGAAAATGTAATATTATACATTGAACAAAATAAAAAATAAAAAATAAATGCATATTCTACTCTTAAGACACTAGCAACAATACAAATATATACGTGACGTGGAGGTCTAGTGTGTGCTTTATCTTAGCCAATTTAGGCTCCCTTGAGACACCTCCTTACCTCAAGAGTATCCTCATATTAAGGCACCTCATGAGTACCCTCATCTTAAAGCACCTCCTCACCTCATGAGTACCCTCATCTTAAAGCACCTCATTTTTACACAGTGGTAATTATTGTCCTCATGCAAGGGCTGATCTATCGTGATGGAGGTCGTGGTGAAGTTATGCAAGAATACAGACACTGCCTCCCTGATCCTCTCCAAATTGCTATCAACTGCAGTGAGCAGGCCGGATTGAACGTGACTATACCGGTAAGGTGGGCTCCAAATAGCAAGTGTCGTTAACTCTTACAGTTTGTGATCAATGGGGTAGTGCTTTTGCTTAATGTGGGGTACAGCTCAGAGAAAGCCCTGAGTGCCGTATGCATATAACGAATGTCCAAGGAGGGGGGGGGGGGGGGGGGATTAGTTGACTTACCTCCCTGTGCTATTTTACATGCATGAAGATTAATTATGATTCTCTGAAATTTACTTGATTACTAATTATTCTTCAGTCATTTGGAAAGGACAAGCCCGTCTATGTTGGCTTCATCATTGCTCTGACAATTTATAATGCGATCTTGTGCATTTATTCGGTAAGACCACTCCCATTGCTGCCATGCTGTCTTTTATTTTCTCTTATTCGTATTCACAGCTATTTGGAAAACATTTCCTTGAAATAATTTCCTTTCTTATCGTAAACGTTCTCACGATGGTATATACATGTTTTGAAGGTAAGAATATTTACGAAAATCCATCAATTTTACTTCTGCACAGAGTTTAGATTGCACCTTGCATTGACCATTTATACTGGAGCAGGCATTGTTCTCACCCTGGCGCCCGCATTACTACCTGTTGGAATATTCCACGCGTTTAGCTTTTGAAAAGAAAGACATCAGCCTGTATGATACTCTAACTTATATTAGCCCGGTCAGTCTGCGAGAAGTGCCGTATTTTACCGAATAAAACGGCGGCTTCTATTCAAGCCATAATTGGATCTGCGTTAAAAATCAAACGGGCATTGACCATTGTATTTTTTCCACCCAGGCAAAAGGCACTCTGTTGGGTAGGGTCCGAGATGGGGCTACTATAGCCAAAGATAAAAAAATCTATCAATGCAATTGCCTGGCTGCCTGGTGGGCTCGCCCCGCCATGCGCCGGATTATTGCAATTAGTTTGGATGGCTCGAAGTAACGTCCTTCAGTCTTTTGGGCGCTGCATTTGATCCTTGCCTGAGACGTAGCCAACTACTGTGTGTATTAATACTTAACTAGTCATCGCGAGAACAAATTACCGTACCCAGACCATGTTTATGTTAGCGATAATGCTTACGTTTCTATTCTGCCACTTCGCATATGCGGGAATACTATAGATTAACATAGGAGTAAGTAAAAATCCTTGTTAGGTAGAGAAATGGTTGGCAAAAACATGTCGACAATTAATATTACATTTGGACAAACCGCAGCGAGATATGAACACAATGCTTGATTTTTAAAACGCGGATCCAAATATATGCATGGTCTTGAATAGAAGCCGCGGCTTTTAGAACTAATTTTGGCAATACACTGTGGTTGATCAGTTTTACAATGCATATAGAACTAGTCTTTGTTTTCGTTTTGACTCTTTTATATGCATTGTTTTGTCTCTACAGCTTGGCAGTTCCGACCATTTGGTGAGAAGTGCAGTGACCTGCCCATTGCCTGTTGGTTAGCTATTGGAACTGTAAGTTATTAACAGGTAACTAATATGACAGCACACTTAATGTTCTATGTTTACATCAATGTGGTTTCTAGGTATGTAATTTCACATCATGCAGTGGAAGCATGAGGGAGGGGAGGGCTGGAGTCAACGTGTGTATTTTTTAAGTTGCTTGCCATGAATTGTACAAATCTCTCTGCTTGCAAATATAGCCTGGTAACGCATTTATATGTACCTGTGAATCAGCTGAACTGGGTAATGGAGATACGGGTGAAGTGGGCAAATGATGTAGATATGGTGAACTACATGCATTTGTACATTTGTGTTCTCATGACAAACAAGTACACATCACTGCATCATTCTAGATGTTACCATTCTTGATCACACGCGGCCCCTTTCAATGTTTTCCTTTGCACAGGTGGTTGTGTTGTCTATATTCACAGCAGTGTTTGGACTTCTGGTGGTGTGTATGTATCCTGACTTTAGAAAGAAGGTGGAAAAAGATGTGAACCATGACAGCCAGATAAGCAGTGAGTGATGTAGTGTGTATAAGGTGCCATGTGTGTGTGTGTGTTGTGTGTGTGTGTGTTGTGTGTGTTGTGTGTGTTGTGTGTGTTGTGTGTGTTGTGTGTGTTGTGTGTGTGTGTTGTGAGTGTTGTGTTATTGTGTGTGTGTTGTGTGTGTTGTGTGTGTGTGTGTGTTGTGTGTGTTATGTGTGTGTGTTGTGTGTGTGTTGTGTGTGTTGTGTGTGTGTGGTGTGTTGTGTGTGTGTGTGTGTGTGGTGTGTTGTGTGTGTGTGTGTTGTGAGTGTTGTGTTGTGATGCATGCTTGTGTGGCATCACCAGAATACTACCAATGGTATGAGGCTGTCTCCAGTGGTGTCAAGCTCCTTATACTCTTCACTGTAAGTACATTAGAGGGTACTAAGAGATGTACCGATCCAGTGCGAGACTATAACACTGTACAGGTACCTCCTCCTCATCCTTTCTCCAATGTGTAGGTTGTCTTCTCTGTGGCCCAGCTCACTCTTCTGCTGGATGCTGATAATTACGAATTTGAGCTCACCATCATTCTGGTGGTGGTAGCCATATTGGCCTACTTTGTCCTTCAGCTTACTGCAAGTCTAATTATTGAACCCATTGGAAGTCTTTGATTGTGTCCATTACATCTGGTCACTTCCCCTCTCTAACCCTACATGTATATCACGACGCATCCTCACACCCTATTTCTCTTCTATCAGATTCACTACAACAGCTTCTATGGATACCTGGCTATAGCCTGTGCTGGAGTGCTACTGTTAGGGTATTATATCTTCAAGATTATTAGGTAAAAGATTGTTATGTAATCCTTAAGCTGTGTCCACAACATTTGGCTTTGCAGTTGCACTTCGTTTCTCTGAAACAGCGTTGTGATGGTTTTTGCATAGTGAATTTGAGTGATGATAGAAATGGGATTGTTTTTTTTTCATTTTGTCATGCTTATTTATAATTTAACCCTCACCATAGATTTGCTGCGAAGAATTGCCCTGTTTGTATTGATCAGTTAAATGCGTTTGAAAAATGAGTACAAAGCACTGGAGTTGCTTCTTGAAACATGTACTCACAACAACAATGCAACATTGGATGCTGAAACCGACCGGTCAATTCAGTTTGAAAACCTTGCCATATTTGGTTAGTTTTGCTACTACAAATTCCATCATCAGCCATGTTTCTATTGCAGCAAGTGCAAATGCCATCACAACCATCATAGTGTTTGTGATCTACTTTCGTTTCTGGTGCTCTCTGCCTGGAGACAGGCTTGTGAACCACTGTGAGTGTTGGAGGGTATCATGTTATGTTGCAATTCCACAGCTGATCAGGTAGTACATTGATTCCTTCCATACTATGCAGAGGAATCTTATAATTGAGCACATAATACTTTCAATTACAAATTTCAATTTCCTTTTTTCAATATGTTTGTTGTTAGCAAATTCAGAACATTGGGTGATTTTGATGGCTCAATCAAGAGCACCGTGGGCTTGATCCTGCACTCCAGTCCGTGCAGCAGACATGCCTGTAGGCACACGTGCACTATAAATGAGCATATGTTTGTGTGTGTTTGTTGTTCACCTGTGTTCTCTTGTTCACTCAACACAGTTCAGGACAATCCATCCTGGATTGTGCGAATCATGCGCTACCACAGAGCTGGAAATAAACCTTTGTATGTTCAGATCCAGGAAGCAAAGATCAAGGATGTGATTTCTGCAGCATCCAATTACTGCATGCGGATCAAGATGGCAATTGCTGAAGCATTTGGTTGCCCCGTTCATCAAAATGGTCATGCCTTTTAAAGCAGTGGGTAGATGTTGTACCACTTTGTCCCTCAACACACCCCAACTTATATTAAATTTGGGTACAAATTACAAAACATTTTTCTTTTCCATTTGTTGTTAGCTAGTCTGAGAGTTACAAGTTGCTAATTTAATTTCTTAGTGTTACGGTTATAACTACAGTACATGTATTTAATGACATTTGATTTCTCTTACAGGCTGAGTACATGTACCCCTCCCCCCATGCTGAGGCTCGTGGTTGTGTTTGTCCCATAATGGGGACAGGTGAGAGCTGCAGCCAGACATGTAGCAGCTGTGCTTCGTACCACTGGGCCTACAGGGACCAATGGGTGACGCTGGTCACCATCGGGTTGGCCTGTGTCCCAAACCAATACCCTAGTCACGGTTTGGTGGGTGTCCCATGCAGGGTAGAAGGACGTGTCGCCCACCACTGATGAAAATAGCATATACATGTACACATTTAAATACATAATGGAGAGAGGGGAAGTGGACTGGAGGGTGGGTGAGCGACTGGCCACAGTCAAGGCTATGATCGGAGTGCTGCACGCATGGAGCCCTCACTGAAATATAAAACTGTAACCATATCGACAACAGTTTGGGATGTTTTGATTGGATAAGGGGTGTTGTAGGGGAAAAGGAGCTATGGGCACAAATGCCCAGCTTATGATTGGTTAGGATCATTCGTTGAATGCATCTGTAGAAACCTAACATTTACATCTTGGCCTTAGCAACAGCAAGCTTTCCCTATAGTCAGCTTAGTAACACTATTAAAGACAGAGCAATTCTCTGCATTAAACTTAGTTTACTACCACTGTACCTAAACTCTACCTATTCTTGTTAAGCCTATGTTCCCTTGTCAATGTGTCAACGTTGGTGAACGTAATTGGCAACTTTAACTGGTCGGCCCCCATACTCAGGAACTGTACAAGGTTACCCTGCATGACAAATGAACAGATGCCAGCAAATGGCTGGCTGAAAGGAATCAAACACAAAACAAAACACAAATTGTCCATTCAATGATTCAAGAAGGGAAAACATACATGTACACTACAAATTAGGTCAGGTGGGGGGGGGGGGGGGGGGGGGGGGTCAATAACATTCACAATAATTCACTTTGTTCCAAGCTTTATGCAAGGTTATGTGTCTTCATGCTTCACATAGCTGGTAGAGAAGGAGTGTTCACTCTGTATCTTGATTGAGCTTCTCTGAGAGCCCACCCTGCTGTGATGTCTTCCGCTGTTGGTCACACGAAGAGGAATGTGATCGGTGTCTTCCAGTAGGCTTGTTCCTGAGTTAGCCCTCGCACGTGGGAGGTCCACGTTTGGAGATGGGGGGCCGGAAACGAAAGATCGGCCATTTGAAACTGAGGACAGGGGACCTTCACCCCCGTTCCTTGTGATGCGAACAAACAGTCCAGACTCTGGGATCAGGGTACCACCAGGGGTTCGAAGGGGAACATAACGGATACCTGTACATTGGGAATGGGGAGGAGAACATGGTGTGATCATGGGACAACAGTACAATACATATTGCCTCATCTATGCAAATGGGGCAGGATAGTGGGCTGCAACACTCCCCTTCATATAATGCCCCTCCCCCTTTCACTTGCACAGTTGGACATGTAATGGTGGAAAGATTATTATCTGTTCTATGAATAAATATGAGTAATCTGGATATGTGGTATACATTGCAATGCCTGGTGCTTTGTTTACGTGTCCAGTGAAGGTCACAGAGGAGCAAGACTTTTTAATTAAACTGGCTATTGTGGTTTCCTTGGTGGGGCTCTGTTCTATAATTATCATACTTCAGATAATTAGCTGTTTAGAATGAGGCATCATGCTCTAAGAGAACATGCTTGACAGTTGAGGTATTTGCAAGGTTGCCTTGTCTTTCCACTCGTGAGGAGCCATCTCAGTACACTGTTGACAGTACAGTGCAGTCTGTATAGTGTGTAGCACATGAGGTGTTCACGAGAGTGTCTGATCCCATCTCCATCGCGGTCCTTCATGCTCCTCTGCCATAATATTGAAAGGGTCTTGCAGTGATGACAAACAAGCATCAGATAGATGGCTTGATAGTGGGGTCCATGGAAGGGGATTCAGTTAGTCATGAAATTTCATAATACTGCCAAGTACTGAACAAGAAAGTGTACATGTAGATATGCAGAGGAATGGTGATGATTATGGAGCTATTGTGAAATCAGCACAGGGCTCCATGGGATACCTTGCTATACTTCATCAGAATGCTTTCTGATGCAGTATCTGTCTTCACATGCATTCTAAGGCTGCTCCATTAGGAAATTTTACATTCCCATTCTGTCACAAAGAATGGGAAAACATGGAGTTTAACCTTTCGGCGCAGGTGGCTCGAACAATTCCACTGGCTCAGTTCATAGAGTAATGTGCTTTCAGGAGGTATTTGTAGATGCTGTATTTCATTTTCTGAACGCCCACATAGAAGAGGTCGCCATGGTTCCATACCAGGAGTGCTTATGCTAGCACCCTACAGACATCCGTACAATAAGGCGCTAGGAATTGTAGCGAACCTTGATCATAGTATAATGCACTGCTGTGCTTCAGCACAAGCAGATGCACTTAGCCTTACCTTTATCAGCCCTGATGAGAGAATCGACACACTATTATTGAAGCATCAAGGTCAGTTGGCTGAGGAAAACAAAGACATTCTTCGCCAAATAGTATTAGCTGTTGAATTTTTAACAAAGCAAGAGTTGTTTAGAGGTCGCCGAGATGACAGGGTTAATTACGGTATTAACAGGGTTAATTACGGTATTAACAGGGTTAATTACAGTATTAACAGGGGTAATTTTATTGCCACTCTACTAGGGAGCATGGGTTCCGCCATACTCCCTACATGTACCTGAGGATAGGATACTCCGGCATTATCATACCACCCCCATTTCCGAAATTACTGTATCTGCCCCTGATTTCACTGCCATTTTCTATTTACAGTCTACATTACGTCATAACATGCACTTGTACATTTTAGAGCCATTTACTTTCACAATTGTTACTAAAATTTGCAATTTGAGATACATGTACAAAGGTAGTGGACTGTTAAAAATTACAGGAAATGGTGTGGCTAGGTACAGTTGAACCATAATACTTATTTTATTCTCTTTAAAAAACCTTGTGAAAGGTTCTGTCTTTCAAAAATTAAGGTTCTCACTGTCACACTGTAGCGGACTGCACATGTTAAATTACAACACTCAGGCAAAATCTCCCTCATCTCCAGTTAGACATGCAATTTATATCCCAATCCACGCACGTGCACTCAATTACGCATTGAAAATGCAACAAAATGGCTCCTGGTGGCGGCATGCGTCACAACACAACCATACACTATGGAGCAGCCATTCATGAAAGAGAAGCTAGCATTATAATAACACAGCACTTCTGGTGCTCACCAGGTTGCAGGCTGATGACGGGAATGCAGTTCTGTGCATACTGCACTGTCTTGAGGCGATACCTGTTTGACACTTTGAAGTAGACCACACACTAGAAGAGGTTTAGAGGAACCCAACATCATTGGGACCACTAGTTGAACATACCATTCCTCCTTCCAATGCACTCCCGCCTCAACTCTCCCTCCCTTCCTCCCTCCCTCCTCCCTTCCTCCCTCCCTCCCTTCCTCCCTCCCTGCCTCCCTCCTTCCTTCCCTCCCTCCCTTCCTCCCTCCCTCCTCCCTTCCTCCCTCCCTGCCTCCCTCCCTCCTTCCTTCCTTCCTTCCTTCCTCCCTCCCTCCCTCCCTCCCTCCCTCCCTCCCTCCCTCCCTTCCTCCCTCCCTCCCTCTCTCCCTCCCTACCTACCAGCTCTGGCATGATGATGGTTCTCTGGTACACATGCCTTCCCTCCTGCCACTGCGGCCAGAATGTATCTCGTGACTGCAATATAAGTGGCTATAAATGACCACACTTCCACCGCATCCACCCTAACATACAACTGCTGGGGTCGCCATGGTACCAGTGTCAGCTGGAATCCCATACGTGTGTATTTCAACACAAACTGAACGACACTTCTTCCAGTAAGGACACAGCTGTTGCCCTGAGATGAGCTTTGAAAGTTTTTTTTTTAAAGCATTGCATATACAGTGCACAATATGTTCCAATACTCTAATAAGAGCACACCTTACCTCTATCTTCAATTCCATGACTGGGATGCCTTCCATTGGGTGAGTGGCATTTGGAGAGTATCTGACTGCTAATAGTGAGATGTAAAAGGAGGACATTTTGAAGCGGTTGTGGAGTAGTAATGGCTACATGTCTATCCATAGGTTACAATATGCTATGATAGATAAATCCACTCACATTGGTGCATGTGTATGCAGGAAGTACTGAATTGCAGCAAAGACTTAGCTAAAACCTTTTAAACATGCACGTTACAAAACTGATTCAATAGGTGTGTCTTTTGATGTGCAAGAATATAAAAATTAAACCATGGAAACCTGTAATGTGACTCTGGTATGTACCAGTGGTGTTGTCTTAGATTTGGGAAGCAATGGTGCCACTGGGTATTGGAGATATTCTACAGGGTTTGCTTCACAATATGCTGCATTGAGTGTGCACCTTGGTAAGATACTGTACAAAGGACAGAGCAACTAGCCATCTGTGTGAAGTGTGCTAAATGCAGTGAGTCCTGTTATCTAAATAAACTTACCGCCAGTGTCTACTTCCCTCATGACTTTGGGCTTCAAAACATATCCACATCCGCCATTTTGTCTGAAGAATCCTTGATTCAACTGCATCCATTGATCTGGACGCAACAGAGAGCAGAATGGAAGGTTTTAAAAATCACCCTTCCTTCTCCATTCAACACCAGCCATTTCCTTAACCTGCACTGTCCCCATTCCATTCTTCACACCCAGACCCTTGACTGCTGTGTCTTCATTCCATGCTCACTGTAATGTTGTCCATTCCCATCCTCCATTCCAGTCATCACTCTACCAATGCCATCGTAAAGCTATACAGCCTACACAAACCTCTGTCCCTACATGGCACGCCCAGTACAGCAACAGGCACCCTACATGGTATGTACATGAAGGTTTGTGTTTCTTATCAAGATGCTCCACGCTACATATTGATATCCCTCTGACTTCATGACAGACGCATTCTCTGAACAGTGTGATTGCTCCTCATATGCGAGGAGCATTCAGACCTCGCAATTGAGGAGCGGCAATAAATGTGACCCATACTGTTTGAACTAACTAATGATGTCAGCAGCTTCCACCTGCAACCCTCCGTTTCCTGACAGACACAATTCCCTGCATGCAATTATGTCCCTCCTCAAATATGTAATTTCACCTCACCTGGTTTCTGGAAGTTCAGGGACACTATCTGAGCACCAAAGCTCCAGAAGAGGGTGGGGTCGTAGTTTGCTGAGTTGGTGTTTGTACCGGGAGGATACACCCGCACCAGATGCTTCTCCGTGCATGCAACCATCCATGGGTCTGAGGACCGGGCGGTGAACATATATGAAGCCTTCCAACAGATCGGATTGCCAACATGCTCTTTAAAACTTAAAGCATGAATATCCTTAACTAATCCTATTAAGACATTAATCAAACACGATCGATAGAAGTCTGAACACCTTTACTAGCTGCTAGATTAATTCTTAATTAACTATCTCCACTCCTACCTTGCTGATCTGTGTTGCAGTGATCAGATATGACACCTTTTGACACATTGAATATTTCTCGCACGTTGACAGTCTGCCACTCTTGCAATTTATGTCTGCTGATTCGGCAATAGGAAATCAAACTTTTGAGATCATTGTCCTGTAAAATATATGGCATCAATAAACAAGGTGGCAAGCCATCTTGTGTGAAAGGGGAGGGTGGCGATGGCAGTGAGTGAGTGAGAGAGTGAGGAAGTGTGAGTGCTATGAGAAGCCAAGGTGAGGGTGCAAGGAGGAGGAGCATGGTTTATGAGAATTGACAGTGCATAATGCAGCATGGAATGAACATGTCTGCACTGTTTACATACGAATGGTGCCACTAGCACATACACATGTGGGTGTGGTCTACTGTGCACAGCCACTCGAGCAATTATTCTCAAGAGCAGAAGTTTATCAAGGAATGGGCCAACTGCACACAGCGTACAGCAGGCACATTCAAACGTAATGAAATTCTTTTTCATCCGTCTCATTGAATGTTTACAACGGTACCTCAATCGTTTCTCCTTCATCCTCGATGGTGGAATGCTGATTACGTGCAGTTGAAACGCCATTGCTTGAACCCTTGATAAGAAATTCAAAATTAGGAAAGACCAACATCAAGGTGATTTACTCTCACCTCTGCATATGTTCCTTTTAACACTATTTTCCCTTTAAGCTGATCAGGAGATGGGAGGCGGCTATTGAACAGATCATTGTCTTTGCAAAGTTCTTTCTTGCTTCCGAAAACGTCGGCCATTTTTCTCTGGTTCCGAGAATTGCAGTGATTTTCGATAGAGATGATCACTGGATATTGAGAGCTGTGAAAGCTGTATTCCTGGAGGGTTGAAGTGTCTTAACGCTCACTGCTCATCAGGTGCATAAAAGCTTAACTGTTAGCGTCTCAACCACATCTGTGAATGCCAGTTTGGATGTGAAAGTGAAGCCATGGTGAATGCTAATGTCCTCGCCTCCCAATTTAAGAACTAAAGAATAGATAAATACATGTAAATTGAATTGGGTGCTCAAGTAACTGATTATGATGTGTGCTCTAATTAGGGTCAGGTCTTTGATAGGGGTGTGTTCAAGCCATTGATTGAAAACGTAATAGCCTTTCCAAAAGGCTAACCCTATGCATGGGTTACAGAAGGGTTAAGTTATTACCATCATCCCAGCAGTCTATCTCCACACAGCGACATCCCTGGAGGAGGGCATAGGTATAAGCCTCGTAGGCTGACCTGTCCTTGAGCTGGTCCCCTTCAAGGTAGGTGTTGTGACTGGAGTTGATGAAGTAATGGGACAAGGGCTGGGTCATATCCTGAAGCCAAAGTGGGATATAATAAAAGTAGAATATTAAAATGAAATTTTAAATAATAAAGCGGATTTGTGCACTCCGTTATGGAGGGCAAAACATTTAGATTTGGAAGCTATATCTCACCTGCCACACTCTCCCATGATCTGGATTGATTGCTGTGTTGTCTTCGTGCCTCAAAACCCTTGTGGAATATAGCAATCGTGTGTAAGACACTTCCAGATGTCTCCACCCAACCCATTTGGCACCACACCCCTTTCTCAACCAAACCCCTTTTCCCACCACATGCCATTCTCCACCCACTCTTTCTCCCTCCTGATTAAATTTTTTTTTCTCCCTTTGGTTAAAGATATCTACCTCAAAAATTGAGCAAAGGACACTCCAGGTGCATTTACTTGTCCTTGATGGATCAAATGACGATCAAATTCCGCATGGAACTGCCACTGCAATAAAACCCACACCAGTGATCAATTTAGTAGGTAGAAGTGCATGTGTTTGGGAGGGGTGCTAAAATGTATGGGTGTCGTTCTCACCTCACATTCCTGGGACAGAAATCCTTCAAACTCATGTGATGTCATTGATCCCTGTTGCTGGGCAACACGCTCATGGAACATATTGTATAACTAGAGAAAGCCATACAGAGCAATAGTCAGTATGGGAGGGCACCATAGTCAGTATGGGAGGGGATTGGAGGGCACCATAGTCAGTATGGGAGGGATTGGAGGGCACCATAGTCAGTATGGGAGGGATTGGAGGGCACCATAGTCAGTATGGGAGGGGATTGGAGGGCACCATAGTCCGTATGGGAGGGCACCATAGTCAGTATGGGAGGGGATTGGAGGGCACCATAGTCAGTATGGGAGGGATTGGAGGGCACCATAGTCAGTATGGGAGGGATTGGAGGGCACCATAGTCAGTATGGAAGGGATTGGAGGGCACCATAGTCAGTATGGAAGGGATTGGAGGGCACCATAGTCAGTATGGGAGGGGATTGGAGGGCACCATAGTCAGTATGGGAGGGATTGGAGGGCACCATAGTCAGTATGGGAGGGATTGGAGGGCACCATAGTCAGTATGGGAGGGATTGGAGGGCACCATAGTCAGTATGGGAGGGGATTGGAGGGCACCATAGTCAGTATGGGAGGGGATTGGAGGCCACCATAGTCAGTATGGGAGGGATTGGAGGGCACCATAGTCAGTATGGAAGGGATTGGAGGGCACAATAGTCAGTATGGGAGGGACTGGAGGGCACCATTATAGTCAGATTGGAGACCATCATGGAGGTCATTTTACAAGAGACTCACCCTTCCCTTCTCAAAAATGGCATCAAACAGAGCGATGTAGTTGCTCCACGTTATAAGACTTGAGCTAGATTCAGAGTGTTGTCTCTGGTGTTGAGAGGTGACCACATAAAAAGAGCAACAACATAGGGGAGAGAGTGGTCTCTAACCTTGAACTTTTGCCTCCTGTCCTGGTGCTGGTTAGAAGCGTATGCCTTTGTGACGGACAATGCAGCCTTTGCTGTCATCCGATAGGTTAGTTTTGGCTCTGTTATCTTGACACGAGCGTGAGAGCACCACAGCTGGCGTAGCCATCTGAAGGGAAGGGAGGGAGGGAGGGAGGGAGGGAGGGAGGGAGGGAGGGAGGGAGGGAGGGAGGGAGGGAGGAGGGAGGGACTGGAGAGGGAGGGGAGGGAGGGAGGGAGGGGAGGGAGGGAGGGAGGGATGGAGGGAGGGAGGGAGGGAGGGAGGGAGGGAGGAGGGAGGGAGGGAGGATGAAGGGGAAGGTGGGAGAGAGGGAGGAAGGGAGGGAGAGAGGGAGGAAGGGAGGGAGGGAGGGAGGGAGGAAGGGAGGAAGGAGGGGGAGGAAGGGAGGGAGAGAGGGAGGAAGGGAGGGAGAGAGGGAGGAAGGGAGGGAGAGAGGGAGGAAGGGAGGGAGAGAGGAGAAGGGAGGAGGAGGAAGGGAGGGAGAGAGGGAGGAAGGGAGGGAGAGAGGGAGGAAGGAGGGAGAGAGGGAGGGAGGGAGGAAGGCAGGGAGGGAGAGAGGGAGGAAGGGAGGGAGAGAGGGAGGAAGGGAGGGAGAGAGGGAGGGAGGGAGGAAGGCAGGGAGGGAGCGAGGGAGGAAGGGAGGGAGAGAGGGAGGAAGGGAGGGAGAGAGGGAGGAAGGGAGGGAGAGAGGGAGGTAGGGGAAAGGGAGGAAGAGAGATGAATGGAAGGGAGGGAAAGTGGGAGAGGGAGAGGAGGAAGGAGGAGGGAATGATGGGGAGTGAGAGAAGAGGCAGAGAGGAAAGTAAAGATGAGAGTAATGTGCCATTTGCATCATACATGTACAAGCACAGTACAAACATAAAGTGGGACCAACATCACCATACACAAGCGTCACTAGCTGTTATTCCATGCTGCACTTACATAACCATGGGGTCCCTCTTGGGGGTGGTTTGCTGTGTACTGACTTAGTTCTTTGCAGCTGTTTTGGAAGGGAACACTGGTCAGATAGTGCCGCTCTTCACCATGGCAACAATACCCCCTTTATCCATTCTTCGCAGTCCTCTTTCGTCTCACATGTGAGGTCAAGAGACTTCAGTCCTGTGAATTTACCCTTTTCTAATTTAGAGAAAAAAGGATTTGTGAAATGAAGTTGAGGGAGGTAGAAAGGGAAAGTGAATAGTGAATTAGGAGGTGTGTGTGTGTGTGTGTGTGTGTGTGTGTATTGTGTGTTGTATGTGTGTTGTGTGTGTGTGTTGTGTGTGTGTTGTGTGTGTGGTGTGTGTGTGTGTGTTGTGTGTGTGGTTGTGTGTGTGTGTGTGTGTCACTCATATACCCTTCTCGCTCAGATAGAAGATAGAAAAAGATCGATCCTCTGTGCCAGGGTGTGGAAACTGTCGAAAGGCTTCAGTGAATGGTCCCCTTTGCACTGCCACAATGCGATGGACACTGACTGAAGAGAAGAAATGCAATCTGGAGTGAGTGTGAACATACTATGCAACCTGCTAATGTAATTAGAATAACTAACTCCCATTTACAAGCCCTATGTGGGTACACCAGCCCACCCACACACAACACAACTCTAGTGCCTTCGTAACTTTAAATGAAATGCATAGTCTGCCGTCAACCTGAGAGTGATAAAATGTCAGAGGTGGGTCTGGGGAAGGGAGCCAGCCCTCTTGCCACAAAAGTTGTTCTCTGTGTAACCTCTTACGACAGCCCTGCATCTCTGGCCTGTGCACCTGTGAAATGCGCAATGTTGCTCCTGTGCATAACGTTGCCATAGCGCTATGCGACGCCCAGCCATCCATTAGATCAATGCGCACACACGTTGTGTTCCTACCATAGGCTGTGTTTTAATGCAAACCATGAGGCCTTGTCATGAGAGCATGATAAATCCTGCCTATCCCACATAGCTTAATCATTAGTGCATTAATTCAGCCACTTGAGCCAGCATGCATATAAATCAATGTGGTTTGCAAGCACTGCAAGCTTGCAATATGATACCCTGAGTACTTCACCATAAATGTAGCTTATGTAGCTACATGTAATCTGATACAGGAAAGCAGCCATCTCACTCTAGCATAAATAGTGTACAAAAAAGGTTGTTGGATGAAATGATAAATGCACTAGGTTATATCTTACGCGTCTTGAGTGTCAGGATCCCACGCCACACGATAAGCTACAGAATTAGAGTTGAACGGGCCCACATTGAAGCTCAAGATAAGTACAAAATTGAAAACGTACCAAACTCTTCTCATCCAGTCTGAAGCGCAGCTCTCTAGGCAGTTGCCAGAACCTCTTGTCTCAGGGTACTTGATGATGATGTACTCCTTCATCTGTAGCTTGGTGAATGCTGATTCCGTCACTTGGGGATGGTTCTGGGACACTGACTCCCAGCTCGCTGATGAAAGCCCCCCAGGAGGTGATCATGTGAGCATCATGTGAGCGTCATGTGACAATTATAAAATGTAGTACAAAATGAATCACTGACAATCAGGACTGCAGTTGGTAAAATCAGTATCAATTTTGAAATCGCAGCATTGAGTATTTATGTGTGTGTGTGTGTGTGTGTGTGTGCAAGTGTGTGTACACTGCACATGTGCTTTGTGTGCATGTGTGTACATGCGCATACGTTGTACATGGATGTATGTTGTATGTGTGTGAAGTGTGTATGTGCGTGCATGTGCACATGGAAGAATGTCCGTGGATGTGTGTGCTCATGTGAATGTGTGTGTGTGTGTGTGTGTGTGTGTGTGTGTGTGTGTGTGTGTGTGTGTGTGTGTGTGGTAAATGTTGACTGAAAGGATGCATAATTATGAATCAGATCATGCAGGTCACTGGTTTGTTTATTAGCTAGTTCACAGCAAATGGACGCTCGTACTACACCATGCTTACATGTAGCTGCACTTTTCTTCTACCCTTAGCTTATCAGCTGAATGCGTTGCGAGCTAGTTGTGGAGGTTACTTCAGTTGAAAAGCAGCTCCAGTAATAATCAAGATGTTTGAGACATCGCATTGTGTTACCCACGAAGTACATCTTATCAAAAACTGGAGTATGTCGTTCGGACACTCCTGTGAGAGAGCGAACTTTATATTGGGTCATTTTGGGATTATGCTACACTAATACTTCGGCACTACGGATTGATTTGTTAGTGTGTAGGGTGCTGGTGTGAAGAGTGCTGGTGTGAAGGGTGCTGGTCTGAAGAGTGCTGGTGTGAAGGGTGCTGGTGTGAAGGGTGCTGGTGTGAAGGGTGCTGGTGTGTGAAGGGTGCTGGTGTGAAGAGTGCTGGTGTGAAGGGTGCTGGTGTGAAGGGTGCTGGTGTGAAAGGTGCTGGTGTGAAGGGTTTGGGTTGTTTTACGTCTACGTCATAGTGAAGGATGATTATTGAGAGGAAGAAAAACTGCAATCGCATTAATTTGACCCAATATGGTGCATTTTAACATTCACACACTTCAACAAGTACGCGCCCCGCCCTCCTACCCATGCAGCGATGAGCAGTGCCCGCGTAGACTGGACGTAGCTGGGTCACTCCTCCGTTGCATAACGCAAAATGCGATCGAAACTTAACATGCATTGCATGTGAGAGTGCAGCCGTCTAGGTATAGCTCAATCGCAGGATCCGAGCGCGCGACATAATCGACCTTACCAAGCCACCATGGTTACTTACCTGACAGGTCCTCTACAAGCGAAGTCGCCATTGGAATGATGTCTGCTGAGGGTAGCGTCCTATAAAGCAGTTGATCAGTCTCAATAAGATTACAGTTCGCAGAATTAGAACGAATGAATTTGCGCAATAGTAGTGCATTTATATATTATTTCATTAGGGAAAGTCTGAAATCTTAAAAGGACAGTTGTGTGTGTGCACACATACACACACACACACACACACCCACACGCACACGCACACACACACACACGCACACGCACGCACACACACACATGCACACACACACACTGTGTGTACGTGTGCGTGTGTGTTGTCCGTGAGTGTGCGTGTGTGTGCGTGCGTGCGTGTGTGCGTGTGTGTGTGTGTGTGTGTGTGCATGTGTAAGTAATAGATCAAATCAGTGCAGAACAGATATATCTACCAATCTTTTTTGAAAATTGAAACCACTTGTGCATTGCGGCGATGCAAATGATCCATACGGTCCATGTATATATGCTTTAAAATATTCGTTATGTTATTTACAAAGCCAGTGCCTGTGATGGTCAAACTAATTGCAGGTACCCGGCTATGTTACATAGCCCTGCCGACAATAGATTTAACCAGAAACAGTACAAGTTGGTGTCAGCAAGGTGTCTTCCCGTGACGGCTTGCAGATCTACAACTGATGATGTCATACCTTAAATTCCCCCCCCCCCCCCCCCCCCCCCCCCCCCCGCAGGAAAGCTATTACATGTAGGTTTCACTGATGACATGTACATATGTACTGACCAATTACCAATCATGCAAACAGAGAAGGGGCATTTACATACTGGTCTGTACACATCTCACTGATAAACCAATTATATAGCTAGTTTTTATTTTCGGTTCAGTTCAAAACAGTGAGCCTTCAAGCATCACAGTCGCTATATATAGAACTAAACATTTCAATCCTTACACCTCATTTTTATCATTAAAAGTGAATTGTGTTTCAGGCCCAGTGTAATTATAACCTTGCATGCTGTCGGTCTGTAATTGCCGTCCCAAATGGCAGATGTATGCAATTAAATAGCGGTTTATGGTATCATATCTATGATGGTATGAAGAGCGAAACCACGAAGGTACCTGATGGCTGACCCCGCTACATGTCACTATGTAGTGACGGCAAACTCAGTTTGTAGCGAAGCCATGCAGAATAGTGTTTTGAATCGCTGTTCAGTTGCATGCTAGTCAGCAGTCAGTCTCTTGTACACATGACGGATGCGTTTAATTTGCTTCTAATCCATCTGGGGTGAAAGATTCATGCGCGACTGCTCGCATACGTTCTTCATAAGCACGTTTCTGTTGTTGTCCAGATCAGCTGTAACTCTGAAGTAGAGTAGAACATAAGGACTCAAGCCTATAACATCAAAAAAGGTCTTTTGAGGCTTTGCCCACGGTGTCCCGATCATTCTCGCTCCATGCACGAGCGTCATCGAATGGATTAGATGTTTTATATCTTAACTGTTCACCAGAGAGCGTTGTAGAACAACTTACCACTATTACACGCTTCAGGGAGACGGTATTATATATACTGAATTGTCTCGAATTGCATTATGATGAATAGACGAAGAACTTATATATAAAGCTGAGTATACTCCACAGTTATACTGCAAACACACACTAAACATATAGTGCAGATGGCTGCCAGCCAAAACGCAAAGAGCATCACGGAAGTCTCCTGCATGCATCAGTATACTGATACAGGAGACTTCCGCGATGCTCTTTGCGTTTTGGCTGGCAGCCATCTGCACTATGTGGAGTATACTCTAGCTAGCTTTATAAGGGAGAGGTCTCTATACACTGCAGTAGGACCTATAGATCCTTAGGCGGATGTGAGAAAGAGACCACTCCCACAGTTATTACCAACTTAAATACGTTTATCCCTCGTGCCCCCCTATAGTACGCTTAACAGTATAGATATATATATATTATCTTGATCGCCAGATCATTGCTTTGGTCTTCATACACTTGTTCAGTCTGAAAACAATGACCACAGCAGAAAATACACGTTGAATACGCATATTTTATGCCGTTAAGTCCACCTATACGTCATGAACTATTCCCGTATATAGCTCACCATGCATGTAGATATAAATCATTGCAAATATACATTTTAATTTCCAAGATAAGGGGCGTGGCGCGTTGCTCTGTGAGTCGGGCATGTCAGCGGTAAAAGACGAATCAACCAGAAGATTCCATGCCGTCTCGAAGTGGCCCTACTCCGATCGTTTGTACAAGGCGTATATCGAGGCTGGAGGAGACACTACTGATGGACGCGCTAAGGAAGCGGGGCCATCCCGCAACTGGAAAACACTGCTCTGTTCGTTACCCTTGTGGTTTGTCGTAGCAGCTGCCGTTCAAAGTATGTGACTTCCTAGAGTATGCTATATAGTGATGGCGACTAGGCCAGGAGGTAGAGCTAGCTAGGCTCTCATGGCGCATGACTCACATTTGTAAAACCGAGTCCTTACTCTGGTCCTTCCCCCGTCCCCACAGCTTCCGTACATGTAGGTCTAGCTAGATTGCTCATATCTGTTTTTGCATCGTTGCGGAATACAATTCAAAGTTTCACCACGTAGACTGGCCGCTACGATTATGTTTGCCCGACCTGAGCGATAAACCCACCTTTGCGTTGGGGTACTCTCTCTCTCTCTCTCTCTCTCTCTCTCTCTCTCTCTCTCTCTCTCTCTCTCTCTCTCTCTCTCTCTCTCTCTCTCTCTCTCTCTCTCTCTCTCTCTCTCTCTCTCTCTCTCTCTCTCTCTCTCTCTCCTTTCTATTGTGCGCGTACGCGTTGCATCTGCGTTTGTATGGATGTAATTAGACACACACACATACACACTCTCCGCTGTGCGTACGTGTAGGTGCATGTGTGTATGTGTGTGCGGATGTAATTAGACAGGTTTGCAGATTGGCATAAATATAACTGATGATTAATTATTAAAATTATGTTTGTGGTGTATAATGGAAGAGACACAGCTGTTCATGTGACGTGAAAAAGGTAGATCTAGGAAGAGTATGTCCACTTCCTTCCCAGACCCTCTCTGCTTTATTCTTAGTCATACAAATGCACCAAACACATCATACAAATGCACCAAACAGATAGTCAGAGTGCCGCTCTGTACGGCATACCATACCATATATTGGTGTCATCTGCACACACAGTGGTTGCTGCAGTACTTTTGCAGGCGAACATATACTTCAATGAAGGTGGGAATGGTGAGATTGTAGAACAATATCGCAACTGCGTTAGCGATGACCTCTCAAGGGCCATTGAATGCAACACGAAAAATAAACTCATCAACATCAGCATACCTGTGAGTACATAAGTAGTGTGATGTTCTGCCTTGCACACATGTGTGTCAAGATTGCAATCAGCATCACCCATTTCTCTCCACCTCACATCCACCAACACCATGCATCTTCTCAATCTTCTCATCCTGGATCTCCTTCCTCGTGTCCTCCTCTCATCTACGGCTCTCCCCTTAGTCATTTGGAAAGGACAAGCCAGTCTATATCTGGTTCATTGTTGCACTGACGATATACAATGCCCTGCTGTGCTTCTATGCGGTACATGCCCGAAGCATTCACCTGTACAATGAATGCCACTCTGTTTTTTCCTTCCAATCTCTTTGCAGCTTTATGGAAAACACTTTTTGGAGATTATTTCATTTCTCATTGTTAATGTTCTCACAATGATGTATGCTGCCTTTGAAGGTAAATATTGAAAGTACAATTTAATCTCTTCTGGACAACAGAACAGTGCATGACACTAGAGTTATTGTAGTGAGCTAGCTGAGGTGGTCAAAACAATAGCAGGATAAGAAGAATGAGGTCACAGACAGTGTTTAATATTTGATATCCTGGGCCCTTGAAACTATTTTGCCACAGAAATGAAAAGCTTATTCTTTCAAATGTGTATTGCACAGCTGGCTGCATGAAACAATATTAGGTGTCAACGAATCATTAGGCTGTGAGATAATTCACATCTGCTGATTACTGTATGTTGAGCATTGAGGTGTTTATGAGTAGGTGTATAGATGTGTGGTATTACAATACAATCTATATGATCAATGTTCGCTCGTGAAGTTTTACAACCCTAATAAGTTTGTTGTACTTGTATTTCGGTGATCTGATGCTTTTGAGTTAAGTATGGTATCTTTATTAATGGATTTGAGGTTGAGTATGAAGTTTTAATGAATTGGGGATATGGCTTAATCAGCAGCTTATACAAGCTTCCTAGGTAGGAGTACATCAATATATTAATCGTTAGTATTGCTTTCTTCACAGCTTGGCTGTTCAGACCATTTAGACCTAAATGCACAGGTCTTCCCGAAGCTGCGAAATATGCATTGGGGACAGTAAGTTCTAAAAATAAGCAACTCATTTCCAATACTTTGCTAACATCTTGGAATACTACTTAGAAATTAAATGAATGTATGAGAATGTTTTATTTGGACTAGCAAATGGCAAAAATGATACTTTATTTATAATGCAAAATGTGAGCAACTTCCTATGCAAATATGGTGTGCAGAATTAGTGTTCTGAGGATGGACATGAGTGTACTATTTGAGCTACGTTGTTTGTTTTCTCTTCATAGATGGGAATTTTGTTTGCATTCACGATATTGTTTGTTACAATGACCTTTTACATCTATCATGACTTCGGCTGGAAGATATACAAGCATGTGGACTGTAACCACCAAATGAGAAGTAAATGAAGCGATGTGAGAAACCAAATGATTGTGGTCTCTTTCCCAGAGTACTACCAGTGGTATGAAGCCGTCTCTAGTGGTATCAAGCTTGTCATCCTCTTTACAGTAAGCCATAACTATTTGATTGGCATATCACAAATGTATTCATCCCATATAGATTGTGTTCTCGGCGGGACAGCTTCGGCTGTTACTGTTGCCAACAGATCCTGAATTTGTGCTGACCATCATATTGGTGATAGTGGCTATTGTTGCATACTTCATTGTTCAACTAAGTGTGCGTTATTTACAGCTAGGATGTCTATGCAGCGATTGAGCTGCATTTTGTTTTTGGTCTCGCATTTATTTACACTACAGATCCACTACAACAGCTTCACTGGGTATTTGTTGATAGCAATCACTGGCATACTTCTGTTCTTTTACTATGCTTTCAAAATTGAAAGGTACCAGCAAACAATTTTTGTGCTATAAACATAATATACAGTATACAGAAAACACATGAAATCCACATACAGTGTGAATTTGAGACTCAATGATCAAAAGCCATTTTTTTGAGCAAACATTAAACTGCAAGAGACTACACTAGCCAACAATTCTACTAATTGTATGGGGTAGTGGGAATGCATCCTTACAGTAATATTACTTAACAGCAAAGCTCAATGAAATGTCCTTCACTACAATAATTATTTTAAGCATCCATGACAAATCCAGTTGACCAATAAAAATCATCATTGCATTTGTCTCACTATTGTAGCTTTTAAAGTTTTAAAGTTTTCGTCTGTTTCAGATTTGCAACAGCCACTTGCCCCACCTGCCTCCTACAGCAGACAGCTCTCCAGGATGAGTACACAATGTTGCAGAACCTCTTCAAAAATTGTACTGGTGGGAACCTCACAGTAAGCACCTATGAGATCAACAGGTCTATCCAGTTTCAAAGCTTGACCATATTTGGTATGCACATTGCTCTCCAGTGTACAACTATATGAGTTATCGCGATGTGCACATTTTCTTACTGCAGCAACTGTCAATCTTATCACGGTTGCCATTGTATTTGTAATATTCATTGGCTTTTGCTTTCACCAGCCTGGAAAGAAAGTTAAGGAACATTGTAAGTGATTGTTGTTCATGGTGAGAGGTTAAAGTACCAAGGATGGATTGCATCAGTATGTGGTGAAATATCGGAGCAGTTGGCCATACCTAACATTGCTAAAGGCATACAATATCTTTTTTCTCTCCAACTGATGAACTAGTAATCCAACTAATATCTTGGAAATGCTAACTTCCTACATTCGGTTTATCTGTTCAATGCCCAAGATGAACAGTTTTATGATCACAATATACTGTTTTACCTCAGCAGCTGGGGCATGTATGACGAAATATAATATTATAACTATTATTATAGCAAATATTATAATTATGAGCCAGTTTCCAATAAAATTGCACTTTTATATAAAAAATTTGTCGTAAACTGACCCACAAAATTTGTGGGGTGATCGCATTCAGAATTTTGCTTGTCACAGACGCTCCCAGCCATATTGGCATTACATAAAGTTAACCTGAATTTTAAATCATAAATTGATATTTGAACAATGACTGTGCACCTTTTTATTTAATTAACCTTCACAAATAGTTCAAAAGCATCCATCAGCAATTGTCTGGCTCATGTGCTACCAACGAGGGGAGGATCCCTTGCATGACCAAATCAAGAGGTTTCTTGGCATTAAGGAGAAGTCATATAATTTCAGTCCTGATGAAAGGAACGAGTGAACACTTGAAGCCAATAACATGACCCATACAATATTAGAAAATTCATGTTTGTTTTATTATATTGTTGTCAATGATTTATTATATTTAATTCCGAGATTGCACACAATACAATTTTCATCAAATAATTATGATTATCCTTTTAAGGAGCGAACGGTTGCTTTAGTGCGCGCGTGGGCTTCTTCTCTAGCGTGTGGTTCTGACTCAACAGATGTTTGACAATGTAAACTACACAGTTGTGTTCACATTACCATAGTTATTTACACCCAGAAGTTCACCTTCTTAAATAACGCACTAAAGAGAAAAGATGTCTGCCAACGAAGGCTATCGTGATGTAGGACACATTCCCGTGGCGAGTAAATGGCCCTACTCAGATCGCCAGTATTTAGCCAAGAAGGAACGGAGCGGTGGGGAAGACGTCGACAACGGTCATCGTGCGGGAGAAAAGTCTCCAGATGCAGGGAGCCGAAAAACGAATTTATTGTCCTGCTCAAAGCGTTCCTGGTTTGTCATCATCGCCGCAATACAAAGTACGTTGACATTCGTGCATTATAAGCATATGGCGACGTCCAACTAAAAGATACTAGATTTGACTACAGCTTTAGCAAGGAAAAAACGATTCTATGCATCCTACTGTCAAGAGAGTAATGCACGCATACCTGTAGGAACAGGTTTCTTGAACCAGTCGTTCATCAAATATCAATTAAATCGGCCAGTTGTTTAACTCTTTCACGGGCAACAGAGTAATATTACGCCGCAGGTGCTATACTAAAGCCACTCTGTTTATCTAAACAGTTAACACTTTGTAGTCAACAACATACTGATCAGTTGTTTCCCGGTCATATAGTGTAAGTTGTTTGATAACTACGTTTTCCTGCAACGCACAACACTTTATTTTGCACAACATGTGTACCGTAATAATTGGCTTTGCCCACGAAAGAGTTAAGAACCCAGATTTCGTTGCCAGGTCAATATTATGACTCCTGTTTTTACGGCGGAAGTTCTTTTGGAGCAATTATAATTATTTCTTGCACGTAGTCAGGCAAATTTAGCCACAGTGCTGCGTAGGATTTATGGCATGTAACGAGGAGGGTCCGTGTATATTTCTGCCAGTCCCATTTTTCGCTTTTCAATTCACCAAATCACAACGTTTTCGCTTATATTGGCATCAATTCCAGTCGTCATGTTTTGGGAACGCGCAAATATTCGCCGCTTTTGGATTAGTAAAATATCCATTCTGCGCAAAAAGCGACAATTTTGAACCACATTTCCTAAGTTTCAATTTTTAATCGAGTAGTAGATGGGTACGCGTGAGAGACTCAGCACTTCACTTCACCTTCCAACCTTTGCAATCGTGGATACAAAATCAGTGCAGGGTGCCGAGCGAGAATCATCTCTGCGTGATGTGCGGATGAACAATTACACTTCCCACGTGAGCAGCTAGCTGCCTCCATGGTTCCATCACCAGTGGAGTGATTTTATAATCATGGAGCATTCTGGTTATTGATGCTTCAAATTTTAGAAGCAACGGACAACTTCGTGCAGCTTGTTTTCTCAGACTCGTTTACGTATGTGGGTCTGGGGACGAACTGGGAGTGATGTTGC
The DNA here is from genome assembly GCA_013339895.1 of Ephydatia muelleri. Classification (NCBI taxonomy): domain Eukaryota; kingdom Metazoa; phylum Porifera; class Demospongiae; order Spongillida; family Spongillidae; genus Ephydatia; species Ephydatia muelleri. The sequence continues at coordinate 2,733,525 of JABACO010000014.1, forward strand.
CTGAGACTGTCCTACAGTCGAATTGATTGCCACTTAAATGCAGTTGACAAGGCTATTTAGTATGTACCAACATAACAACATTTAATCAATGTTTAGTCTCATGATAAAGGCCATTTGCTTCAGAGGTCTGTCATTTGGCGGACCCAGTTTTATCATAAAGTTAGTAGGTGTAGCATCTAAGTCTGTATGTAATGCACGCTTGCATATTGTATGCATACATGAATACTGCATGGCTGCTGTATCTCCTAGATTCTCGGTTTGTAGAATGCTACCATTGTTTTTGACATTGGTTTTTGCTTCGTGTATGGTATCCTTTACGAGTGAGGAACTTTTATGTGGTATTACAGTGAGCTAGTCTAAATCATTTCCTTTGAAAAGGTTGTTAAGGTAGTTCGGCAGCATTATACATGCATTAAGTACATTTGTTTTTGTTACTGCAATCTGCTGTGGCTAATGTGAGGAATTTATCCTTAAGTACAGTCTTTCTTGATGTCTGTATTTTCAGCAGTATGAAGTGGTCGGCCGCCTCACATTCAACACACACAAACACAAAATTATGTTCAATATTTTTTTTAAAAGCAGTAAGTACATCCCACAATGAAATTGGTCATTACTAACCAGTTCAAATAAATTCTGATTATATAAGTTATAAAATTTTGATTAATAATAACAAATACAAACATGCAAAAATTACTAATAATCAAGTGTCTGAAAATCAAATGTTTAACCATTAATTTGCTGCAGACTGGGTCATAAGATTTCAATCCCTTTTGCAATGTTGCACTTTGGCTGACCGGGTACAGCTGCATTCTAGTGCATGGCTGAGTGTCATGCCATCACCAGTCTTGCTCCTCTATTTGACACCACCAGAAACCCAGTTCACTTTAAAATGGTAGCTGGGCATTCACTTTGCGAGCCTGGTTCTGTGTCTGCCCTTTGCAAATCATTTGGGGTGTGGGACAACCTAGCCTTCTCAAAGCTTGCCTCTCTCCTCTCAATTCAGGCCAACTCCACCAAATCTACCATTCTCAGTGACATATGCAGCAGGCTCAACTTCTTGAGCCTTGCCCGCTCAAATGCTAGAGCATTCCATTGCATTGGCAGGACCCAGTGGTGCCATCCTTGGCGACGTTTAGCTTGCTAACTCACTATGTGTTTATACCATAGGCATCAGAATTGATTTGGTAACCATTAATAACTCTACAGTGGAATTGTTTAGCCTAATAACTAAAGTGTTATCCATTGTCAGTACTAATGACAATGAGTGGCTAAACAATTCCACTGCAGAGTTATTAATGGATACCAAATTTATGCAAGTTTAATAACTTGAATATGGTGGTCACTTAATCTTGAATGAAAGGGGATACCAAGTGTGTCGCAGATGTGTATACGATTGAGTATGTTCAGAATGCAAGCTAGGACCAATTTGCAATCCATTCTGTTTCACCACCAAATTTCTGTTACATCAGTGATAAATCTTTGAACAACACGAAATGTCTGGACGCAGAATGGGATAATTCAAAAGCGGTGGATTATTTGCTCGTTCCCAAAACATGTCGACTGGAAGTGATGCCAATATAAGCGAAATGTTGTGATTGGTAAAATTGAAAAGTGAAAAATGGGACTGCAGAAAAATATACACGGACCTAGGAGTACTGACTGCACCAATATATAGGATCGTTGCCACCAACGCAATTTCCAAGTATAAGCAATTGAAATACAACACCTGATTTGAGATGCATGGCTAACAACAGCTTACAACTCCGGTCCGTGAGGAGAGAGAGAGAGAGAGAGGAGAGAGAGAGAAGAGAGAGATGAGGAGAGACCGGAGAGAGAGAGAGCGAGAGAGAGAGAGAGAGAGGAGAGAGAGAGAGAGGGAGGGAGAGAGAGAGAGACTGCAGACGAGACGGAGGAGTGGAAGAGAGAGAAGACGAGATCCGAGAGACGCAGTCGAGAGAGTGACGGAGCGAGAGAGGAGAGATGAGAGGAGAGAGACTGAGTGAGACGAGAGAGAGAGAGAGAGAGAGAGGAGAGAAGAGAGAGAGAGAGAGAGATGGGAGATGAGAGAGAGAGAGAGAGGTAGACGATGAGAGGGATAGGGATGAGACGAGATGAAGAGGAGGAGAGAGAGAGAGGAGAGAGAGAGAGAGAGAGGAGAGAAAGAGAGAGAGCGGGGAGAGAGAGAGAGAGAGAGAAAATGTACGATAGGTCTCTTTTTGCTGCAACGATCCCATATACATGCATGTTGAGACAGATAACAAATGGGGTTTGGAATAATACATATACGTAGGCTAGTTGTCACATTTTGTGTATTTCATATTACATCATCATTTTGAAGAGTCAATTAAATTAGCATTTATTGCTATGGCTTGGCACAAGTTGGCTATTTCAGTTAGCAACCTCATTAATAAAGTAAAATTTATAAATATTGGGTCATGCTCGGGTTGGTTGTCACACAATGGAACTGTATTGATTTATTAACTGCTACTTGAGTAGTTGAAAGCCCTTTAATATATAACTTTTTCTCATATAGCCCCCCAAAAAGTGACATTCCATAATGAACAATGGTAATTGGAATAACATTCTATAAATTGCAAACTCATTTGTGGTAATGTGCTCAGTTCTTTCTTTCCTGGGTGTCTTGGTGTTCTGGTTGTCACCCTGAATTGTTGCATCCTGTGTGTCATTTAAGCTTACAGTTCTGCGTTCAGCAAGGGATCTCCTTGGATCCATGCTGTTTGACCTAGTCATTCAGAAACTTGTGGCTACCATAGATGCAGATGAGGAATGTTTACAGCTTCTTCAAGACCGATACCCGATGCTGATAAACCGTATGCATTCTTACGTGCATTGCATCTTATTAAAGAACTGGGACCTCATATGGGACTTTTCATTAACAACGCTAAGGTCCTGTTCTCTGCCCTAGTAGAGGTGGTTTCATGTAGCAGAGTCCCTTCTTCGCACATATGTCAGCTACTGTAAGCTAGTTCATATAGCAGCATGCACTCCTCCTAGCCTTTCCTATGTGATCCATTGCAGTTCTTTGATGAGGAGGTAAAATGTTGCTTATCTACTTGCATAGCAGTTGACACTTCAGATGATCACTGATAACAAGTACAACTTAGCCTCAGATTTGGAGGGCTTAGCTTTCGATCTCTATCTCATTGCACATATGCTTCTTTCATCTTCTCTCTGGCTTCCTCAGGCTTTGGTAGTGCTAGCAATAGTGAGTGCCATTTCAAAGTTCAATGTTCTTGTGTCCCCTTCTGATTTCCTCACAGTCAAGTCCTCTTTATCCTCTCCTCTCTCCCAGCATGCATTGTCTAAGAAGTTGGATGGTTATCTCTTTCAGTCAATGTTGATGACCTCCTCTCCTGCCAATGAGGCAAGACTCCTTTCTGCTTCTGCACCTCATGCTCATGGTCCCTTCTGTAGGGTGAGGCTTGTGCCTTGACCCAGCTGAGTTCCAAGCTGCAGTGAAGTGGTGGCTGCACTCTGCCCAGACATTCTTTGGATCCTCTTGGACATCACGCAGTGTCAAGCAGACATGGTGGCGATGTGGTCATCAGACACAATCACCTGAAAAACATTTTCACAGAGTTCTGTCGTCGTGCTCACTTTACCGTACATGTTGAGGTTGCCTGAGGCCTTTTGGGAGTCATCAGCAACTCTCATCCAGCAGATGTGCTTGTTGATGGGTGCCAGGAAAGGGCAAAACCTGTGGCCTTTAATGCAGCAGTTACCTCTCCCCTTACTCCGGCACTTTGAGTGATGCCTGTTAATCAGCAGGAGTTGCAGCTTACACAGCAGAGTGTCGGAAGCAATCTTCCAATGACCCAAAGTGTCAGGAGTTGGCATGGGTCTATATTCCCCTTGCTGCTGAAGCATATGGTAATTGATGTACAGAGGCCTTTGTGCAGCTGGCATCTCTTCTTTCTATCAGCCAGTCCTGCCCAAAGTCTAAGATCATTTCGGAGAGACTGTGGGAAGAGTTTGACAGCAAGTGGGCTTCTCTGGTGCTTCTCAATCTTACTAGACAGGGCATGCTGATGGCACGGTGAGGAGACGATCTCCCCACAGTGATCACAGCAGGTGAAGTGAATGCATGGAAGAGGTTCACTGAAGTGAGCAAGTGGAGCATGGACACTGAACACTGCCCAGATGCACTCACGGATGAAATGTAGGTAGCTGCTGTGTGTTGTGAAGGGCTACAAAAACCCAGCCCACATCTACTAAGAGAGAGTTGGGCCTGTTGCCAGGCATAGCCAAAGGCAGTGCACTCTGCAAAGGCATGATGGATGTCATTATCATACATTTGCAGTGCATCAGCCACGACAGAGGGAGGTGAAGAACGAGCAAGATGTACCATCTTACAGAAAGTGTAACATTAACAAAGAAGAAGCAAAGCCACCTAAGGGTCCATGGATCCAACATTCTTCAATGTGTGCAGAAGCCTCTTGGCTTTGGCACGTTTTCGAGATGCATATTTGGCACAGAAGACAAAGTCTCCAATTGGAGCACCCAGAAGTTCAAAGTTAAGTGTGCTTATAGACTTCATTTCAGAAGGGAAGTTGCTTAAATCACCTGCACCATACAATTCACACTTACACTGTAGACGTGCTGACGAAAAGTCCAAGAGGAGGATCAAGGTCTTAAAGTATGGAGAGTGCACGTACATGTAGGGTCCTGCCATGATGCCGTCATCAAGATACCACATATGTGGAATAACGGTTCTCGCTGGCTATTACAGAGACTACTCTGTGTTGCACCCTGCGGCCACACTCGCATCAGATATATTATATAAGCAGAAGTGTGAAAGCAAAGTCAAATGCAGCAGGCTTCCTCAGCATCCAGTTGGCAGCAAGGACATCAGCTGATCATGTGCGGTGTTCCTCAAGCCCATCACCATCCTACCACCACCTGAACCCCAATGCCAGCTTGTCGACATGACTCTACATATGCATCACGAAGCCTGTTTGACGGGTGACCACATCACCATCATGCAAGCGTGGTGACCCAAATAGTCCAGAGAATTGTCTGGACAGTAGGGATAGCTTGTGCCTTGGGAAACACCTGAATACCAAGCTACCATCTAGGGCTGCTTGAAATCCGGAGGGCTCAAGGTATAGATTAAACCAGGTGAAGAAATAGCCGAAAGCCGAGCTGAAGCATTCTACTAATAATAATTATCATAAATAATAATAATGGAATTCATGTTACAGGAGCACAAACATAAACATAGCCTATAGTTAATTCAATATATATATCTGGTGTGGATGGCAATAGCATTGGCCCCACTAGATGGAGGTTGAGCCTGCCATAGATTTCTGAAAGTGCAGCCGAATTGGGCCTGCATGTAGTAGTAGCACGCCAGATGCCAACTGAGAGAAGACTTCAATAGCTTCATTTCCCCATGCACCATAGGTCTCTGCTACCAGGGGAACACACAACCAGCCAAGTTCTCCGCATTTGGCATCATTGGCCCTGTGCTTTCTGCCTTCAGTGGCTAGGGCAGCATTGTTATTCTTAAATGTTGTTATACATTCTCCTGGAGCCATCACCCACTCTGCTGCACTCAATCGAGCTTCCACTGGCAGATGTTCAATAGCTGATGCAACTGCAGTCATCTGAGCTTCCTCTGCAGCCTCTGCCACCACTACTGTTGCCCTGTCTGGCCTAGGCCAATGGTTCCACTCTTCAGGCAGAATGTCAGCTTTACACCAGCAGTTGACCATTGTTGAAACTGTTATTTCGTTCCACGCCAAAGTATTGCCTTACATTAGGGAAGCAGAAAGTTTACAGAGGCTGGGTTGGGTCTACATCAAACTGTGATACCATGTGTCGTGCCAGCTGCTCTTATAGCAAGCCTTGAAAGCAGCAATGATTCCCTGATCAAGTGGCTGGATGACAGATGTACAGTTGGCAGGCAGAAACAGAAGCAAAAGGTTGCTCAGTTTAAAGGCAGTGAAGCTGCCAACATTGGGCTGTGACACATCTGCCACAGCATGGGATGTGGCATTGTCAAGTATCATCAGACATGAACTCTTCTGCCTTTTAAAAACTCTGCATTCACCAGCCTTGTCCAATCACTGAATAACTCCTACACAATATATATGCTCATACACTTAAAACATAATTATTATGCTACATGCGCATATACTTACTTTGCTATTCATCCATGCACTCCTGTTGTTATAATACCACACTAAGCTGTAAGTTTTTCCAAAACAGCGTGGATTTTTGAATTTATGTATCACCAGGGGCTTCAATCGCTCACTCCCCATGACATTTACTGCTAAAGCCACTGTGATACGGTCCTAAGCTATTTTTGCACCACGCACATCAGCAGTGGTTGTGAGAGAGCTGTTGTGGCACAGGGCTTCGAGCAATGCAATGGGATGGCAAGGCAAGAGATAAGATGTGCTAGAGTGGCTCTGGCTTCAGCACCACAATCTCAATAGCTAGTGGTACACATGACCAGCCGAGTTCAGAGCACTTTTTGTCATTGGTCTGATGTTTCCTGCATTCAGCTGCCTGAGCTGCTGACTTGTGCCTGTACTTGGGCAGTAACACTGCATGCCTACAACTCTCCACAAAAAAATCTGTTGTGGCAGGTGGCTACATCAACCCCTCCCCCCCTCCCCCCCCATACTTACACGTTATAGTGTGGTGAGTATTCATCTCAGTGTGCACATTACTAGAGAATGTGCAGGTAAGCATTGGGGCACTAATACAATGCCTACTGAGAAAAAAATTTACATAATGGAGATGGGCATCGCTAATCAAGACAAGACTTAAATATATCGACTTTTGGCGAAGTGACAATAACACCAGGCATTCTCTCGGAAAAGAAATGATGAAATTCACGGCGAGGTAATGAAAAGGAGCAAAGCAGTCACATGCTCCATCTTACTTTTGAACAGAAAATCTTTTCCACATCGAAGTCTAAAAGTTTGATCACGTTTTACACAATGGCACTCTGTAATGAATGCAGGCATAAATTTGCAAGCCAATCTTGGTAACTAATGTAGGGAAGCTTGTCTCATCTAGAAATTGATGTAGGTGTTGTATCAAAATTTGGCAACTAATTTGTACATAAACTAATTACATGCTACAATGCTGACTTTCAAGTGATTTATATAATGCAATGTTGCTACAATTGTGTTTATTTTGTAAATTTATATTTCCATATAGAAATTAATAAATTTCAAATACATACTGTAACATTTTCAAGGGGTTTAACAGAACAAATTTTTATCAAATGCTTAATACATTCAAAAAAATGAAATCAAGATTTGTGAAATGGAGCAGACATTTCTTGTTGAATAAGATATTGATTGGACATGTGGCATCATGGCCAACATGGTGCCTTGCTGCACAAAAATGCTGTGATTCATAAATAAAGAGAAAGTACAGAAAATGGATTTGATCAACTGTCCATGTGTTCATGCATCACATATTTAGGGGTAAGGTTCGTGAAGCAGTTTTGACAGATAACTTGGTGACATTCAAGATACCTACGCATCTTTTACTTTCAGTTGTATTCATTAAATGAGATCATTTCCGCAAAAGTGACCTACATTATATAATTTCTAGTACAAGCAATAGAAATGTAACGCATCGAAAAGTGTGGCTAATTAAAAAAATCAGTGCCTTTCAGACTGCTAGAAAATAAAAAGATCTTGAAACAACATGCGCAAGATCCCTTTTGAACGATCCCAAATTATTATAACGATTGCATAACATGAATTAATTATTGACCTATTATGATCAATTCTTTTGCTTTGCATCTTTTTCCCTTCCCTCCGCCTCCTCCCACACACATATCCTCCAACATGTAGTGATTGCCGTTGTTGCGTTGCAAACGAACGTTTGGATTCAAGGAGGCCACGGGAGAGTGGTACCTCAGTACCGCAGCTGCGTGAGCGAGGGCCTTCAATTGGCTATCCAATGCAGTGAGAGAGCAAACTGGAGCAACATAAGCATACCTGTGTGTGTGTGTGTGTGTGTGTGTGTGTGTGTGTGTGTGTATGTGTGTGTGTATGTGTGTGTGTGTGTGTGCGTGTGTGTGTGTGTGTGTGTGCGCGTGTGTGTGTGTGTGTGTATGTGTATGTGTGTGTTTATGTGTGTGTGTTTATGTGTGTGTGTTTGTGTGTGTGTGTGTGTGTGTGTGTGTGTGTGCGTGTGGATCAAGGTTTAGCTGAATCGACTCTGCTACTGGTCTCATCTCAGATTAACATTTAATATGTTTTACATACTATTCGGGTAAGAGACCATTTTGCAATCATAGTTTGGAGACCACATACATTAAGAATTGTCTGGTCCCCAGACTAATGCGGTCTCTTTCATGCGTATAGTGTGCAAAGCTATGTGATAACTTTATTATCATTTTATGCTAAACATTATGGTTCCTCGTTTCTTCTTCTCTGATTGTTCTAGTCATTTGGAAGAGACAAACCAGTATACGTTGGGTTCATTGTGGCTCTGACCATATATAACTCTCTCTTGTGCTTTTACGCGGTAAGTGGCTGTATTAAAAGTTTATGTCGTATCCACGCAAAAAAACGGTGTACAATTACACAGCTTTATGGAAGCCACTTTCTGGAGATAGTCTCCTTTCTTGTAGTGAACGTCCTCACAATGGTGTACGCTATATACGAAGGTGATGACTCAAGTTGTGTATTTTGAATGACACATGTACAATGTATAGCGTGATATGTGGCTAATGATTTTTACACCCAACTGCTATTAACATTTACAGGCTGGCACACACCTAAACTACTTTACCATGCCCCTTCATGCTTGCTATGGACAGTTTAAAACAGCAATAAAAATCCTTCCTTTTCTAATTATACATCAATATGTTCAGCTGGCATATAGTATGGATAAGCGAAATGTACTTCCTGACTACATGCATTTGTCACTCTATGACATGAGAGTGTGCATTACATACATGTGTCAAGCATTGTGTGCGGCTCTCCATGTACGGATTCAATCCATTTTCACCATTCAGTGTGGCAGTTCAGACCATTCAGTCCAAACTGCACGACATTTCCGCCTGCAGCCGTGGCATCCATTATAACGGTAAGGTAATGTGATATCACCTAGAATGCAACGATGAAGCAACATTGCTCTGGTGTGTATTGTGTGAGCGTTGATTTCGTGGTTTCATATTCATCTTGATAAATTATATACTTCAAGAATTTTGAGTTGATAGGGATGTTCCACAGTGGATATGCCATGATAACTGATTCTCACAAATCGCGTTGCGTGTCAAATGGTATCCTTCATAACATTTGTTCGATTTTATCTAGGCATCAGTTCTGTTTGTATTCACAATCGTGTTTACTATTTTGACTCTGTACATGTACCGGGAGTTTGGATGGAAAGTGTACATACACGTTGAATGCAATCATGAGATGAGACGTAAGTGATGTGGTGTGCATTATGTGCACTGCTTGAAGTGCAATCTGAGGGACGTTTCAGGGTACTACCAGTGGTACGAGGCTGTATCAAGTGGAGTCAAGCTTGTCATCCTTTTCACCGTGCGCATTAGATTCTAAAAATTGCTGCAACATGCATATATCCATTTACAGATAGTGTTTAGTGTGGCACAGCTTTCTCTGTTGCTGTTGTCGACTGATGCAGAATTTGTGCTGACCATTATTCTGGTGGTGGTAGTCATTGTTGCCTACTTTGTCGTCCAGCTAACAGTGAGTAACCGCCATTTAGTCTCATACAATGAAGTCAATAATTTAATTCCCTCTCTGGCTTTGCCTCTTCTATTCATCAGATCCACAATAACAGCCTCACAGGATATCTCTTCGTGGGTGTCGCTGGTGTCCTGCTAATTGCCTACTATGGTTTCAAAATTGTAAGGTACATGATTCAATCTTTTTATTCACATTTCTCAAAGTCAGTGCAGCCCAAGAAAATAAATAGTGCAGATGTACTACAGGAAGTATTTATCTGTTTCCTGAATTCAGTGTTCTTTATAGCCAATCAACTTTGTAGTTAATAAGTACTCATCATGCATAACTACATTGAGATCCAATTTTATCTACCTCACTGCATCATCATACGTTTGCAACATGACCATTCATAAGTGAGAAATTGCATTGTAAAAATGCATTATTTATGTTCTGTACATTTACATTTAACACTTAAGGATACATTTCATGATGTCAATGTTGCCTTATGTGGCAAGGCTTGGGGCACCATTTTGTAACTTGATTTTTCATCGCACAAATGGCTGAGAAAATGTAAAATGCACATAATTTTCATAGGTTTGCTGCTGCTGATTGTCCTACTTGCATTACGCAGAAGAAGGCTTCACTAAAAGAGATCAACACACTGAACGATCTTCTCAGAAATTGTGCTCCTGACTTCAATGCAACTCTTTCAAGTGATGAAGCTAATAGATCTCTTCAATTCCAAAACCTTGTCATATTTGGTTAGTTTTCAGCATGCACCTTGCCAGGCAATGTGCACATGGCCACAGTCTGCACTTTAATTCCACACCTTACACAGGGATGGTCAACATTATCACAGTTATTGTGGTATTCATAATATTCGTTGGGTTTTGGTGCCACCAGCCTGGAAAGAAGATCATGGAACTGTGTAAGTGAGATAAGAAAAAGAATTAACAATATGCTCTGTAGAGATACAGTATGATATTAGTGGCTGATTGGTTAGCTTGTCAATAGTTTTTGAATCACAACTAGACTGTACAACTAGGATAGACAAAAAAAGAGTGCAAATACCGGCACTACTGTACAGCATTGATCTTGGTCTTCCTTTAGTTGGCAGTATGAAGAAATAACGATGTAATTGTGGTTAACCATCAGCAGTAATGCCTTGTGATTGCGATCTCTCAACTCAGTTCACAAACATCCAACCTTGATTGTGAGGCTCATGTGCTACCGAAAAGGAGAGGACTATCCCTTATACCTCCAGTTCAGGAGAGTTATTGGATGTCATAAGCAGAAACCACGTGCCTATTCCTTTGATGAAGATTATATCCAACAATGAGACTATTTAACCTGTGTTTATCCATATTTAGTGCATGCGCAGTGGAACCTTAGACCTTTGATCCTCAGGTGATCGACAAGATTGATATATAAATAGCTGACTATTTATGTATATGATGAATGTGTGCCTACACTATTGCTATTGACTTGCTGCCGCAAGACCTCTGACACACATACATGGTGAATAGTGCTGAGGCTTACTTCATTGAGAAGGCTGATGTCTATTACAGAAGTATAGAATAGCTTAATTAGGTTCAATTTAATGCCGATTATAAAATAATATTACCCTAATTATGTGACTGGTGATTGTGGCAAATATACTTTGCAGCACAAGACTGGGCTATTTTGCAGTTTGTTTGGCTCTGCTCACTCAATTTAATGTACAGGTACAGTGCATTTTCACACAGGCAGCTTCTCTGGACAGTTAGCCATTCGCAAGATTACCTGCATTCTTTAACACTTCACAGACTGTGTCAAGCTAGCTGGCTTCACATTGTCAAGCACATGGCACATGACTAGTGCACTCAAGATGACAATGCATGTACTAAAGGGATATTTCACACAGACATACAGCTGTAGGCATGGACACAGGTGTTGGAGCCGCAATCAATAACATTTGATCTTTTATATATATTTTTTTCCAGAAATCGCCCATACATAGGCGGTCATCTTGCTTTTTTTTCTTCAAATATATAGCATCAAAATAAAAATCTAAACACCATTATTCAAAGGAGGGGAAAGGGTTGGAGGCAAAGTTCCCAAAACAGATGCAGCATTCCCTCTCTGAATGGCCACTGAAAACTTTTGCAGGAGGTATGCCAAAGAGCTTTTTTCCCCAGTGGTGTTCACAATGCAACGACCCAAGTCCGTCAAAAATGACATGGAGCGAGGGCCGCAGACTCCAGTAGTTTCAAAGGCAACAGGTGTGAAAGAATGGTACGCATGGGAGGTGATGTAACTGTACTTCTTGATCTTGGTCTGCTCTGCCTGGTTCGCTGCTGCACACACTTCAGAGGCTGTCATGGATAGATGGGAAGGGGCAAAAGTGTCTACACAGGTTGCATCCCAGACCAATAATCTGCCATTTGACCAAGGAACCATTGTGATTCCATCAGGACGCTTACCATCTGTTCGATCGAGACCAGTGGGCTCTAGCCGAGAAGGAACATTGGCAGACGATAAAGCCCTGTGCAGAATGTCATTAACAGGGGCGGCGGAAGGTATTTTTTAGTGGGGGGGGGGGGGGGGGGGGAGTAAGTCTATGAATAATTAATGAATGGGCGTGGTATACTACTATTGCGCATGCGCAAATAATTAACGGCTCTAATTCTATTGCCAAGATCGACAATTACACAGTCCGAATTTATTCTCTTTACCATGTAAAAAAGAGTTAGCTATGGCTTTCAAGACAAGTTGGTCAAGTTCTTCCTTGTATGTATTGCACGTGATTAAATGGTTCAGACGTGATTGCTTCATGCTAGAACGCAAGTAGCTTTTGACTCTTCTCAGAGTGCTAAAGGATCGTTCCCTTGTCGCGTTAGTAGCAGGAATTATGAGCAGCAATTTCACAAGCTTTAAGGCTTCTCTCATCAGCTCCACTCCTGGTCCAAGACTACTAAAATATCACTGAAACTGTGCTTTTCCCCCTTTGTGGAGTTTTAATTGTCCGTGCCAAATAAGCTTCGTCTGTTTCATCTTTTGTTCGAAAGTTTTGCGCTTCATTAATTGGATAATCACTTATTAACTGATTATATGACGTTTTAATAATTCTGTCCAGAAAAGTTGGGGGGGGTAAATACCCCCCCTACCCCCCCCCCCCCCCCCCCCCCCCCCCCCCCCCCCCGGTTCCGCCGCCGCTGATTAAGCATGGCATGGCGGAAGTGACGACCAGCACTAAAACGACAACTGAGCCCATGCGTGCCGAGCGTGTCCACATTTGCACCACAGTGATAACAAAGGTGAGGGATGCAAAGTGGGGTTCCCAGTCGAAGGCCAATCGCTATGCGAATAGTGTTATCATCCATGCGAAGACCCAGGGAAGTAACTGGTAGAGTGTGCAACCAAGAACCAGATTCCTTTTTAGAGGCAGATAAAAGCCTCGCCTTGGATAAAGGATCAGGGGCAGTGGCCAAGAGTTCAGCGGTAATGGAAGAAACCCTTGGTAGATCCCACAATTTCTGTCGATGTGACATAGGCCAGACGGAGGAGATTCATTATGACCTGTGGACCATTCAGCGATGGCAGAATCCCAAAGGGAGAGTGGTGACTCCTGGAAACGAGGTGGTAGTATGGTAAAGGTGAGTTCTCTACAACCCGCAAATGTGGCTAAATATGCTGACGGAGCAAGGTGAACAGCACTTCTTATTCCAAGGCCTCCAGACTTCACAGGCAGTGAGGCTTGCAACCATGCACGATCATCAAGAAAGGTGTTAGTTATTGAACTTAACATGTTCCGCAGTTCATTGTCATAAAGGTGGAGACTTGTTGACAGGAAACAAGGTGATGTCCTTAAAAGGTACATTAATTTAGGAATTGCAAATGCATTACGGAGCAGTAAGAGGCTGTCATGAGTACACAGGTATTTGAGCCTCTCTCCCATGACCTGCAGGAGGGCTGTCATGTCACAAATGGACAACGAAATAGACTCCACATTTCCAAGAGGAGAACCTAAAAGTGTGGCACTCTGTGGTTCAACCACAAGGGCATCAGGCATTTGAGCAAGGATGGAGGATTATACAGTACCCGTTGTTAGGTTAGGAGGGCTGAGCTTCCCCCCCCCTTCCGCCGCAAATGTAACGACATGTAACAGATTGTGTAATTCAGCACTTGCACCATCATTTACACCGGAAGTATTACTTTTTTCCCAGTTAAAAATTAGACAATCCCATCTGATTTACAGTTCGTAGTTTGAATGTTTGGTCACGTGTGTCTAGGTAACATGCATTGTATTGAATCGCAAATATTTAAACAAACAACATGAATGCATGCAGGAAAAACTATGATTAGATAAACTCTTGAAACTAAACCAATTAGCAACCATCAATAACACTCTGAAAATGGTAATTGTGTACTGGGTACAGCCAGGCGGACTTGACTCCATCCTACCGGATCTTAGTAAATGAGGACAAAGCTTTCACACAATTATTGCTAATACCATTAAGTTTAATCATTAGATCCTAAATGTACTCGTGAGGAAATTAACGCGCCTAGCTACATGTAGGCATTTCATTGAGTCGCTTATTTATCTTCCTTTATTAATTTGGAACGATCACCGTTTCAATGTGTTCTATAAAACAAAGTAACAATTACTGAATAGACACATCAATAGCGACAGGACCCTCGAATTTGATGCGATTTGAACGCTCCTACCTGAAGTTGTGGAGGTTTTGAACCCCAAGGGGTATCGGATCTCGTAACGTCGGCACCGTACCCGTGCTTGTGCAGACCGCCGAAGTATATTTGCACACAGAGAAATGGTGTGCTGTAAACAAGAAGCCGGCAGTTACCTGTCAGTGATGCAATTTTTCGCGGAAACTCCCTAATCGTATAAGAATATAGTTTACGAGAACCAAGTATATACACAAAACGTTTTGTTTACAGTTCTTATACTCGGAAGTACTATTGCTATTGACTTGGTCGTTAGTGAAGAAACTAAAGCGGCACCGCACGAAGTCAGCTTTCGATCGGAGCTGGAATGAATCGCATTGGAGTCACGGGATTCTTCACAGAGGTGTGTAAAGATTATTTCGTACAGTACCACCCCGACGCTTAACTTTGCGTGATGCATATACATGCAACAACTCGTGCGAGTGACGCGGAACTGTATAAGCGCTAATGCAATGCTCATGCAATGGACAACTCGGTACCCGTTGTCTCACACGCGTCATTTGTTGAGTCAATTAATTACCTGTTACAGGCTTACATAATATATTGTAATGTATCGCGTGTGAGACTCACTGCATGTGTGTCAAAAATCGTTTGTGCGATACAGTAGGTGCATTGATACTACATAACTATTCGCAAGTAAAGAGAATGCGATAGAGAGGAGGAGGAGGAGGAGAAGGAAGGTACATGAGTGGCTGAACACAATGATTTCTATATACAAACACATATGCTTGATCGTCACGTATGCTTCACACAGCCAACTTATATTTAAGGCGGCAAAAAGCTACTCCAATTGAAATTGGAAATAAGAAGCGACCATTCCATCGCTATAAGATTCACATGCCTTTCACCACTTCATTCTCTGCCTTGTTGGATACTAAGAAACTTCCATTGCAGGAATAGTTGTCACCATATGATGTCGGATGCGTTGTTAATAAAGTATGACTGCATATCCTCTCGCGTTGCACTTGCATGCTTGGTCTCTGGCCTGATCCACCACTATATACGACGTTGGGTCTAACATAGGCATGAGATATATATGTGTGAACATGCATGCTAGCCTTTTAGATAAAATTGATTACAGCTAGTGTGCTTTCGATTTACAGTCTATAACAAAAACATATGCATGGTGTTCTAAACTCGTCGACCGCAATTACCTAAATGCACTGTTGTTTGCATAGCTAATGACCTATCAATGCATGAATGTCAACCGCGGGGTTGACATTGATGGGTTGACATTGATAGGCGTATTATTGAGCCATTTTATCACCGATACCACTGAGTGCAGATATGTGTGATAATTAATCCGTGGATGGCACGTGCATGCTTCTCCCTCCTACGAAGCAAAGGGAGGAGGAGGAGGAGGAGGAGGAGGAGAAAGGGGGAAGGGCACCGTTGCTACAACGCGAATTCAAAGTTGTCGGTCGAAAATGCCTATCTGAACCTGCGGCAGCAGGTTCAATATAGGATTGATTGAGGATTGATGAATATCATTAAAAAAACTTCACTCGCGTCTGGAGGGACAGCGGAGAAACGGATCGCTTATCTCTTTGTCGCGATGGAACGATAACTCAAAGATCTACAGTTCTACGTTTGTACCGTATCATAAAACGGTGTGCTTTTAGAGAAACAAACGAATTCCTGTTCCTCGTGCCCAGTCCTAAAATAATTCTTGGTCGTCGTCGTCTTCTTCTTATTCTTCTTCTTCCTTAGGAAGGTATAACTCGAGCTACGAACGGTTTTGAATAACGGCAATAGCACCAATATCTTCGGAATTCACCTGCACGTTATCCTTTAAGGTCATATAGACACCTAGAAAGAGTAGCACCTCATGCGGTAGCAAGTTCTATATAGGAATTGGTATGAAGTTATTGCAGAAGTTTATTATTGTTCAATGAAGTTATGTACTGCTTGCAGTAAAAATACTCCAACCTGCACGAAATTTATTTGGTGTTCCAGTTTAATAGATACTTTGGCTAGTGAAGTTAAATGCCTTCGCGTAATCAAAAGAAGAGATCTAAGCAACGAGCAGAATACCTTCAAAAGCAAGACGATATATTATCACAAGAAAACAAGGCTAAAGCCCGAGCGCGCTACAAGGCCGATCCCGAAAAGAAGAAGGCCTCTGTACGCGACAGCTACAAGGCCGATCCCGAAAAGAAGAAGGCCTCTGTACGCGACAACTACAAGGCCGATCCCGAAAAGAAGAAGGCCTCTGTACGCGACAGCTACAAGGCCGATCCCGAAAAGAAGAAGGCCTCTGTACGCGACAGCTACAAGGCCGATCCCGAAAAGAAGAAGGCCTCTGTACGCGACAGCTACAAGGCCGATCCCGAAAAGAAGAAGGCCTCTGTACGCGACAGCTACAAGGCCGATCCCGAAAAGAAGAAGGCCTCTTTACGCGACAGCTACAAGGCCGATCCCGAAAAGAAGAAGGCCTCTGTACGCGACAGCTACAACGCAGATATTGAACCTAAGCAATCTGCTAAAAGGCAGCGATATCAAGAGGACGTCGAGGAGAACCGCGCTGCTAAAAGGCAGCGATATCAAGAGGACCTCAAGGAAAACCGCGCTGCTAAAAGGCAGCGATATTAAGAGGACGTCGAGGAGAACCGCGCTGCTAAAAGGCAGAAATACGAGGACAATTCAGCTGCCATTAAGGCATCTGAAAGGAATCGGTATTGGAATGACCCCGCTGTCCGATTGTCTAAACGTGCTGCCGAGAGGAAGCGGTATCGCAGGGGTCACCGAACTACCACTACCACCCAAAGGTATGTCATGACATGTTGTATTGCACTAGCATTACAAAGCTATAGGAAGATGTGCATGCAACATGTGTACAGCACGCATGTAAGGGATCTGCACAAAACCGTTCACTTCACATGTAAAGCGCATGCATGAAGACCCAACTGTTGTGTACTGTCCTTTGTGACCTGTGTATTGGTGTCATCCTTAATCTGATGTACAAAAAGGCTTCCTTATCTAATGTACAATGGCAGCCCGCCTGCAACTGTGTATGAATTTAATTGCATTTGCTCACTGAAAATTACTGCAACCATATCCTTCTCCCATATAGCTACTCCTTGTATGAACCCAAATCTCATGCACTAATGGAGTATAATGGTGGTCTTGAAAAAGCTATTCTTAGGGATAGTGAGCTTCTAAGTGAAGTAAATGATGCCTTTTGTAAGTCTCATCCATTGCTAGCTCAAAAGGTTGTTACAAGATCTGCCCGAGCAGCAGTAAGTAAGATTGGTGCAGATGCATTAGTCGGAGGACGAAGTACATCCTCCAACTCGACTTCCCTGTACGCAGCCACTGCCCCTGCCACCGCCGCTAGATACATTGCTGCCCCCCTACCGTCTGCCGCCAGCAGCAGCTGCAGCACTGCCCCTGCCGAGCAGAGCTGCCCCCACCGCCACCAGCAGCAGCAGCAGCAGCGCTGCCCCCACCGCCAACAGCAGAGCTGCCCCCACCTCCAGCAGCAGAAGCAGGAGCACCGCCGCTACCTGCACCAGCCCCACCACCGGCACCAGTATTGGCACCAGTGCCCCCACCACCACTTCGCCTGCTGCCACCCTGGCCGCTGCCACCACCACCCGCATGGCTCCCATGGCCAGAACCAGGCCACCGCGGCCATAGAAGAGGCTGGGGGAGACAAAGAGGACAAGGCGGAACCGTACAGAACATTAAGAACTCATTAACATATAATTTCTATTATAAAATTTTTAACCTCCCTCCCTCCCTTCGAAAATTACAATTAATTTGTGACCCGCCAGAGGAAAAAACTTATGAAACAAGTAAATAAAAACATTCTCTAACGAGAAAGTTGTTGGTATATAGGATTGACCTATGGTGGTGTAAAAAGCATGGAAACAAGAGTGACAGAAATTTGACTGGAAAATTGAAATAGGCCTATATTTAGCACACTAACGTTATAACAGTGCATGCCTGAGTGATGGGCTAAATATAGACCTATTTCAATTTTCCAGTCAAATTTCTGTCACTCTTGTTTCCATGCTTTTTACACCACCATAGGTCAATCCTATATACCAACAACTTTCTCGTTAGAGAATGTTTTTATTTACTTGTAAAGAATGAGCCACTGACCTAATACCTAATCGATGCACTAAAGAAGTACCAACCAACTAGTCAACTTCATGCAAATACATGTTGTGCTTCATTGCGATGTGGCTATACTCATCAGCTTGAAGATTATCTAGCAGGATAATTAATTCTCTTCCCCATTTCCCCCCCCCCCCCCCCCCCCACACACACACAGGTTGATGGTCTTCCGCTACTCATATTTACAATTTGTTTTGGTAAGCATTTTGTTGCGGTTTGCCATCTACTGTATATTGTGCTGCAATGAAATATCATGCTTCAGTAATTCGCGGACCGCATTATTATTTAATTGTATTCGTATTCCCGGTAATTCTTTCTTCATTAATACTACACAGTGGTCAGTTCACTGAGACCATATATGGTAAATATTGAGGTGAAATTATCTCAAACCACATATGCACACACACTTAACTGACACACGTGTACACAAGTGTGTACACACTTGTGTACACACTTGTGTACACGCATGTATACACACATGTCTATAAACATGTGTTGCTAAACGCAGCCTTCCAGTGCTTGTACGTGAAACCCACTGTGTTTCCTTTTTGAGGAAACGAGCATATGACAAACAAGTTCTACTATCCTTCCCAGACGATGGTACTATAGCGCTGTATAAACGTGCACAATTCCACAGACATATGACACAAAATCGGAGGACGTCAATAACATTGCACGACTTATACACACTGCATGTATGTACGTTCCCAGACAACAACGCAATGTTTCTAGTTGCGAAATGTATATAGACCAGCCAGCCTATGCCTAAGGGGTTCCAGAGTAAAGTGGAGAAGTGGCCTGGGCTTTGAGGATGCCAGGGTCGCTCTTTACTCAATCATGTATTGAAGTAGTCTGAGCCATTTATTGGTTAATAAATTCTGATCAATTATGTGATATGTACGATGGCTGTATGTGTGTTAATAAATAATAGTATAATGTAAATTGTATAGACCAGTGTCTGGGAGCGAGACTAATTACGCAATGCGCACGAATACTATACGCTCGGGATGGCACTTTCGTGCTCAGAAACTCAAAGCCAGTGTGTGACAAGTGCAATGCAGGTTACTCTTGCACCAAGTGTTGTAAATGTCAAAATCGCAAGCGCGGAGAAAGGTATCTATAGTCTAAAGCAGCCTGAACCTAGCAGCCGTATAAGGTCGAAATTGCGCATGGACACGGCACATGCAGTTGAAGGCAAACGTTTTGCCACCACCAGCTTCCGTGTTGGCGTTTCTATCGTCTAATTGACGCCGTTACACAGCGATTGGTGTGCCGTTTTGACGCTGTTAAACACATCTATGATCTATTTGGGTTCTTGTACAAATACAAAACAATGACAGAGGTGAACTTGAAAGTGTCTTATGATTGTTCTTCAGCAGCTTATTTTGAAGATGTGCTGTCAGAGGAAGTACTAATGTTATCAAAAACATGGCATGTGAACCTAGGTACCAACGTGCAACTAAGTCCCTTGGCGCTTTTAAACAGACTCCATTAGTCATCTGGAGGCATTATTATGCGTTAGCCTTAGACCCTTAGACCTTGCCTGTAACTGTTGCCTCTGCAGAAAGACGTTTTAGCCAGCTAAAAATAATACACTTTCCACTATGGCTCAAGAGCGGTTTCAGGTACTTTGAATTGAGTCTGACTTAGCCAGAACTGTTAACTATGACTCGGTGATAAGTTCGTTTGCTTCGAGAAAGAATTGAAAGCATCTTTGTAGTATTTATTCCATGCATCATTTGCTCAGTTATGCACAAATATGTTTGTTGAAGAAACTACTGTATATACATGCATCATAAGACGAAATGGCATGCATTAGATGGTGATGGGTCAGGTTTTATGGGGCCTATGGGACCCCAAACGCTCTGTTACCCTGAACCTCACTACGGCTCTCACCGGCCCTGGATCTAACTATACACATGCGCATCTACATTGTAACTCGCCATTTTATCGTACACAGGTCACATGATCTGATTTAACCATGTTATTAACTATTTAAAGGCAAATACACACCCAAATTTTTATAATTTGTAACACATATGTGTACTATAATGTGGCAACAATGCGCCCACATATTTGATACAAAACTTTAAGCTTAAGCAGATATGTGACAGATGTTTTGCCCAATTGCTAAACATATACGTATCCGTTATATGCATCAAATATGTACTTCTCGTACCCGGTCCGTTAGCCGTTCTCATCACCAGGCTGCTAGCTAAATATGATCTCAAAATTGTGTACTAAATTTTTTTTGTTTGCTAAGCAACAAGAAAAAGACACACTCTAAAGTTCTTGGATCAACAAGGAAACTGTTAGATAGTATGAATTGTTGCGGGGTAAATAGCAAAACGATTAATACAATACAAAAGTAGAATCATGTGATCAGTTTCTTGGAACATGGTTTCTTGAAACAAGGAAACATGATACAAGATTTTTTGCTAGATATGAGGTACACAGAAAGAGTAACGTACTGTTTTCTTTGCTCATAGCACTGTAATGAGTTAAGCAATGGCCAATAAAGACACCACTTACCTGTTTTGGTGTGTGTGTGTGTGTGTGTGTGTGTGTGTGTGTGTGTGTGTGTGTGTGTGTGTGTGTGTGTGTGTGTGTGTGTGTGTGTGTGTGTGTGTGTGTGTGTGTGTGTGTGTGTGTGTGTGTGTGTGTGTGTGTGTGTGTATGTATGTGTGTGCGTGCGCGGGCGAGCGCGTGTGTGTGTGTGTATGTATGTGTGTGTGCGTGCGCGGGCGAGCGTGTGTGTGTGTCACAGGAAAAAACGCGTCGAATCACTTATTGATTTTCAAATGATTTGTTACTAACATTCTGTTACAGAATGTTTTACATTCAGGTACAGGAATGTAAACATTCTGTAACAGAATGTTAGTAACAAATCAGATAAAAGTCACTCATTGTCAAACCGAGTTTACCGTTCATATCCTCACGCGGCCAGTAAATTTCACAAATGAATAACAGAAATGCTTGTTTAAATTCAAAACACATACACAGTATACAAGTCATACACTAAAACACAAGCAAAAGCAGTTAAGAGGTTGGGAGCTCCCTGATCAGGATGGCTCTAGCAATGGCATTAATCTCTGCTGCAACTGTTGACAGAGGGGGAGGGGGGGGGGGGGGGGGGGACTGGTGAATGGCCAGTTGGGATGTCAGACTGGAGATGGTATCATGGGCCTCTTTGCACCAATTGCCATATGTCTCCATTGCCAATAGAGTGCATGACCAGCCCAACTCCTAGCATTTGGTCCGCTGGAGTAGAGCTTACAGGCCTCAGCTGCACCAGCGTGGTGACACGACTCACCCAAGATGGCAGGGTGATGTGATGGTGATGTCTAGTGCAGCAGGTTTCCCTCTGCATGTCCCATCCAGCAATGAGGATATCAGGAGGTCTGGTGTGGTCAATGTCTCTGGTGAGACCATGGTCACACTAATGCTCAGGTGGGCACGGCGGCAGAGGTTAAACACCTCATCCTGCAAGTGATTGTGGCCACATCCCCCCCATGCCTGCAGGTCACAGCATGGTGACCAAGAGGATCAAGGGGAGTATTGGGGCAGAATGGACATGTGGAATGACCTCTTGTACCAGATGGCCATTAGATGGTGGTGGGTTGAACACTTCTGTAATGCGGCCTGGAGATCAACATCGCCACGTCAACTAGGCCAGACAGCAGCTTCCTGGACTCGGCACACTTGCCAGCAATAACTATGGTGCAGTACAGGTAATCCCTGATTGGGGCCCCGAGGATGTCCAGGTTAGGCAAGGAGAGAGCACCTCACATCAAGTGGAAAAGAGGTGTTGGCCTTCCTGCTGAATAACTCACACTTCAACACATTTACATGGAGGCCCAGTGCATCGCCCATCTCCAGTTCACATGGAGGTCCAGTGCAGAGCCCATCTCCAGTTCACATGGAGGCCCAGTGCAGGGCCCATCTCCAGTTCACATGGAGGCCCAGTGCATCGCCCATCTCCAGTTCACATGGAGTCCAGTGCAGAGCCCATCTCCAGTTCACATGGAGGTCCAGTGCAGGGCCCATCTCCAGTTCACACAGAGGTCCAGTGCAGGGCCCACCTCCTCAATCAGGTACAAGGCACGCAACACAGCTGGGCTGCTGCCAGCCAGGGCTCCATCATCAAGGTACCAGGTTGAAGGACAAGGTCAGCACACTTGTCATCTGCATCCAGGCTGGACACCAATACATGCAGAACCAATGCAAACAGCAAGGGTGTCACCCTGCTGTGCTGCAGACTCTGAGCTAATCTGACCAAGTGGGTGCCATATCAGAGGATGGGTCCTATAGCCCCATGACACCCATGGTAGCAACTCAGGGGAAAAGGTGGCACACTTGTTGAGAACTGCTTGCCTGGAGACAATGTTAAAGGCGTTCTTCATATCCAGGTGACAAAGTCCTCGTCTATCCAGTGCTTCTCAATGCATTACCTGAGAGCATGGGTTACCTTTTCTGCACCTGCATGACAGGCAACACCCATCTGCAGGGGGCTGAAAGATCTCAGCTGCCTTGTCCTTCACCACGGCACACAAGCACTTCTCTGTCAGCCATCGTATCATCTTCCCCACGGTAATAGGCCTGTTGTCAGGTGGGCAGGCCTCCTTGTTCTTTGTTCAGGGCAATCAGGCTGCCACCTGCCAAGAACTGTGACACCGATACAGGCACCTATCCTGCTGCCAGGATGATGATCATTTGCCTCAGGGAGGAGCAGATGGAAGTTGGAAGTGGAATGCTCGCCACATTGAGCAGATGTTGCACTCAAAAGCTAGAAGGACCAGTGCAGTGTCTTTTGAGAAGGAATGCAGAACAGCAAGAATGTTGAAGTTCGCCTCGATGAAAAGTGAGGTAGAGTTGGTAGTTGGGGCAACTGGTGTGGGACAGCTGGGCCGCTGGGGCGCTAACAACTGCCATGCGGTCTCATTATTTGTGGCTATGCCACAGGACTTAAGGACTCTCTGCATGCTTTTCTCATCATGCCAGACTTGCCCAATGAGACAGCTGAGTCAGTAACCTTGGTTCGATGGCTGATGAACACCCCTCCATGGTGATTGTAGTTGACAGTCTGACTTTTGGCCAAAGACCAGAGGGCTTCAAGTACACATATTTCAGAGGGTGTCGACTGGAAGACGCCACTCATGGCGTCCTTTACGCTGAAGTGAGGGAAGGACACATTTTGGGAGCATGAAGAGCTTCAATCATGTACAAATGTTACTTGGCCATTTTGCTCTCTAAATGAGGTGTTATTGCATTAGTGGCAAATTAATACAGAGCCATCAGAGCTGCAGCTGTGGATGGTACAACCAGCAGTTCATTTGTCTGAAACTGTGACAACCACCTTAAAAGCCGATTGAGAGCAACGTTGACTGAGGTGCATCATTTCCTTCCACGCATAGAAACCTACGAGTATGAAGCAGTTCACTTTACACTCGACACTCGCTGTATAAAATCGCCCGCTCGCTCATGCAGTAGCAATAATGCACGTGCATTTTACAATCTGATACATATATGAAATGCCTCCCAAACTTTGTTAACGACTTGTACTTCATTCTACAAACAAATATGTTTTGTAGACTTATGTGTGTTAGCATATTTGTGATAAACATATGCAATCCCACGTATTCTACACAACAATGAATTCAAAATTGATACATATAAGCGCATGCATCTTTGATGTAAACTGTTGGGTCCGGTGTGTACTACATCCCGTTTATCAATTATTCACATCCCTATCTGTTGCCATCGTGCAGTTTTCTGAAGTTCGCCAGATACGACGCAGCGCTACCATATAATGGCTCGTTTTGGAGAACATAGCTCTTCTCATGACGGTCTGCTCCTCTTGGAGTCGCACAAGGAACAGGGATTGTCTGGGGACCCGACTGATGCATCAGTCGGGTCCCCAAACTACGGTAACATCTAACAGCCTTATTTTAAAGAAGACATTTTAATATTTCAAAACAGGCATCCTTCTGGGTGCAGTAAGTATACTGTAAAGCAACTACGTTTCCTTTTACACATGGATGCAGAACACTACCTACGCTATGGCGCATGCCGATCACTACAAGGCGTTTAGAAGTAAGCACTGTCACATCATTGTACAATGGCCAGCAGCACGAAATACAGGTGGCCATTATGTGGCCAGAGGGCGAATGACTAAAGACGAGTCAGAAGGTTTAGAATGCTGGAGGGACTCATTTGAAAAAATTTTCAGGATTGAAAAACAAATCAGACGCACTCATCCATGGCTCCACTGATCATATAAAGGCCACGTTTTGAACAGAGTAGTGCTACTGTCATTGAAATGTGTTGTGTCAACAATAAACCTTCTTTTGTGTTTCCATGACAAAGTCCAGTGCATGTCATGTGTGTGAGTGATCACATACATGCATCTAGTGTGCTCCATCCTATAAAACGGTTTCTGACTAAGCACTGTCACATCATTGTACAATGGCCAGCAGCACGAAATACAGGTGGCCATGATGCATCTCTGATCACTCATCAATGAACAGATCGATGGCACGAAGTCAGGTGATTATGACTCACATTCTCAATAGCAAAGATGTTGGTGTATGTACTGGCATAGTGTATTTGCACCGCAGTCCTAAACGTTCAGTCTTATTTCATCAAATGGGTTCTGTATGACATTTCCCTGGAGGATTTGAAAAGGTTACATAGCACCCACAACAAAATTTGTACAAGGTACACTTTGTAATTAAATAGGGTTCTATCTAACCACAAAGACCTGTTTCCAAGAGCTACAATATTTTGAAGCTGACCTCTCTGGCCCCCACCAGCGCCACATTTGTCACACACACACACACACACACACACACACACACACACACACACACACACACACACACACACACACATACACACACACACACACACACACATACACACACACACACACACACACACACACACACACACACACACAAACACAACACACACTCAACACACACACACACTCCTCCCACTCCGTCCCCTCCTCCCTTCTCTCTCTCTCCAATAGCGCCCTCCTCCATTCGCTTCTGCATACGTTACCTCTCTTCAACAAAATTTGGAGGATTTTTGATAGGGGAGAAACTGGACAGCTCCTACGTCTTATGTGTACTGCCTGAAAAAAAGAAAAACTTACAAGTGCCCAACAAAAGGTTCTGCAAATAAATTAACTTAGACAACGAATGCATTTCACACAAACCTCACTGCCTATGTACCATCCCTGGACACACCCAGGTCGAGCAATAACTGTATTACAACTCCTACACGGGCCACACATATAACAGATCCTCACCTGAAACAAGGAGGAATGTAGTTCTGGGATGTCTCAAATCTCTTCCTCTTTAAGTCCTTCCTCTTTCCTCCTCCCCACTCCCAGCATCTTTAAACAGCAACTGAGAGCCATCTGCTGACACACTCCCTCACTGTTAAACTAGGTAGTTCAGAACACTGTATTCCCTCACCAACCACATTCAAGCACCCAAGTTACATCCTTCGCAAACTCACTGGGTGGGCTAATAATTAAAAAAAAAATCATTGCTCAGTGAATTTCAGTTGGGAGGGGGTTGGGTAATGAATGCACTCTGTGCCCTCCTTGGAACACCTCCCATCCACACAGCTGAGGCCTATGCCCGCACAGTAGTCCAGTGGTACTCCCAGCAATGTCTGGCGTTGGGTGCAGTAGTACTAACCACGCCCACCGCATGGCTGGGGTCTGTGTCCATGATGACATCACATAACCTGATTGTGAAGCCAGGTGCACTCACAGCTGGCTCCAAGGGGAGTGGGCGTCATGCCATGGTGACAGGTCATGACAGAGCATGCATGAGTCAAGCTCTTTGCATGCATGTACTCTTTTTGGAAACTATTAATTAGTGTAGGCAGTTCAAAAGTGTCACGTAATTAATTGCCATTGATCAAATTAAACCAGAAGTTGAAATTGTGTGCTAATTATGCCTTATCATTTCCTTAACAATACAGGACAATTACACCGCTCCTAAACCAATACACCCAACAAAAGCTCATCTGCAAATTCACACACACAAATACATAATCCGTCTACCTTAATAGCAAAACCCATCTGACTAAACCACCTCTTCACCCACGTGGCCATACGGTTAGCGGCCTAAATGTAGACTTACTTAAAACAGGCCTCCACTTAATTATAAATAGCTTCAGTGTGATACCTTAAGTTTTGCTGAAAAACGGCAAGACCTAGTCTCGTACCCAGACCCACCATGACGTAAGCTTACACTGTTATGCTGTAAGCTTACGTCATGGTGGGTCTAGGTATCAGACCTGCTCCGCGTTTGACAGTAAATAAACTTTTAGTAACCCAATCAAGTCAAAACTCCAAGTATCCATCCGCAAACATGCGTACCTACCCAAACAGGTCAGAGAACATATCCGTGATCGTGACTAATTCATTACGTCCAACACGGCTAGCTGCAGTAGTTTTGTTTTAATTTTAAAATATGTTAAGTGAGGTAGGTACCTTAATGACGAAAAGTGTCCTGGGAAGTAAGGCGAAGAGGCTTATGGGCATGGGGACCTGATAGAAAGTTGTCTTGATCATATTAGTATCATCTGAAATGAGGGAAACAATACCTTCCTATCCGGCTTCGAATCCGAGCAACAAAAAGAATAGTGATGAATAATCATTACAAAAAGTAATTTTCAGAACATCTCTATGGGGAGGAGTTAATTCTTATGGGGAAGCTAGTGGTAGGGGCTGAAAATTACATCAGCCTGGCAGAGTGATAGGTTATAATATTATCCATGGGGACTTCTGGGAAACCATATACGCGACTTTCCCTGATTTATGGTGATCAAAAGTGAAGCTTTTTTCAATGGACGCGTGCGCGGGAAATTAATGGACGCTTGCAAAACGAGCGCTAATGAGCGTCTAAAATTTCTCGCCATGACGCGAATAACAAGAAGCCCAACCCTATGAGCTTATTAAGTGATCTAATGCACTGTTGCTGTGAAATACTTCTCGTGGCCCTCCCAGCATACCAAAAATGCCACCATTTTCCCCGCATTAATGTGCTGCTTAGCATATAGGATCAACTATGACGTCTGAACTACGTGCCGTTCTATTCTTTTAAAAAATGCACAACAGGTTTTCACTCTGTGTAACGCAACAATAGAACTTTCACATTCACAGCTAGTGACCTCAGTAAAATGTACACATGTTTGCACGGCGAGTCGAATTTGTTACTAGCGAGCTCCTATATTATGAAATTTCCTCCTTTTAACTTCTAGAATTTTGACTGTCAGCGGGGTATTGGCATGGCCACCGTCTGGATACCATGTGTTACGGCAGGTATGTACATACGTATCGCAAGGCTTGCTTGCACGTACGGGCTTGAAATTGTATTATTTCAAAGTGCCCGACCCTGGGTGCGATTTGACTATCGAACTGTATGTATGCAATTTCACGGCCGTATATTCAAACTCCCCGGGTCATAAAGAATACTTCGTGTCAAATAAGATCAAATCCCCTGATATCTCCAACCCTGCCCCGTATTGGGGGGGGGGGGGGCACTAATATTCATGCCAGCAAAAATTCATGCGTAATCAAAACAAAAAGTGCATGTAAGTATATGGTCGCACAAAATTTTGTTAGGCCCCTCCCCCCCACTGCGCTGTGAAATCGGTTTTATACACTGATACGTATTAATTATAATTTTATTCAAACTAGAATATGACATTTTAGAACAGGTTAAAATAGAATACATATTAGACATGATGACAAAGCAAGGGAATTGATTCGTAGATTATGTTACCTGCCTGAGTACACCTTACCCGCGTAATTGTTTAGGCACAGATATTATCTCTGGTTTAGGTACCATGGACTGTAGAGTACACTTACCTCCAGGCGCGGTGTACTCTAGAGTTCAGGTACCGTGTACAGTGGCGTAGCGAGGGGGGGGGGGGGGGGGGGGGGGGAGGGGGGGACATATGTCCCCGGGCGCAGGGTTGAGGGGGCGCCGAAATAGACGAGAGATAATTAATTATCGAACTCACAAACGCATGGGGGGCAGTTGTAAACCCGTTGATATAATATACGGCTCCTCCCCTTCCCTCTTTTCCGCTAGGTACCCCCCCCCCCCCCCCCCCCCCCCCCCCCGCTGGCGCCAGTAGTGCATTTTGTCACCGGGCGCACAACACTCACGCTACGCCACTGACCGTGTAATCTAGTTCCATTATACCTAGACTACACTGTACATTGTATCTATTACACCGGGGGATGAAAGGTTAAAACAACGCTCATTACAAATGTAGGTATCGGCATATGGCCACTGTCTGGATACCGTGTGTTAAGGCAGGTATGTACATATACGTAGCTGCTTGCACTCGCGTGCTCTGGTTTTGAAAGCCCCAAGTTACTTTCGTGCTCTGGTTTTGACCGTCTCAAGTTACGTGCTTGCTCTGGTTTTGACAGACTCAAGTTACTTGTGTGTTCCGGTTTCGAGAGTCTTGCGTAAGTACGAAGCAAAGGCGCACCACATGCATGGCCGTAGTCAATCACAACAATCGGTCGGCATGGGAGGAGGGAGACGGGGGGGGGGGGGGGGGGGGGGGGGGCGCATGCCAGCCAAACAAAATTCACAGGTAACTAATATATTGGTGTGAGTATATGGTTGCCTAAATGTTTTTTGGCCTTCCTCCCAAGCGCTGATTACTATGGCCTTGAGTTGTGCCCGACGTAATATTCGCTGTGAAATTGGTTGTACAGTATACTCTGATACGTGAGCTCGTATTGGCTACTCACGCACGTGTTGCGCGATGGATTGATATCAATAACTACATTTTAGAACAGGTTAAAATAGTATAAATATTAGACATGATGAGACAAAGCAAGGCAATTGATTGATGAATTCTTAGCATATTCAACACGACCGACACAGCCATACTCGTGTTTAGACATTAAAGTAGAACATGAATGGAGTTCAATACCTATGTTTAGCATCAGAGAGCTATAGTTTTGTTTCCACATATACCTGCCATCCTGCCAGGTAGGAATAGGATAGCATTTATCTTTCAAGTTGGTACCAAGCAAGTGTAAATACAATTATGGGGTAAGGGAGAGTGCTACATGTAGGTGGAGGGCATGCAGAGGAGGTGTAAGGGAGAAAAGAATTGATGCAAAGCTGGGAAACTGACATTATTCTAATCAAACTACTACATGCTACATACACGAAGGCCATATGGGGCTGATGTAACTCTCCTCTTCCCCAGTCTTATCACTGTGTTTAGCATCAGGTCAGCCTCCTCACGTCATCCAGGAGCCCCAGGATACTGTAGTATACAATACACCCCTGGTGTTGAGGTGTGCTGCCCAAGGTGACCCCTCCCCCACCATCACATGGTACAGAGGGGACCCTCCAGCCTTAGTCTCTGATGGCCATGTGGTCAATGGCTCACTGGTCATACCCTCTGTGGTGGAGGGGGTGGATGCTTCCAGAGGGGGAATCCCCTACCACTGTAGGGCTAGCAGTGCTCAGTTTGGTACCATCAGAAGCAGAACAGCCACTGTCTACTATGCATGTGAGTTGAGTGTACATGTAAAGGTTGGAGCAGGTGATGATGTTCTCTTCTGTTCACAGTCTTTGGTGGGTATCCTGAGGGAAGGGATATCACATACAGTGTTAAGAATTCATCCAACTCACTTGATCAAGACAATGTGGCTCTCTACTGTAATGTGTCATGGTCTAACCCTCCACCTTCAATAACTTGGGTGGACGAATTTAACCAAACAGGACCCAACATTGGGACAAGGTTCCTGTACCTGGATGGAGGACGATACCTTGCTATCATTGGTGTTGACCCTGTGACTGCACAGAGAGTGTTTCACTGCAGAGTAACCAATGTGTTTGGGATGCTATCAGTGGACAGTCCAACAAGATATAGATTTAGCGCAACTGGTAAGTCCTCTTTCTAAACATGATGAGGTGTGTCCCATCCTCTCCCCCAGCTTCTCCAGGGACTGGTCTGGTCATCTACAAACCACTACAAGATGTCACTGCTTTTGAAGGAGATACAAATGTGCAGTTTTCTATGGTGGTTGCTGACAGTGGTGGTTCAGTATCCTTGACTTACATAATCACCTTTGTACCTGCTGGATCATCATTACAAGCCACAACACTGCCAACACAACCTGCAGTAGCTGGCATCATAAGTGGTCCAGTGTCATTAGTGGACAGTGGAACAGTGGTAACCTGTCGTGTGTTTAGCAGTGCTGGTGTGACACTCTACACAGCAACACTAACAGTCCTAGGTGAGTGATGTCATTGGCTGTATTGGTAGCCATCTTGTTTCCTCTGACCAGCCAGGGCCAGCCTGGTGGTGACATCAAGTCCTGGGGACAGTTTGGACAACTCAGTGGGCACCAATGTCTCCTTCACCTGTGAGGCCAGTGGAGGGAACCTGGTGGTGAGGTGGTACAGGAATGGGGAGGAGGTGTCCCCTGGTCCACGTGTGGTGATGAGAGGTTCCAACATGACCATATATGGTCTATTGACTAGCGAATCAGGAATGTACCAGTGTTTGGTGTCCAATGGAACCAGTTCAGTGTGGAGACAGTGGAGAGTGGTAGTATCACGTGAGTATGTGGATGTGGTAGTATTCATCGCATGAATAGGTCACACTTATAATATTGCTTTGGGCATGCATAATTATTAGGCATTTGTATAGAAGCTTGTCAGAAAAGGAGAACACATTGTGCCAAACACAATTCTATACATGTCCATGAACATACGTAAGCATTCACATTTTGTGTAGAGGTATGTCTGTGCACAATAGACAATTGCATGAACATATATGAGTGTTTTAAAGTTGCAATAGGTTTGGTTGTATCTTTGAACCTCTGAATGTATGAATATCATTCAGTTCTGCGCTCATACATTTGCGGTCTTCCTCAGACGTGATCCCAGTACCTATCAAGCAGTCTGTAGTGGTGGTGGATGAGGAAGGTGGCACTACTCTGACAGTACAAGTGATGTCATACCCTCCTCCTGACCATGTCCAGTGGTACATGAATGGCTCTCTGGTCATGCCCAGTGGTCTATACCTCATCTCCAACATCTCTGTCTCTGATAACTCCACTGTCCCCATCACCTACACTGCCTCTCTCACCATCGCCTCTGTTAACCGCACCACTCAAGGATTCTACTGGACCTCCTTCTATGGATACATGGGTGTGGTCAACACCTCCTCCATCTTCGTCACACCTCCAGGTATTACTTATTAGTGTTGGGGTGACACTTAAGACTCTAATGCACACAATGAAAGATGCACTGTGCTTCTGTGTATGAGTTATGAGCAAATTGGGTTACGAGGAGGAAAATAGGAATGATGCTGATTGTTGAGGTGATTTTTGGCTATTCCGAAGGGTGGGGCAAACAAACTGCACCTTTGTATATTGTAGTGTTTACTTTGTGACATGTATTTTCCATTCAGTTCCAGCTGCTGTCCTTGGTATGACTGTTCCAATATGTCTGAAGGCTGGGGGGAGTGTCCAGTTGGTGTGTGAGGTCTATGGATATCCAATTCCAACTGTTCACTTCTTCAAGGACAACTCCTCCCTCCCGCAAGATGACCACACCCATGTCACCAATAGCACTCTCACCATCACCAACATTGAGCCACGTGATGGTGGTGTGTACTCATGTTCTGCTGACAATGGAGACACTGACTACTCCATTGGTCATGCACTGGTTTATTGTAGTAAGTTGAACTGGTGCAACCATTTCAATAGACAGGTGATGTTGCTCCTCCCCTCAGGTTTTCCTGGGGTGGTGATCAAGGGACCTGGCTTTCCTGTTCCATCAGGTAGTCGAGCAGAGATACTGTGCAGTGGGAGTGGAACCCCTCCCCCTGAGATCAGGTGGCTTGAAAGATGGGACACCCTTGGTGAATGGTTCTGGAATTCATCCTCTAACTATGTGGTTAGTGGACCCATCTACCCTACTTTTCCACACATGTGTGGCCTGGGGATGAGGGAAACTACACTTGTGTTGTCAGTGCAATATCCTTGTTACCAACAGCACTACCTTGATGCTGGTGATTGGTGAGGGAGGAGTGATTGGTGAGTGAGGAGTGATTGGTGAGTTAGGAGTGTGATTGACGTTTGGTGAAATGCTGGGACGAGCGGCAAGTGTGGTGCGGCGTGCTTGTGCGTGCGGCTTGGTGCGTGGGCGTGATTGGTGCATGGGGTGCGGCGTGAGGAGTGCGGCGTGCTGGTGAGTGATTGGTGATGGAGTGCTTGGTGCGTGCGCGTGCTTGGTGAGTGTGATTGTGCTGCGTCCGGCGTGCTTGGTGCGTGCGGCGTGCTTGGTGGTGCGGCTGCTTGGTGCGTGCGGCGTGCTTGGTGCGTGCGGCGTGTGCTGCGTCCGGCGTGCTTGGTGCGTGCGGCGTGCTTGGTGCGTGCGGCGTGCTTGGTGCGTGCGGCGTGCTTGGTGCGTGCGGCGTGCTTGGTGCTGCGGCGTGCTTGGTGCGTGCGGCGTGCTTGGTGCGTGCGGCGTGCTTGGTGCGTGCGGCGTGCTTGGTGCCTGGTGCGCGTGCTGGTGCTTGCGGCGCGTGCTTGGTGCGTGCGGCGTGCTTGGTGCGTGCGGCGTGCTTGGTGCGTGCGGCGTGCTTGGTGCGTGCGGCGTGCTTGGTGCGTGCGGCGTGCTTGGTGCGTGCGGCGTGCTTGGTGCTGCGGCGTGTGCTGCGTGCGGCGTGCTTGTGCGTGCGGCGTGCTTGGTGCGTGCGGCGTGCTTGGTGCGTGCGGCGTGCTTGGTGCGTGCGGCGTGCTTGGCGGTGCTTGGTGCGTGGGAGTGCTTGGTGCGTGCGGCGTGCTTGGTGCTGAGGTGTGTCCTGAGGGTGCTGGTGTTTTGGTGCGTGCGGCGTGCTGGTGGTGCGAGCTGCTGGTGTGGGCGGGCTTGTTGCGTGGGCGTGCTTGGTGCGTGCGGCGTGCTGGTGCGTGAGGGTGATCGTGTGCTTGGTGCGTGCGGAGGCGGTGCGTGAGTGATTGTGCGTGGGCGTGTGGTGATGGTGATTGTGGTGGGAGTGTTGGTGCGTGAGGCGTGTTGGTGGTGAGGCGTGTGCTGGTCAGGGTGCTGGTGGTGAGGACGTGATTGGTGGGTGAGGAGTGATTGGTGCGTGAGGAGTGATTGGTGTGCGGTGTATGCGTGAGGAGTGATTGGTGTGTGAGGCGTGCTGGTGGTGGAGTGAGGAGTGATTGGTGAGTGAGGAGTGATTGGTGAGTGAGGAGTGCTATGACACGTACATGTATGAGAGCTGAGACTGCAGGTTGTTATGAATCAGAGTATACTTGGCACGTCTTACCTACACTCAGACAACACTACAGATGAGTACAGTTGGATTGCAGCACCTGTTATCATCATAGTGGTGGTAGTGGTGGTGGTGGTGATAATTGCAGCTGTGGCTAGGAAATACCGTCATAGATCACTGCCCCGTGCTTCTGTGCCTACTTCAAAACTACAAGACCTGAGGTACGCATGCTATGAATGTGTTGTGTTCATGTTCACAATTGTGAGATGATGTTGGAATGTATTTGAGTTATGTTCCACCTCCAGTGTAACACCGCTGTGAATTGCACTAGAAGAGGAGCATTAAACATAGGTGGCTGTGTGTGCAGCTAGAGCTTCCTGATTGCCCAATAGTATGCTGAGGCCATTATATTCACATACTTTATATATCTGTCTATTGGTTGATCGCCTGCTGGAAACATTATTATGCTTGCATATGTATTGCATAACTTTGCTCTGAATAATTATGTTTATTATTGATTTATTGTTGCATGGCAAGTGTATCCTTATAGAGCAGCTAATCGTCTTGCCCCCTTGAGGGTCCAAATAATTTACTGCATATATAAGCAGCTTAACATCATGTTAGGTAGCAAAACAGCCAAGTTATGTACCAGAACCCTCTCAACAGAGTGTTTCCCCCTCTCACTATGTTTGTCAATTATTCCTTACAACATGTATTTATGTCAGCTGATGCTGCTCTATTGTTATCATGCTCTTCTTCCAGGGAGAGTAGTGGAGATCATTGTACAATTCAAAATAATCACTCTGAGTATGGTTTCACTGAGCTGAATGAAACATTGAATAAAAATTCAAATAACAGCACAAGGGTAAATTAATTGCAGAGCTATATAATGAGAGTAATTTAAGTCATTCCTTTCATCACATAACCTCAGCAGACCCATTTCTGTGTAGAACACATTACAGGAAATGCTGAGCTATATGCCTTAGTAAAAGGCTTGAATAGTGTATATGCAACTAGAATTGAGAAGGTGAGTAGAATGAGGGTTAAAAAGTAGTTCGTTCTCAGATATTCTTTATTTTTGAACATGTAATCTAACAAATTATCAGAGGTCATGCATTTATACCTTTCAGAGTCCATCGGTAACAAAGCAAGAAGTAGCTGCAGAAAGGGATGGAGACTGCACAAGTTATGCCATTGTTAAATAGTGATTTTGCTCTTTGTCTCATTTTTTCAACCTTAGTTTAAAATAATAAATGCTCAACAGTTTTGTTCCAATTCATTTAAAAATCACGTCAGGCAAAAAATGCAAGGATCAGGCAAAAGAAGGTGCACATTGAGTATCAGTATTTATAAAGTTCGAGGAGTGAGATGACAGAAAACATATACAATTAGTGAATAAAAGCTTGTGTACTGGATGATCCTAAAGCTGCAAAAGTTTCTGATACAGTAAAATGTTAAAATGAACTACTAGTCAAGCTCTCTTTCAAATGAGAAGTATTTGTTAGGGGGAGGGGGAGGGGGTGATTGAACATAAGGCTGTTGTCATTCAACCATACTCTATGACAAGTGAAGGTGATCATGGAGTTAAGTACACTGAAACATTAAATGGCATCAAACAGCCATTTTGTATCTATCTTTTGCATTCTCAGTATATATATGCATACTTGTGTATAATCATGATATAATATATATGCAAAGTGCAATTTTGCGGAAACTGACCCATATTATAATATAATGTTACCTTTGATTGTATGTATACAGTGGGCATGTATGATTGTGTGTATGTTGAAAGACAGCTGAACTTTACACATATTGAACCATGTGCAAAATTAAAGAACCAATCATATTGCTTTAACTGAGCATGCCCATCTGCTCACTAGATTCAGGCAACTATTGCTATCAGGCCAAGACTGCATACCTGTGCAAATCTTTCCAATAATGTTGACCCTACCTCAAGACACATCAACGACACGCCCTTAGAATTAAAATGGATGTGTGAGTGCTTCTAAGAGAGGTTTTGTCTACATGCATAATCGTTTGTACACTCTCTCCTGACCACACCCATGGATGGGATGGCATGATTCTACAATGCATGGTGAATAAAATGCAACTTTATTTGCATGTACCACAGGAGGGCTGCCTTGCTGTATAAAAAGTTTATCAACTGCAATATGAGGACAACCTAAACCACGGGGTTGAGGAAGAAGTCTTCATTTAAACACTCTACTCTAGACACGACTACCCGCCCATAATAGCTTTGTGCTTGGACATATGTGTTGGGAAGGCTTCAAATCTTGTATGCATGGGCATTTATTTTGTGGTGGCAAAGATTTGCAGCGTTTCAGATCGTTTTAAATGCTTGCTCCTCTACTTATAATGCTTCAGATCTCCTTGCTTAGTTCCCATTTAGTTAACATAGTTTGAGTAAGCAAGATTTGCTAATATAAGCAAAAAGTGTACATGCAATGAAATCGTGAACAGTGCTACATGTATAAAGTTATGCAAATCATCTAGTTACACTGATATGTGGTCAAGGCAAGCAATGAAGAAGACAGACTTAACTTTTGGAGCAGGTCATTGTGCATGTCAATATCTGGCTTCAATTTTAATCCAAAATACAAGAAACTGCACATGCAACATGCATGTCAAGTACAACTCGACATATCCAAAACAAACAAAAAGGTACACATACACAACACATGATAGTTCCTACCATGTCCTGTGGCAACACTCATCATAGATTGAAAGAGGTAATATCCTCATTTCTAGTTAGGATCCATTTCATAATAATTCAATAAATTGGACACTATGCAGACTTTGAATTATTTCCAACTTCCCATATTTGTTCATCTTCACAAATAAAAACACCCTTTTTTCTAATCATTTCTTTTTTACTCATGTAGTTCACGAGCTATAACACTATTAATAATTCAGTAAACTTTCCAACTATTAGTGAACTATGTATCCACCTCCACTAGTGCATATTAATGATCGCATCATGTTTTGTTTTGTTTCTGTATTGTGTAAGACCATACTAAAAATTACTTGTAGGGTTTAAATGCAGCCATCTTTGATCCATCATTGTTAATTGCTATTGTACGTCTGTTTGCATACTTCACTTAGTGGGTTCCATTATTTAAATTGATGAGCTAGACAAACCTAGCTCGCATGCAATCCAATAAGAGGTACGGGACCTGTGCAATACTAAGTGATGAGAGCAGGTTAAATTAAAAGTGGCTGCTTTATGTTTGTTTTTTAATTCTTTTAGGCTAAACCCTCAAAATGCGTATTACAATTTTTAAAATACTGCTTAAATGTTACTAAAAATAGTGACGTAATGATTAGTAGACAATTTCCAGTAGTAACTATGATGTAGAGCTAGAGCTTCACAAGGCAGCTTCACAAGGCAATTCATACAAAGGAAGTTCACATCACTATAGCATGGACTAAGATATACCTTGGTAAAGCTTAACAAAAATTAACATGGCTTTGTATCTTATGAATTACGTGAGTGATGAAAACGCGTCTTTTTATATATTTGAAGATGCAAAAATATGGGAAGGTGGAACTAATTCTGAAACATAGTGTCCATTTTTTGAGTGACGTGATGCCATGACTTGCATACTCTGATCAAGTTGTAGGGGTCAATACCAATTGTAGTTCCCATCTTTGCCTATCTTATCAATTTTGGATCAAGTTTGAAAAAAAAAGGTGTATGAGAGAGGTGGAATCCCTGACCAAACAATACTGCATGTGAATGGACTTAATTGTGTGTCATCAAATCAAACATAATATTTAGCCTGAAGGCTCAAAAAAGTGAAAGACCAGCAGTTAATTAGCTTAACAAAGATTTTCTTCACTTTTCCACCATTCAGAAAAGTTGCTCTCCAACATAATGCTTTTCACAGTAACTCTATCGTTGCAAACAACCCAACGTACAGCTTTTATTTATCACACCTTGATAATAAGACTATCAGTCTGTAAGTGTGTGTGCACTTCCATTGTTCCACTCTAGATCCACTCTAGATTATGGCATTTGCTAATTCCATTATCTTAACACTTGTACAATGCCTTAGGGCACTGGGTACCCAAGCACATTTCTCAATAGTTGGCCAAGCTCAGTATCTTATAATTATCCTGTGACAGAAATGGAGAACATAAGAGAAATTCTTTACTCCATGTGTCTAAATGATTGTAACAAAGTAAAATAGACTCCATCATTTGAAAAATCGTAGTACAATCGTGCACGTATTTTATACAAACATTAATTGTCAAATCATCAAATAAACTTGGTCTCTCACGTAATACAAAATCCGTTGTGATTGGCAGGAATATTTTCATAACTTCTTACCACGCTATAAACTGCAGCAACGTTTGCGATAGCGTTTGCTACGCTTACGCATGCGCCATGATGCAATATCGTAAACAGTGCCCATATTCACATGGTCTGGTCCCCAGACTAATTCAGCCTCCAATCCTTGGAGATCGACTCATATATGGACTTCCAACTACTAACCACAATATCAACCACCATCAGGGACATACTAGAAGCTGCTCACACCTTACGTTGCGCGCTGCTGCATGAATTTAGCTGGTCGGACTGCGACCTATGCGCATGCGCAACTAGATTGCCTCCCCCCAGACCGTTATAAAATACGACTTTGTCTTTAAAACTCCATTTGTACTGAAGTAGTAATGTAGAGCCAACTTTAGTATGAAATTAACCTATTTGATTCATAAATTGACTTATCTCATGCTTTCAATATGTAGAATGCCATAGGAAAAAAGTGTACCGTTAATGGTGACGGCTCTTACCCCATACACTTCACACGAACGCTGGCTAGCCTACGTACGAGGTAGATACGAAGCTGAAAATTGCACCATACATCATAAATAGGGTTGTATGACTTAACTGGATATGTTTTATAACCTTCAGAGCCTTTCCAACTATTTTTCGAAAAAAACGGTTCTACAAATAAAATGGTCATTTCTCGTGGATCCGGTGTTCATTATTGTATCAGTTGTATCTTCGACAGCACATGCGAAGAAAAGTGGTTCACAAGCTCGTCATGAGGCCTTGCGCGTGGAACCATAGTCAATCGACCAAAACCAGGTTTTTATGCCATCATTCCAATCTCTACATGAATATAGCACGATTAGTCAGTCGTCCGATTGCAACGAAACATGATGCAACAGTCAAAACAAAGGTTTGATGGTTACTTTTTATTTGGGTACGAGATGGCGTGAACGAATTTATATATGTACGCATATGACGCATTTCTAATCCATGAAATAACTAATCATCTATTCACGATACAACACGTAAATGATAAAAATTATAAATTGCATAGTATGCATGTGTGAACACTGTGTGTACAGCTACATATGTGTGCACATATGTGCCCTGTGGGTGTGCAAGCATATAAATGTCTGTGTGTGGTGTTGGTTGTAATTCTAAACTTCTAACGGGAGCCTCCTATTTGCAGGGACAAATTAAACGCGAGGGCGGGGACTTTGCACGCGTGACACACGATTAATAAATCAATTACATGGGCGTACGCGGGGTGGGGGGGGGGGGGGGGGTCGATGGGTTCGAACAAACCCCCCCCCCCCCCCCCCCCCCCCCTCCCCTCCCTAAGTGAGGTCACCTTCACCACTGGATTTTTTTCGTTTTCATTCAAATCGCATACATGCATGCTAAGTACGATTGCACTTACCACTTACGGGTTAGGGTTAGGGTTAGGCTTGACACACTTCTTTACAGGTGTTGATTTCAACTCCGTCGGTGACGGTCTGCAGTAATTTAATATACCCGGTCTGTTAGACGGAGCTTTCTTGGAATTAGGTGAAGGTTAAGTGCTAAAGTTTGAAGAGTAGTTTGAATACCATTTACATAACATCCGAGTACAGATGACCACCCCCAAAACTGTGGTTGGCATTTACTTATACATTTCAGTTCGTTCTGTTTGTTTTGTTTGTTTTTTTGTTTTGTTTTTTGTAATGAGTAAAGAAAGTACATTTCAAATTACAACGATGGAAATTACAACTCGGACACACTACAAATTCACTCCCAAACACTGCATGCAAGAGTGCATGTAACAGTAGAGCAACTCATTGGAAAGGGGATAAAAGACAAGTAGTTACAAGCTCTGAAATTATTTGATGCTCCATAGCTTTAATTTGCTGCTTATACCAAATAAGCAGAGCAATACAAAATTGACACAGAAAATTCCATTTTTGAAA
Organism: Ephydatia muelleri; assembly: GCA_013339895.1. Lineage (NCBI taxonomy): Eukaryota > Metazoa > Porifera > Demospongiae > Spongillida > Spongillidae > Ephydatia > Ephydatia muelleri. The sequence goes on from JABACO010000014.1 coordinate 2,773,607, forward strand.
TCTGGTCGAGGCAGCCAATGAAGACATTCAACTTTCTGCACATTTGGCAGCGTTATTCGCGGCCATCATATTTACAAGGCGGTGTGGCACCCGATTGTTGGAGAGATACATGTACTTGCTGTCTGTATAGAACGAGGCAATGTACATGACAGGCATGCAGTGTGCGTACAACGGGGCTCAGTAACGGTCGGTCATGTTCCACCAGAAGTCGCCAAAGTAAATCACGTTTGGAAACGGATTGGAGGTTCCTTGTTGTGTACCATTTTAGCGGAAAGCAGAAGATAATCGTTAGAGTATAGTGCAACTTCTTAAATTAAGAAATACAATTGTATAATACATGTATACATGCCATGCAATGATGTTATGATCGCAATTAAATGCATGGAGATTGATATGCATGCCCAAATACTGTACTTTTGGATACTATGATATACAGGCTATATACCGATTTAGATAGCGTTGCATATGTGCATCTCACGTGTCAACTACACAGTACACGTAGTAAAAGGCTTTACGCTAACCAGTATCATTCTGAGGAAATAAAAAATGCCCAAACGAAATCGATTTCAAACTGCAAGTTGCACAACGACCCAACAGTGAATGCAATCGCACGATTGCTAAGGAGCTGCACATTGATGAGAGGCAAGTACGCGATTGGGGATGCCAAAAAGAGGAATTGATAGCTCTTATCTATTCTAGAAAGCGTTCAAATGGGGAAGAGTCGAAGACTTAGCGGTGGAGGAAGAAAAGTCAACTACGTGGATGAAGAAGCACAAATTGCAGAATTGGTGCTTGCTCAACGGGAGAAGGCCTTGCGAGTCACTTATAAGTACATAGCTGAGAAGGCTAAGGAAAGTATTGAAGATCCATGTTTCAAAGCGAGTCGATGGTGGGTAACGACATTCATTGACCACTGGGGCTTCTCACTTCGGCAGAGGTTGCCATCAGATCTTACTGAGAAAGTAATCAGCTTTATAAGACAGTGCAAAACCTGTATGAAGTTGAACCATGTTTCATCGGTAACATGGATGAGACGGCAATTTGGTATGACATGCCTCGTGCTACCACCGTAGCTGTAAATGGCACAAATTCTGTACCGTTTTTGACAACAGGGCACGAGAAGCAGCGTATAACAGTTTGCCTTGCAGCTAAACCTTAATTGTTTTAAGGGTAAACGCTTCCCTAACGAGCTCAAAGGTATTACCGAAGCCATAGTGATACTATCCTCCAATGGCTGGATGATTTAGGAGGAGCTGACACTACAATGGATGGATGAGGTGTGGGGTACATCACAGGAGCAAAGAATTGTTATATGGGATTCCTATCGGTGCCATACAACAGACCCAGTCATGAAGATGCTGTCTTGGAGTCCAACAGTGTGTCGGTCTAGTCTCGTACCCAGACCTTGACTCATTACGTAAGCATTATCGCATAATAATGTATAATGCCTTTACGTAATACATTATTGTGCCATAATGCTTACGTAATGAGTCAGGGTCTGGGTACGAAATTACTCCTAAAGTACTCCTTGGAAGAGCATCTCAGCAGAAGTGATTCGTAGATCTTTTGCCGCTTGTCACTGCGCCACAGCATTTAGTATGCAGAGTTGTGCCAAGTCTGCATATCAACCATACGCAGATGAGTATCATTGAAGTGTCCATATGCAGACGTCTGCATATGGACACTTCAATGATACTCATCTGCATATGGTTGATATGCAGACTTGGCACAACTCTGCATACTAAATGCTGTTGCACAGTGTGTGGCATTACCACTTCAAACCCAGATGCTATTCATTGCCTGAGAGACTCTGGGGTGGCAAGTGATGCATATACTGCAATCCACCAACTACACCATACTGATGTAAGTACAGTACGCGTGACAGAGGAGGAAGACCAGCATGATGTAGACTCAGACAGTGCATCTGATGATTTTAGTGACTGTGACATTGAAACTGATTAAATTACGTTTTGGGGGGAGTTCAATCCCATAAGAAAAGTTTGTCTAGTTTACACAGCTAATTGTAGAGTGCATGTACCTTGTACACAGGACTAAATTGACCATTATTGTACTAAGAGCAGAAAAACAACCTCACACAAATCTCAGACTGCTATATGCGCGATGCGGACCCGTACCGTGATTTCACAGATGGTTAGTGACAATGATTATTTAATGTTAATTACAGCATCCTTTGTTTCCCGGCCAACGGGCGCGAAAAACAGTGCTCCAAGAACGCAGTTATTTCGCAAGAAAGCTTTGTACAAAAAAATCCATCACTCATGCGTTGCATCGAAATATGTTGTGTGTATCTCTTGACGCGCTCACTTTTTAGAAATCGTTGGCCGAACAAGAAATGAGCGGGTTGTGAACTCGGATGCCACGAATGACAGCAGGAAGAACGCAGAGATAAGGGTATACATTTTAATAAAATATGCTCACGTTCGTAGATGATAGAGTAACTCATGTTACAAAGGATTCTTCATTTGCATGTTGCGTTACGAAGATAAAACTACACAGTCAAAATATACGCGCGGGTACCGATTATGTCTTTATTACTAACCGCGGTTTGTATTCGAGCTTTTACGGTCTGTGGCATACAGGCAGTCTGATCCACTGATGTTCCGGAAAACAAGTACGTCTGAGAGGGTTGGAACCCAGTCAATACAATATCCTCCATTTGAATTGAATTCATTGCTGGTGCTTTCCATCAATCAATTAACCTTTAACCTGCAGTTTAAAAAACTACTGGAGTGAAACATTTGTGTAGTTATATGTTTTTTCAAATACCCCAGAGCCAAAATAACTCGTCATTTGAAGCTTAAAGTTTCTGATATAATAAAGTGAGCAAGTCATCAAAATATTTTATACAGCTACTAGTTGATCACAACATAAAGCTGTTGTCATGCAACAGTAGTGAAGGTGATCACTATATACCACACCAAGTAGCAATGTTGGTTTCTGCAATGTACGTATCGACTGTTTATCATGCGCAATGCTTTGATACCAGTATGTGCATTTTCACATTAATTTGTCTATGCTATGTGTGTTTGATAATATACATTATATGCATTATGGCAGTTCAGTGTCTGTAATGGTGGTGTGTAAGAGTATTTATAAATTATTATGTATATAGTATATGGGTGTGCATGATTAACATGCATGAGTTTATGTACATGTATTAATGGCAGTGTGAATGTACCCTGAACCAGACTTTTGAAGGAAAAAATAGCTCAGATTGACGTACACCCATCTCCTCAACGTTTTCAATGATTTTGACAACTATTGAAATCAGGCATAGAGAAGCATTGTAAATACTTGTGTAATGCTATCCAATACCTCAGGACACAGCAAAGACACACCCTTAAACATAAATAGGTGCACAGAGCTAGGATTTGAACTCCCATTAAATTAAGAGCTAAAGTGGAATGGATAGTTTGTACATACACATCTCTCCATAACCACACCCCAGTCAGATGGCATATATGTCTAGAACAATTCAATGCTTTTTTTTGACAATAGTACAATGTAATGGAAATAAAATTAGAATTACATGCACTCCCCAAGTACCACATGCAAGCATGTATGTAACGTAAGTGGGCTGCCTTGCATAATAAAGGCTGTATGAACAGAGTAGGTAGCTCAAGTAGACAAGAGGTGTTTGTTGGCTCTAAGGCTGCAGAAACATGCTGGAATGGGGATATCTGATACATTAGTATTGCTATGTGGTCCGGCAAGTGTATGTGGTTCATCAGCTTCTAAATGAGGATAACCTCTAAGCCTTGGGACTGAAAAAGAAGTCTTCATTTATTTACACCTCTCATGAAAGCCCATTATAACTTTAGACTCCTAACTTTAGACTTGGACATCTATATTGGGAAGGCTTCAAATCTCCTCGTTCATATGTTAAGTATGGACATTTATTTTGAAATAAAAGGCTTGCAGCGCTTCATATCATTTTACATATTTAACTTAACTCCTTAGTTTGTAAGGCTTCAAATCCCCTGCATGTTTAATTTCAATTTCAGTCAATATACTATGAGTTATACCATGCGAATAAAATAGCAAGCAAGAAATATGCAAACACACAAAATGCAAATCTTCTAGTTACACTGAAATGTGGTGACTGCGCAAGCAAAGAAGCCAGACTTTGAACAGGCTCATCTCAGCATATGTCTTCAAAATATATTACACATACCAGTAAGCATTTGAGCTCTGTTTTGATCTAGCTCGCTGACCTTTGTCATTGATGGAGCCAGCCCAACATGCGATTCCACACGGGCCTTTTCCTTTTGTTTATACCCCCATTTTTTTTTTTTACATAGGGACCTCCAACGAAATACTAAACAGCGCGTTAGTATAACTCCATTCACATGCATGCAGATCGCGATCGAGCCCGAAGGTACTGTATGTCTGAGACGAAAAGCTTCTGTGCGAGCACTTATTGTTATTGTACACAAGCCAAAATGTAAAACTAAAATGCATACACGCTGCTTATTACGAACTAAGAGTGCCACTAACTCTGTCTGCCCTTGTATTGGAATGTAATGTCCTTATTTTCATTAATATTACCTCACCAAAAGAAGATGTTTAGAATCTTACACGTCTCAACAAAATTAGCCATTTGAATGGCATGTGTCCAGCCCCAGACAGCATATCAAGTACAAAGGTGGCATTGCTTGCTAATGAATATGGCACAATAGGTTCAAATGAATCTGTTGAATAGCTGAGAGAACTGCGGCTGCACTCATGACTCATGTGTGCTATATAAGCATGTTAGCGTGCGTCAAGGCATTTTATTCGAATCACTGGCGCAGTGGGAGACAGTACGGCCAATGTTGTATGACTGTCACATCAACAAAGCAAAGAGGTCTGCAATGTACATCCCTCCCCTCCCCCTCCTCCCTCCTTCCCCCTCCCTCCTCCTCCCTCCTTCCCCCTCCCTCCTCCTCCCTCCCTCCCTCCCTTCCTTCTCGCCCTTCCTCGCTCTAATTGAAGTAATAAAGCAGAATATGTAGTCTCTTTCAAGGCTAGGGTCGTCTAATTTCAATGTATCAGAAGGATGGACAGCGGAATTGCATACATCAGTTGATGCATTTGATCACAGCGATGAATTGTGCATTGTTGGCTTCATTATTAAACGAGCTTGGCGAATCAGGTAAGTTTGAATGAGGTTGTATGCATGACTATACTGTATACAATTTCGTAAGCCGGCATGCATGCTATGAAAAGGCAGGATATGATTGAATGAAGTACATTGTTTTTCCACATACATTTAGAACCATAAGAAATTATATTATAAATAATCTCTGCAGTGTGTATGATTTTTAGATCCTCTCTTATTCTCCATAAATCCCCTTCCCTAATTTCCGATATAAGACACACTTCTTCTGGGTGTTGATTGCTTTTAATTGGCGGGCCCTGCATCTGTATTCCAATGAAGATGATATACATGTACAGAAACGATAGTTTTTCTGTATATAGCTGCCGTAAACGACAATCAGCAGAACTCGACGCGTATATCTATCATGAATTAGACAATAACCCTCGTTGTCTAAATATTAATTAAAAATGGCTGTCAGCAAATGAGTATAAGTTAGAGGCTTGAGGGTGATGAAAGGGCATGCACAAACATGTGGCTACATCAAAGCAAGGCTTTCATTTGCCATCATCATAGCAGCCAGCCTATGCCTAAGGGGTTCCAGAGTACAGTGGAGAAGTGGCCTGGGCTTTGAGGATGGGGCCACTCTTTACTCAATCATGCATTGTACTATTCTGAACCATTTTATTGTACTGATTCTGATAAATTATGTGATTTGTATTTATTTATATTATAATATTATAATATAATATAAATAAATACAAATCACATAATTTATCAGATTTATCTAATAGCGTGCCCCCCAAAAATTATTATATTTTATTGGGCATGCTATTAGATGTCCAAACGGTTGCACGTCTTAACCTGCAGAGATTAGTGTGCAAGGGTCCTTCGTCCGATTCGATTGTTTTTATAAATAGGCCCAACTTATTTATCTTTATCCGACCTCCTAAACGTTACAGTCAATGATTACGATGTTTGCAATAGTACGTTTTAAGCTTAAGAAATACAGTAACGTGACTCTGACAAAATAAGTGGTTCACAATACAGGGCAGTAGCTAATGCTCAAATTATGAAAAACATTTTGGAGCGATATATCTATACATATACAAAATGTAAAACACTAATCACACGTAACTCCAAGTACTAAGTTAATTAATCTATCAGTTGTATCTTCGACGGCACATGCGAAGAAAAGCATGAGGCCTTGCGCGTGGAACCATAGTCAATCGACCATACAAAAAGGTTTTGAAGTCCATTCCAACCTCTAAGGGCGATTAGTCAGTCGTCCAATTGCAGCGAAACAAGATGCAACAGTAAAAGAAAGAACTACTTTTTATTTGGGTACGAGATGGCGTGAACGAATTCATATGACGCATTTCTAAATCATGTAATCTATTGACGTTACAACACGTAGATGATAAAAATTATAAATGGCAAAGTATGCACGTGTGAACACTGTGTGTACAGCTACTGTATATGTGTGTGCACATATGTACCCTGTGGGTGTGGGTTTGCAAGCATATAAATGTCTGTGTGCGGTGTACGGAACCTCGCATTTGCACGGACAAAATAAACGCGAGGCCAGGACTCAGTACGCGCGCGTGACACACGTTAATAATTAATTGTTCATACTCGTCTAAACATTCTGATATTAAAATTCACACGTTTGTGATTTAGTGATCTATGATCAAAATTGAAAACGCTCGCTCGAGAATTTTACGAGACACACCATTAAACACTAATATCTACAGTGTTTAATCCGCGCGTGTCTCAGGGCCGTAGGAGCCAGTCAGGCATTCGGGCTACGGCCTGGCCACTTTTCGCACAAGTCCACTTCAAAAAACGACCGGAAACGACATAAGCTGGTATTTAAAATAATCCATTGTTCACTCGCGGTTATTTTCTAATTAATTCATTACGAAACAGAGAAAATCAGTGTACACATTGTACCATCAATGAACGATCCTAACCAATCATACGATGGGCATTCGTGCCCAATAGCATTGCAGGGCGTCCTTTTCCCCTACAACACCCCTTATCCAATCAAATCATCCCAAACTCTTGTCGACGTGGTTCCAGGTTTTATATTTAAGTGAGAGCTCCATGGTTGCAACACTCCAGTCATAGCCTTGACTGCGGCCATACAACCAGGGAGACCTTGTGAACCTGCTGGTAGAGCGTCTGTTCCAACACCTGCAGAATCCGAGCGAGCGGGCGCGGATGTCGGCAGCGCCTCGACATCAACCAACGAATCCCGTCATCGATTCGCGACCAGATGCCACGCCCCCGCCGAAGGCGAGGCACCGGCCTGCTCACCGCCCGGCCCCAGGGGGCTTGGCAGTTGGCGGCATAGCATCCACGTGGTTCGAAACCCACAGCTGGGCTTTCCACCACGACGCTGCGTGAGCCTACGTCGGCATGGTTTACAGTGAGCAAGCTCTCTCGGCGCCATTCGACAGCGCTTCGTCGGAATCGTCGCCGCCCGAGTCGACCAGCAGCTCCTCCGAGTCCAGCGATTCGGTGGACTCGTCGTCCGACAGCGACAGACGCCACAGACGAAGATGGAGGGCCGAGCGGCACCAGAGACGCCATTGCTCCGCGTACGGCCACAGCTATCTCAGGTCCTGGCCTTCCCGTTCATATCATGCGTCCCGACATCGGACAAGCGAGAAATCCGAAAATAGAAAAGGGTAAGTATTTCCTTTTTGACAAACTCCTTCCCCCGCTAGACGATGGGCAGGCGGCCAAGAAGGGCAGCACCAGGCGGCAGGTCTTGACCTCAGCTCCCTGGATGGAGGCCTGGAACATATTTGCTGCCACCCGCATCCAGACGGCACGACAAACTGCTCTCGAGTTGGTTAAATACCAGAACATCATCTGCCAGCTCTTCACAGCGTACTCGACGGCAGCAGCTTCAAGTCTTCTGGTGGGCGGTGGCTAGGGACAAGCTGCATACGCTCCGCTGGGACATACTCAAAGAGGACATCCTGGTGTAGTGCGTCACACACCAGCCCTTTCGTGCTCGTCAACAGCCAGTTCCGAGCAGGCCCACAACCACACCAGCAGGCACCACTCCTACCAGCATCACCCCAGCAGGGAGTTCCCACCACCCTGAGCTAGCCACCCACAATGCAGGCCAGGAGATCTGCCAGCGGTTCAACCTCGGCAGATGCAACAAAGGAGCAGAGTGCTTCTTTGTCCACAAGTGCTGGGACACAGGTAGTGGTGGAGACCACTCCGCCAAGGCTTGCCCACGTGCTGCACCAGTGGCCCCGTGAGCTCCAGCAAGCTCACACCACTTTATGATGCTCTAACTTTGACCACGAACTATGTCTTCACCCGGACAAGACCCGGGTTACCTGGCTGCTTGACAGCATCGACAATGGTGTATCCATCGGTTACACTGGCTCTGTTTCTCCCCTTAGATCACATAACCTACCTTCTGCACATGCACATCCAGACATGGTAGACGCCGAACTCGAGAAGGAGATCCCTGCAGGCCGGCTCATCGGGCCGGCCCATTCATGGAACCGCCACTCCACAAGCTGCGCACCTCTGGCATTGGTGTGATTTGAAAAAAAGAATGGAAGTGGAGGGCGATACTCCACCTCTCAGCACCGGATGGTCACATGCAGGGTAAATGACCACATAAACAAGGAGGATTTTCCAGTGCAGTACTCTTCAGTTGACGATGCTATGGCCTTGCTCTCCCAGTATGGTCAAGATGCGTTCATGGCAAAGATCGACCTCAAGGCTGCCTTCCGCCTGATCCCAGTATGAGCCGCAGATTGGGTGCATCTGGGGATCTGTTAGCGAGGTCAATGGACACATGCCTTCCATTTGGCCTACAGTTCTTACACTAAAATTTTTTAGCAAATTTTCGGCCGTCAACGACCACTACACGACCACTGGACGAGGGCGCCTTCGGCACCATATTAAATTTCCTATACTGACCATAGCCTTGGCCCCATCTACCACAACCATCTACACCACCAGTGTCAGACACTACCAGGGTTTCTGCCACACCTTCAAGCTCCCTGGCACGAAAGAAACTATTACACTGTTTGCAGCCACCTCGCCAACCATTTTGGGGGTTTTCACTTGGGTGACACCCTCCGGGTTTCTACCCTGGGACTGCCACCAAACCATGACTAGCGTATTGGTTTGGCACACAATGGTGACCATCGTCACCCATTGGTCCCTGTAGGCCCCGGTGGTACGAAGCACAGCTGCCACATGTCTGGCTGCGGCTGTCGCCTGCCCCCATTATGGGCCAAACACAACCACGAGCCTCAGCATGGGGGAGGGGTACATGTACTCAGCCTGTAAGAGCAATCAAATGGCATTAATGATTTGGCTTCTGGGTGCTTGGTGAGCTCACAGTGCCCTAGTTGCATTGGTACGGGTTCCCATCACACTGGCCTAGCTCATTTATCTACTGCTGTCTACAGCCTGGATATATCTATGGACACACGTGAGTCACGCTCGTATCATCAAGTTGCACTGGCATAGGCGGTTTTTGAGAAGTATCATATTCACAAGCATGTTAAAAAAATGGTTACATCTGGTTAAGTTAGCACTTAGCGCACGTGTGTGTGTGTGTAAGGGTGGTACATTGAAATTGCATAAGCCATACAAACTGAATGTTTTCTTACCCCTCTAGCCTCTTCAGGTTGGCCTCCTCACTTTATCCAGGAGCCCCAGGATACTGTAGTATACAATACATCCCTGGTGTTGAAGTGTGCTGCCCAAGGTGACCCCTCCCCCACCATCACGTGGTACAGAGGAGACCCTCCAGCCTTAGTCTCTGATGGCCATGTGGTCAATGGTTCACTGGTCATACCCTCTGTGGTGGAGGGGGTGGATGCTTCCAGAGGGGGAATCCCCTACCACTGTAGGGCTAGCAGTGCTCAGTTTGGTACCATCAGAAGCAGAACAGCCACTGTCTACTATGCATGTGAGTTGAGTGTACTATTCTTTGCACTAATGTCTACATTCCTTCTTTGGCAGTCTTTGGTGGACCTTCTGAGGGAGAAACTATCACATACAATGTTAAAAAAGCATCCAGTCCACTTGATCAAGACAATGTGGCTCTCTACTGCAATGTGTCAAGGTCTAACCCTCCACCTTCAATAACTTGGGTGGATCACCTCAACCAAACTGTACCCAACATTGGGACAAGGTTCCTGTACCTGGATGGAGGACGATACCTTGCTATCATTAACGTTGACCCTGTGACTGCACAGAGAGTGTTTCACTGCAGAGTAACCAATGTGTTTGGGATGCTATCAGTAGACAGTCCGACAAGATATAGGTTTAGCATCACTGGTGAGTCCTCCTCCTTTCCAGTACATATAAGGAGGTGTGTCCCATCCTCTCCCCAGCTCCTCCAGGGACTGGTCTGGTTATCTACAAACCACTACAAGATGTCACTGCTTTTGAAGGAGATACAAATGTGCAGTTTTCAATGGTGGTTGCTGATGGTGGTGGTTCAGTATCCTTGACTTACATAATCACCTCTGTACCTGCTGGATCATCATTACAAGCCACAACACTGCCAACACAACCTGGTATCATAAGTGGTCCAGTGTCATTGGTGGACAGTGGAACAGTGGTAACCTGTCGTGTGTTTAGCAGTGCTGGTGTGACACACTACACAGCTACACTAACAGTCCTAGGTGAGTGATGTCATTGGCTGTATTGGTAGCCATCTTGTTCCTCTGACCAGCCAGGGCCAGCCTGGTGGTGACATCAAGTCCTGTGGACAGTTTGGACAACTTAGTGGGCACCAATGTCTCCTTCACCTGTGAGGCCAGTGGAGTGAACCCAGTGATGAGGTGGTACAGGAATGGGGAGGAGGTGTCCCCTGGTCCACGTGTGGTGATGAGAGGTTCCAACATGACCATATATGGTCTGTTGGCCAGTGAATCAGGGATGTACCAGTGTTCAGTGTCCAATGGAACCAGTTCAGTGTGGAGACAGTGGAGAGTAGGTAAGTGTGTGGATGTGGTTGTATTTATTGCATCCACTTTAGAAATATAGGACACACATATTTGGTAGCAGGTAAAATCGCTAGGCATTGTATAGAGGAGAGTGTGTTCAAAAAGGGAGCAGACTTTCATATTCATTACTGATCTTGTGGCAGGTATGGTTGTTGTACGCTTTGAAGTGGTGAATAAGGAAGGTGGCACTACTCTGACAGTACAAGTGATGTCATACCCTCCTCCTGACCATGTCCAGTGGTACATGAATGGCTCTCTGGTCAAGCCCAGTGGTCTATACCTCATCTCCAACATCTCTGTCTCTGATAACTCCACTGTCCCCATCACCTACACTGCCTCTCTCACCATCTCCTCTGTTAACCTCACCACACAAGGATTCTACTGGGCCTCCATTTATGGTTACATGGGTGTGGTCAACACCTCCTCCATCTCACTCCCTTTCAATTGTAATTTGTCCAACTGGTATTATTAGTGTTTAGGGCTGGATGTACTTATGTATGCATCATCCAGTTGACTAAGGCCCACAGGTTTGCCATACATCCTAATCCTAGGCCTCTGTTTGATGTGCGTTGGAGGTATGCAAGCATACAGGGTAACTTAGTATTATACTGTATATATGTAGGAGGTATGTAACAGTGCTACTGGATGAAGCTTCACTGTGTGCCACAGCTTCACTGCATAAGTGTCTTTTTCTCTATTAGATAGCACATGTGTTGAGGGTTGTGTAGGAGTCAATGGCAGTGCACCACAGAGCTCCATTCAAGACACTTGTGAGTGAGTTAGATGAGCCATAATGGGCTAGTTGTGCAAGGATAGGGTGGGGGAAAGTAAAGGCATGAACATGGCAGCCACATACTAGTGAGAGACTGAAGAAACTGAATGCCATGAAACCTAATAATTGTAATAATGCTTCAATCAAGTATTCCCCTAGCTGATGCAGCTACTGCAGATGGACGTTACTGGATCATTGCTGTTGTACTGGTGGTATTGGTGGTGCTGGTGATAGGAATAGCAGTGATATTGATAGCAGTGCGTTTTCATCACAAAAGGAAGGTCAATTCAACAGAACATTACTACTGCTCTGGATGAATTTGTTGCTGAAGGACTGAATGATAATGGCTACAGGTAATCATGTATATACCTACTTATCCACACATAATAATGTATCTAAATATGCCCAATATGCACTTCCTACTATATTTGCCTGCATGCTCCTTATGTTTCTCCATATGCATATGGTGTAAAGTATATGGGGGCAGATAGGTAAGTGTAATATAGGAATAAACTTCTTTAACCCCTTAGTGTAATTACAGTAATATTTTTACGCTTTTAGTTTCTTTTTTAAATTTCAAAGCACCACACTTGTACTCCAGTACAGTACACAAGAAAGTTGATGGATTGAAGCCACAGGACAATATTCAGGAGCCTCATGCAAAGGATACTGAGGACACCATTGATATCAGTGGAATGAATGAAGCTCTATATGACTTCACTCAAAGCACTACAAATAAGGTATTGCTGGATATGCTTCTAGGTATCTAACCCGGCCATGCTTATGCTTAATTCCCTAGGGACCTGAAGAGCCCTCCAAGGCACAAACGTCCTCAGGTGTGCGAAAAGAAGACTTATATTCTTTACCAGACAAGAAAAGAAAAAGCACATTAAAGTTGAAGAAAAGGTGAATGCTACAAGTGGTTCGCCCATCTACAGTAATGCCATATTGAATTCATCTTGCATCCTTCTGATTCCCTGCTCTCTTTCAGCCCACTAAAAAGAATGAAAGAAAAAAATACATTTTAACAAGATTCCAATGTATTAATTGACCTGTGGGTATTCCACAGTATGATCATGTTCTCCACCTACAGCTGATCTAATAATAATAAAACTAGTTATATTTCTAGGTTTTCTAACCCGGCTATGCTTATGCTTCATTCCCAAGGGACCTGAAGAGCCCTCCAAGGCACAACCATCCTCAGCTGTACGAAAAGAAGACTTGTATTCTTTACCAGACAAGAAAAAGAAAAGGCACATCAAAGTTGACGAAAAGGTGAATACTATGGGTGGTTCGCCCATCTACATATTGAATTCTTCATTCTGATCCATGCACTGCATCTCTTTCAGCCTCACCAATTGAATGAAAAAAAAATACATGTATTACATTTCACCAGATTCTAGTGTACAATTAACCTGTAGGTATTCAACACTATGATCATGTGCTCCACCTACAGCCAATCTAATAATAATTAAAACTAGTTATATTTTGATATAACTAAATCACAATCATGAGATTTCTTGTTTTCATTTCTGTTTTGCTACTTGAGGGATATGCTTGTCCTACTCGGGCCCTCCAGATGGACCAGTTTTGTTAAAATTTTTGTGTACTATAATGTGGGACGTATTGCATATGTGGGTTTTTGTGTGCGAGTGTGTCATGTCTTTATTTTCAATTGTGAATCCATACTGTTATTTTAATAGTGTGTTATTTGGAAATGAATTGTACCAAATCATAACCAATTGGTGCACGCATTATGGATACTATAGGAATCTTCAGGGCAGGCACCAACTCTGCAAGGACGTCTTTCACCAGACTCTATTTTGACTCCAAGCCACACTTGCTCCAAAGTACCTACATATGAGAATATTGGGGCCTTGACCTGACCAAAGGTTAGTTAGTACCTTGTGAATTTATTTATAATGCACTTCTTGTCATTTCTTTTATGTAGGGATACGTTGAATACCGTTCTGTTAAGCTGATAATAGCTCTATATAGGTACCTTTTAAGACAGCGCTATCGTACATGCAAGCACGGTGTTAAATATCATCAATGCTCATGATTCATGCATACGTGTATTCAACTATATAGTCTTGTAACATGATCAATTTGGCCTGAAGCAAGAAAACGATCACTCACCAGTGATCAGGATGAATAGATAGAACCTGCATGAACATCATTTCAAGACTGATTAGGAAAAGTAGATTCCTGTTTTGATTTGGTGGTGTATCATGTTTATTTCAACTCAATGCGACACGTTTAGCGGAGCTCTCACCATGCCGTATGCATGACTGGATGAGACGAAAGTTCTGAACATTTGTGTACGAACGTGAAGCCGGAACCGTGCGGGAACTTATGTTTCCGCCCGGGAACCACAGTTTGAGCTGTGTTGTAACTTTTATGGTAGAGTTATGAGCAAATAAATTATGTATGTTTATAAAGGTACTAGTACTGCTTTTAGCGCATGAAAATGAACACAGTAATATTATTAAAATGCTGAGATTTTCAACATCATATGAGTACCACTTGAGCGCGTATACGTAGTTGCTAATCAGTATTGAAGGTTCCTGCGCAGTTGTCCCAGTTAATTTATTTTTGTGTACCAATAGTTAATGTTGTATCGTATCTGATTAACAATTTAACTGCAGGTATCGTAAAAGCTGTAAATTGAGCCATAAAAGTTTAAATAAACAAATAAGCAAGTTCATTTTGTTCCCGCTTTTTGCTTTGTTTGTTAAGTTACGCCACAAATGTGCACACACATACTCAGCACACATACCACAGCAGTCAGGCCCAGACAAGAAAAAGAAAAACACATTAAAGGTGAATGCTACAGGTGGTTCGCCCAACTACAGTAATACCATATTGAATTCATCTTGCATCCTTCTGATTCCCTGCCTCTCTTTCAGCCCACTAAAAAGAATGAAAGAAAAATACATGTTTTACATTTTCACCAGGTTCCAGTAACCTGTGGGTAATCCACACTATAATAATCTGCTCCTCCTACAGCCAATCTAATAGTAATTAAAACTAGTTATATTTCTAGGTTTTCTAACCCGGCCATGCTTATACTTAATTCCCAAGGGATCTGAAGAGCCCTTCAAGGCACAACTATACTCAGTTGTACGAAAAGAAGACTTGTATTCTTTACCAGACAAGAAAAAGAAAAGGCACATCAAAGTTGAAGAAAAGGTGAATACTACAGGTGGTTTGCCCATCTACAGTAATGCCATATTGAATTCTTCATCCTGATCCACTGCATCTCTTTCAGCCTCACCAAATGAATGAAAGAAAAAATGCACATTTTCACCAGATTCTAGTGTATTAGTTAACCTGTAGGTATTCAACACTATGATCATGTGCTGCACCTACAGCCGATCTGATAATAACTAAAACTAGTTGTATTTTGACTTAGCTATAAATCACAATAATGAGATTGCTTGTTTTCATCTCTGTTTTGCTACTTGAGAGACATGCTTGTCCTACTCGGGGCCTCCAGATGGGCCAGTTTTGTTATCTTTGTGTACAATAATGTGGATATATTGTGGGAATTTGTGTGTGAGTGTGTCATGTGTTTATTTTCAATTATGAATCCATACTGTTATTTTAATAGTATGTCAAGTATATTTACAAAATCATAACCGATTGGTGCACGCATTATGGATACTATAGGAATCTTCAGGGCAGGCACCAACTCTGCAAGGGCGTCTTCCACCAGACAATATGTTGACTCAAAGCCACACTTGCTCCAAAGTACCTACATATGAGAATATTGTGGTAACCAAAGGTTGGTTAGTACCTTGTGTATTTATTGCACATATAATGCACTTTACTGAAATGCTGTTATGTAGGGATACGTTGAATACCGTTCTGTTAAGCTGATAATAGCTCTGTAGGTACCTTTTTTTAAGACAACTGCTCATCAGCAATGAATTTTGTGTCAAATATCATCAATGCTCATGACTCATGCATATGTGTATTAAACTATATAGTCTTGTAACATGATCGATTTGGCCTGAAGCAAGAAAACGATCACTCACCAGTGATCAGGATGAATAGATAGAACCTGCATGAACATCATTTCAGAACAGATTAGGAAAAGTAGATTCCTGTTTTGATTTGGCGGTGTATCATGTCTATGCGACACGTTTAGCGGAGCACTCACCATGCAGTATACACGAAATTGGATGAGACAAGAATTCGGGACATTAAAATTCATCTCCAATGCTGATCGACTCTCTTCAATTGTTTGCTGTCAGAAACTAAGCTAACAGAAACTTGATGACAAAGTTCTGTCTTCTCCAAAACAAAGGAACTAACATTTAAAATCTACCTTGTAAGCTGATATAGTTATTAATTTCATCACAACAGCGTGCGTTTTGTTGTTTATGCCTAGTTAATTTCTCATAACTTATTTAGTAAGCCTTTTAACCAGCCAGCATCTTGCAAGAGCTATTTTCACACGTATATTAGCTTAAAATTTAGATTGAGGTTATTGTGTTTCAGCACAGATATGAACCATGCAAATAGTAACTATCCCCGAACCCAGCGGTTTTTTTATTCCCATCCCCAGACCCAAACCTGACAAATTACACGTGCGTTTGAGGTTGGGAACGAGAATCATTTTTGCAAGTCTGAGTACGAGACTATAGGTTGCAAGTCGGATGTTATCGTTACTTTCTCTACCCGTGCCAGTGGACGATGGCACTACAGTCCATTTGGTCGGCATGCAACTGCCATCAATACGGCTCCATTCAACAGATGGACGCGCGATCGACGCCTCCCAAGTCGGATCAACTGGGCTTGGGATCATATACATTTATCCGAGAACGATTGAAAACGGTCGCACGCCCAGCGACGAATGGAATCTCATACCGGGTGCCAGGGGGTGCACACCCGAGGCTTGTTCTTTTCGGGATCATTTCGCTGAGCTTTCAAGGCTAGGTGTTGCTGACCTTTTTGGCCTATCCACGCAAACTACGGAGTATCAATCTGAATTTGCTTCCAGAACTCATTTACCGTTTGGCTTGTTAAGTGATGCCGATTTCGTCTTCGGAGACGCTCTGGAGCTTCCTGAGTTCAGCTTCGAGGGGGAGCGTTTGTGGAAACGGCTCACCCTAGTAATAAAATGTGGTCGAATCACACACGTCTTCTATCCAATTTGCCGGCCAGATCTGCATTCAGAGGAAGTGATAGCGTGGCTGATTACTCAACAGTCTTAGACTAAAGAGCACACTATGTGTACAGTGTATATTGGAGTGGACGAAATCAGAGAATAGTTTAATTATCTATATCTCTAGCAAAAGGCCGCAGTACATAAGTGTACCCTTTGTGGGACAATTTGCGCATCAATCAAATTGAAGGAACGTCGTGACGTCAGATAATCTAGTGGGCGGGCCAAATTTTACAAATTTAATTCTAGTACAACTGCAAATATTAATTTTATATACTTGCTGCAGTTGTAAAATACGTACTGTATTTCCTTCCTGTCTGAACGGTCGGCAAGCTTCACTAATGTACCTCCCTAAGCAAGCTTCACTGATGTGCCTCCCTAAGTGACTTTGCTGCAGACAGCTGAAGTTCTTCGTCACACACACACACGCACACACACACACACACACACACACACACACACACACTCACACCACAAGTTGGAAGTTGAAATTGTCAATGGGTTGCAAACAAATGAAAGATGATTACAGATAACCAGGCTATGATGCAAATAATGTTCTAGCTTATATTATTATTTGTAAACTGCATGTACTATACTGGTATGAAGCATGTGTAAGTACACAGGCTATGCTGACACATGCCAGTACATGTAGGTAGGCGAATTGCATTACATTGAAACCCTATATACCTGCAGGAATACGAATTAACTTTATCACTCTGATTAATGTTTGCTCCTGCTTCAAGCAGCATCTTTACTACGTCTAATAACACTTGCTGCAAACAATGGATTCCAACACCACTGCAATGCAAGTATCAAACTATAATCAGAGGCTGGCAAATGTTGAACATTAGCAACTTGACTAATGTAATATTTCTGTAGAAAGGGACGAGGTAGACATGATATAGATGTGTACTAGGGAAGGATATGAGTGTGAGAGAGAGAGAGAGAGAGAGAGAGAGAGAGAGAGAGAGAGAGAGAGAGAGAGAGAGAGAGAGAGAGAGAGAGAAAGAGAGAGAGAGAGAGATACTGGAGTATGTGAAACAGGCTCCCAGCACATTTCTTACTGGGAGAGGGCACAAGAGAGGAATAGAACTCTTGCCAGCATCAGCATGGGGCATAGTGGTATTGGAATCATTGGATTTTGCTCTTCCTCATGTATTACATTAGTGATGTGGCAGTGCACTGCATTTAGTGTTAGTGAAGCATGTCAAGGAGAGACCCACTGGTGAATACAAGTCACAACTGTGGCGGTGGAAGTTAGATCAAAAAAGAAAGGCACCATGCATGTAGTGCCAGCAAGTTTACACCTTAGGGCAAAGCAGGCACATGACATGCACACATACCTAGAAACATCTAGAATGATCTAGAAGACCATCATTCTATATATTGTGCATCTTCTGTTAACATATCATTCTTGCTATACAGCTGAGCCAATTCCTGTGACTGGCTGGACATGTTAGAATGTTAGATGCACATTAGCTCAGCACAAATAGAATGACAACATCTACATAAAATACTGCACATGAAGCACGCACATCATGCATGCTCATAAGCAGCCTACATACTGTTTAATAATTATAAATCGCACATGTTTACGGTACTAGTATACGCATGGTATGAAAACAAAATGGCGTGCACATGTATTCTCTACACAACATTCATAACAATAATTTATGGTATAGCGCTATTTGTCGTCTAATATAAGTTCCAATCGCATTCTTCGAGGATGCCTTGCCGCAAATGTGTCGATGAAGTTCTCGACTGACGCAGAGATGGTACGGTGGACCATCATAAGAGCCAAGCCATGTAAATGATCCTCTTTCATCGTCGATCTCATGTAATTCTGTAAATGATTGTTCTGCTTCACAACTTGTCAGGGGCCATACTGCCATGATGTGGAGGATTGTATAAATATTGGGAAACTGCACCTTGCTACAAGCTTGTAGAGACAACAAGATTGTACTGGGTCGATTGGTTTCGTTAGTATAGTGGACCACAAAAGCTGTGATTTATATTAAATTATAATATTGCAATTTGCAAATACTAAACTATACTTACCTGCCAAAGTTGGAGCTCTTGTGCATGCATGGTAATGACTGCGGATAGGGCAAATCAATAAAATATTTGAGATCATCATGCTTTGGGATTGTTACAGCAGCAAGTGAGGGCAATATAGTAAAGCCCTTTAATGCTTGCAGTCTTAGTTCACAAAATCTGCAAATATGAAGGAGGTAATGAAACATATTACTAAATCCATCTTTTAAAAAAAAAGTGTATTATGTTTAGAGATCTGGCTATACAAATGCGAAGTAATTATTGATTGCCTGTTTTCAAACTCAGACAGCAGATGGTCCGGAAATGGAATTGTGATGTTAATCCTATAGTACCCTTCAGTAGCATCCTCTTGATCGTGAGCATTGCTGCGATGCTGTTGACGTCCCACAATTCGTGGTTTTGAAGGGTTAACATCAACAGAATGAGCAAGACTGCAAGCTTCTTGGTACATTTCCCCATGTTTGGTATCATTCAAGCGTATCTGAATAATAGTATATCTAGCAGTTGATATTTCACATGAAAGGTACATGTGGCAAATTTTACAATACCTTTTGTAACTGTGCTTCAACCAGTTAATAATGATGTGCCCCCCCCCCTGGATTCGCCGCTGTTTTTTTTTTTGGCCTATCCGCCACACAAACTACGAAGTATCAATCTGAATTTGCTTCCAGAACCCATTTACGGTTTGGCTTGTTGAGTGATGCCAATTTCTCCTTCGGAGAAGCTCTGGAGCTTCCTGAGTTCGGCTTCGTGGGGGAGCGTTTGTGGAAACGGCTCACCCTTGTAATCTGATTTCGCCCACTCCAATATACACTGTATGTACAGTACATATAATATGCTCATTAGTCTAAGACTGTTGAGTAATCAGCCACGCTATTACTTCCTCTGAATGCAGGTTCGGCCGGCAAATTGGATAGAAGACGTGTGTGATTCGACCACTCTTTAGAGAATAATTTAGTTAACTATATCTCTTAGCAAAAGGGTCGCAGTATACAGTACAGTAAGTATACCCATTTTGCATTTATAGGTGACAACAGTGCAGAAAGTTTGCGTGAATGTAGGGTTGCAAAAAGGTGGAAGAAAAACAAAGTTGGAGTGACATGGAACTGTCATGTACATATTTGTTCGACCCGACAGATGTAAGCATTTTGCTTGCACGTACAAGTGGCATTCTAGTTTGGGAAATTGGTGATTGTGCGCCAGAGTTTTGGCGCACCATGCAATCAAATTAATCATGCAGTTCAGTGTAAAATACACTTCCTGTCTGAACGATCGGCAAGTTGCTGCAGACAGCTGAAGTTCTATGCTCACACACACACACACACACACACACACACACACACACACACACACGCACACACACACACACGCACGCACGCACACACACATACACACACACACTCACGACACACCACACACATGCACACACACACACACACACACACACACACACATACACACACACACACACACACACACACACCACAAGTTAGAAGTTGAAATCGTCAATGGGCTGAATGATGATTACAGATAAGCCAGGCTACGATGTCGCTTATATTAATATTTGTAAACTGCAAGTACTATAGCATTACACAGGCTGCAGACCAAGCTGTCACTTTTGCTTCAGATCAAATTTCGACATTGAACGGTGATTCAATGAGAAGTTTAAGTGCAGCTGAATGACCAATTAGGAATCAGAGTTGATCAGCTGATCTACTCCAAATTCCATCTCCACCTGACAGGTAATTAACACGTGCAAGGTGACAGTACTCTACCAAAACGTCTCTAAATCTGTTGTGGCTGTGGCGTGTATCCACATCACCACCATGTTTGCATGATGGCCGAGCTGGTCCAGTTAATGATTAGCCAATTCATTCATGTTGATCCTTCAGCCACTCAGATGCCCAACCACCATTTCAAAGTAACCTCAAATTCATTGGACTCAAGGTGGGATTGCCATCCAGGTGAGGGTATTACTGATAGCCAAGCTGAAGCATGGGGTGATGATACAGAGAGTTGAGAAGCTTTATCAGGAATGGAGGCTGAGTTATAAAGTTCCATGGACTGATGGTCTTGTTTTGTAGGTACAGTATCTAGTGCTGGTACATCATACTGGTATCTAAACTCTTATTAACTATATCTCTTTGCAAAAGGGTCACAGTATACAGTACAGTAAATGTACCTTTTTTGTAATCGCACAAATCAAATTGAAGGAACGTCGTGACGTCAGATAATCTAGTGGGCGGGCCAAATTTTATTAATTAAATTCTAGTACAACTGCAAATTATGGTCATTAATTTTATATATGATTGGTGCGATTACAAAAAGGTACATTTACTGTACTGTATACTGCGACCCTTTTGCAAAGAGATATAGTTAATAAGAGTTGGAATGTACCAGCACTAGATACTGTACCTACAAGACAAGACCATCAGAGAGAGAGAGAGAGAGAGAGAGAGAGAGAGAGAGAGAGAGAGAGAGAGAGAGAGAGATTGGGGTATGTAGAACAGGCTCCAAGCACATTTCTTACTGGGAGAGAGCACAAGAGAGGAATAGAACTCTTGACAACATCAGTGTGGCACAGGCAGTGTAAATTCGATCAAAAAAAGCAAGGCATCATGCACATCTGCTCAGCACGAATCAAATGACAACATCTACATAAAATACCCACACTCCACACAGTCATGCACATGAAGCACACACATCACGCATGCACATAAGCAGCCACATACTTAGTACTGACAAGAAATGTTGCATAATGCACATCAGAACACACCCAGAATGCATGCGTAACAGACAAAAAATAAAGCACATAACATAATCTGTATCATATGGGTTAATTAGTTCACCAACCCTCAACCCCGTTAGCATGTACCATAAGTTAATTAAACATAAGTCACTAACTTCAGATGTTGCTATTTTTACATCAGCACCTGCTCACCAAGTTCTGTATTATTCTCACTTGCCTCATACTATGGAATTTCATTTCCCTGGTAAAGAATGAAGTTACAAAAAAAACATATCAAGCATACACCTTTTCTCCATCTCCATGTACTTGTATAGCAGGGTTGGTGAGGAAAGGAAAGAGACATGGGGAGGGAGAGGGGTGGGGGAGGGAGGAGAAGGAATTGAAAGGAAATGATGTGACCCCTGTAAGATATGGGTGAACGTGGGTGCAACTTATATAATTAAGAATCATACCACCATTACTACAAATACTTTACACAGGCATGCTCTCATGCTCACATGCACTATTCCATTATCCTCTCCGTATCATTGATAGCCACACAAACACAACACATGCACAATCGACTGGCCAGTATGACTGAGGGAAGTGTTTGGCATCATGTGCAATATGTTTTCAGTCTGCTGCATAAGCTGCAGATCAAGCTGTCACTTTTACTTCAGATCAAATATTGACATTGTAATCATCACTGCATTGCGATCAAGCAGTCGTAAACAACAATCAAGACAAACAATTAATTTCTTTCGCACATACAATAAAATAAATGCAAGCCAGCTGCACTTGAACTTATTGTAGTATCACCGCTCTTTACGACTGTTTGATCGCAATGCAGGGATAATTATAAGATACATTCAGACCGATTTGTGCTATTTTATAAGGTAATATGAAATTCTATTGGAAATAAAACGCAAGATGACCGCCGCGATTTCGTGATATGTAATCAGTGCTTCTTGGTTTCGCGATCGGTGCTTACTACTTCAGTCTCGGACTCGGGTGTAGGAACTAATATATGGCTGGCTGAGTTGAAATGAGAGGGATGCCACATGTATCATGACACAATCATTGTCAAACCTTTCTTAGCTATTATAACAATATTTAATACTATTCTGCCACTCTTTTGTGAGACCAACCATTGACGCTTAGTCGTCATGATCGGTGCTACAGCATCAGGTATACATGTAGGTCATGCAGGAGCGCAAACGTGTGACTTTTAGTTTTCGGTACATACTCCCTCGTAATTGTATCATTAATTGCATGCATTTCCCAAGTGACTACGTAAGTGGACATCATTTACACAGACGTCTACCAATGCGCATGCTCGAAAATTCTATATAATTTGTTCTTTGACAGCCTCTCACAGCAACTTTCACCCTCTCCTGTACTGTGATCTCTGTATTGAAACTGTTTGATTGCTACGTGTTGTAGTTTTTATTCTGACCATCGAAGGAATAAAACCATGCTTCTTATAAATGTAATTCGAGTGTGATATTTGAGGGTCGGTTATGCCTATTTCCGGAAAGAAGTATCGAATTGGCTAACGTGTCATTTGTTGGCTATCGTAGTGCATTCCAGGACTTGTGCAGACTGATGGCTACCGATAGCTCTGCCACAGTGGGGATGGAGTGTTTGGTTGGTGGGACAACAAAACTAGTGAAACATTTACTTGCACCCGTTAGAAGTTAGAAGTATGGATTGCAAAAAGCAGGGATCTGATGAGATATTTGAATGAATGAAGTACATGTTTAACATTCCGTTCTCGTTTTGCACTGTTGATCTTCCTAACTTACTTTCACAAAGAGAGCCTGTTTTTTACTTTGCCTTTTTATCCAGTATGTGACATCACACTTATTTGTAACAAAGCACTGTATAAATTCATATGCATAAGCAAATATTTAATGCATGTTAGTCTGCATGATATTAAATCATTAAATGTTCAATTTACACTGCTTTGGCTAAATTGTTTTGTTGATGCTTACTGCAATACCTACAATGATTATGATGGCAAACAATCCTAGACAACTAACTGGAACACCAGCAGCAATACCTGCACGGAAATATGAAAATGATGTTAGCAACGATTTAGTTTGCACTGAATAAGAGGTTCCCTACTGTAATACACTGGCTGTGCTTGACCCCAAGAGCTGAATATCACATACGCCCAACTATAGCTTCAACTGGCATAGCCTGTTTGACTAAGGAGTGCATTGCTACTGTATTTAGCTTCTAAAGCTTGTAAAGTGTTCATAATAATACGCACTTTGCATCTTGCATGAGATCACTTACCACAATAAATGTCTTGTATTGAAATGTAATGCACTTCCAAGCAGTTATATTGGGCATAACGCACTGCACCACTTGTGATGTAATACTTCATAAAGGCATTTGCATTTTACCTTGGAAAAGTGTATACTAGACAAAAGCCTCAATTTCTTTAAATTTGTCAAGTAGATGTAAATAATAAATGCCTTGTACCCTGAATGATTCAATTGAACTGACATATTCAGTTAAGTGTCTACAGATTTGATTATTCATGCACAGAAATAAGTGTAAGCTTACCACTCTCACTTTGAACATTTTCAGCAGCATACTGGTACCCAAACGCTTGTGCTCTCCTGAATAGCTGAATGTTTGTATTCAATGGTATAAATGGTACCAGGACATCACCAGCTCTGTGTCCCCTTAAGGGTTCAATTGCCTTGTTACTTGGAGAATAAGATGGATTTGCATTTTTCTGCAACCACAGTTCGAAAATGTAGTCGATCATAGCATGGTGACTTAGGAACACTGGGTCATTAGCTGCGGCTGGGACCATTGCCATCACTCCTGGTACAATTGACATAGATTCATTCAAACTTCCCATACCTAAGATGAGATGCACCTATATACACAAAACGGTGGAAAGGTTAATCCTTGAATTGATTAAAGTGCTCACATGCATCACGTGCATGAACATAATACATGCTTGCTGTGAATACTTACATTATTGTGCAGCCTTCTACTTATTCCGTCCTTTGAGCAAAGCGCATCAGTGGAGGGGCTGCAGCTGTTATTTACGAATCCTTCAACAAAGCTTCGAAAGCCCTCTGATGCATAAGAGTAAGGAGCAGTTTCGTAAGTTGACAATTCTATTGCATCATCCACGTCTTGCTGAGTAGGCCAATAAGGACCATTGCTCTTGCACTGCGAATCAACTGGACATCGCCGAAGTTTACCAGTGTACACTGTTGGGTCACAGAGCTGCTGGTAGTTTGTGCAATCAACGATCGTTTTGTAGTCCCAGCATATAGTGTCCCAATTTCCGAAATCTCCACTAACAACCCCGCTACTACTAGAACCGAACCACTTATCGGAGAGCAAGATTTCGCGATTTGATGGCTTCGTCCAATCCCAGTATGGAATAAATAAGTTGTCGTTTCCTGCTAAAATCTGCAATTCTCGTTCAAACCATAATAGGAATCGTCTGTGCCATGGCAGAAATCCGCCTGATTCGTGAGCATAATCTCTGACTGTAACGGTAGAAATGGAATACGATATATAGAGAAACATGCATGTGATGTGCTGCATGCATGGCCATTATTTCTGCAAGTTAGTAACGGTTAGTAACATTATTCATGTTCTGTAGAGCAGCCTATGATTAATTCACAGCGATGAGCTATAACTAAGCAAAATTTGTGACAAATGAAATCAATGGCTCGATTGTGATTGGAGATACCAGATCTTAACTGCTACAATACATGCAGTGTACCGTAATACTGTGTACTGAAAACAACGGTGACTCACGCACTTGTACAAGTCAGCTCTGGTCTTCGTAGAAGGTCATTCTCTCTTCCGGTGTAATAATGCATCCACACGAAGAGATTGTACAGGCTCAGTTGCACAATTTGGGGTGGCAACGTTTCTTTTTTAATGGCCATGAACCGGGTGTATTCGCTGCTTTTGGCCATCTTTAGTGCTGCAAGGTAAGTGTCACGCTCTTCTTCTGTTAGGCTTCCGATCTCTTTACGTGTGATGATAGTGGTTTTGGTACACGAATCACCAGTCTTTCCAAAGATGCACTCTCCACAGTCATATCCGCCATAGTTTCCATTGCATTTGCAAAGAGACTGAAAGTAGTAAGGCCAGTTCTGCCGAGGGTCGTCTTGTGAACTGCTGCTGTTCGTGAGACCTTCAACGATTTCTGAAATTGGTACGCATTTACCGCGGGGCGTCGGAAGGTTCGCGCCACAAGGACCGGCAGTGGCGGAAACGTGCGCTGGAACGGGACAGCATGTGGTATTCTTGATGGTTTCCTCCTCAACGCAAGGGCCTGGTATTTGTCCAAATAGTACTCCAATATATTGAAGTAAGGTCACCAGCACCAAAACGAACTTCATCGCTGTATGCCTGTTATGCTACTGCACCGCTAATAAATTAGTGTCATGCCACGACTATTTATTTAGTATTGCCTAGAGTTTGTGGGCATGGTTTTCGTTGAAGACGTCAGCCCTGTAATGACAATTGGAACCATTCGAAGAAATCAAGGAGGCCATACAGTCAATGATGGTGTCTGGACTGTATTGTTTCTCATCTGGGGACCAAACTACTATCAGTCTGGGAGCCACGTAATGGAATTGTTCCTCTAAATCTTATGAGTAACAGTAGATTTATCATGTTAGTAAGGTCACCAACCATTGTCATGGTCTGGCTGACTTAGCCTTATGAGCCCCTACAAAATTGATCGACTCACATGATACATGTGCGTACTTCTGGGGCCCAGACCAAGCTTATTGCCACACACGTGATGCAACTAGCCCACAATTTATTATGCAACAAAGCAGCATGCATTTGTACGACACTTTCGACTACATGGGTGAGTGGTTTCAGGCTAATAACAACACCTTCCACACTTATAAATGCCCAAACCAACCTCTCCCTGATATAAATGTTTTTCATTCGTGCGAACGCAGTAATACGCTAGCTCAAGCTTGATCGGTTTTCTGATTAATGCATAGGTCTTTCAGAGAGCTTGTTACTACAGGTGAAGTTATTGTTAATGGCCTGTGTGTAACAGTAGATGTGTGTGCCCCTGCGTTGCTATTTTTGTGTGCCTCTGCATTGCTAGTTGTGTGTGCCTCTGCATTGCTAGTTGTGTGTGCCTCTGCATTGCTAGTTGTGTGTGCCTCTGCATTGCTAGTTGTGTGTGCTTCTGCATTGCTACATGTTTGTGCCTCTGCTTTGCTAGTTGTGTGTGTGTCTCTACATTGCTTCTTGTGCATTAGTGTATTGTTAGTTGTGTGTGCCTCTGTATTGCTAGTTGTGTGTGCCTCTGCATTGCAAGCTGTGTGTGCCTCTGCATTGCTAGCTGTGCCTCAGTGCTTTGAAAGATGTGTGTATTTAATTTTGGCAGTGGTGTGTGCCTCTGCATTGCTAGTTGTGTGTGTCTCTGCATTTCTAGTTGTGTGTCTCTGCATTGCTAGCTGTTTCATTGCAGTGCATTGCAAAGATGTATCATTTCATTCGCTAGTATTGTATGACTTTGCATAGCCAGTTATGTGTGCCTCTGCATTGCTAGTTGTCTGTACCTCTGCATTAATATTTATGTGTGTGTGTGTGCGTGCTTGCGTGCGTGTGTATGTGTGTGTGTGTGTGTGCGTGCGTGCGTGCGTGCGTGCGTGCGTGCGTGCGTGCGTGCGTGCGTGCGTGCGTGTGTGTGTGTGTGTGTGTGTGTGTGCTGCCGCTACTTGTGTTCACAGTGCATTGCAAAGATGGGTATCCTCCCCTTCAGAAGTGGTGTGTGCTTTGCATATTCAGTTATGTGTACCTCAACATTGCAAGTTGTGTTTGTATCTACATTGGGGGGGGGGGGGGGGGGGGGATGTAGCATTGTCATTCAGAAGGTCAGACCAATGTTGTGTTAGCCTGTTTGTGGGGCATGCAGGGGGGTCATTCAAGTCTGTATGGAGCATTCTTAGCCTTTGTGTACGTTAAAATCTCCAACTACTTGGCTGATTCTGGATATAACAACAACCAATGCAGTGAAACCAGAGCCACACACACAACTACACTGTAGGAATGCATAATTTGCATTGCAGAGGCACACATGAAATTGTAATGCTGCTGAGGCACACACCCCTACCGAAGAAAAGGACACACACCTTGCAATGCACTGAAGCACAACTAGCAATGCAGAGGCACACAACTAGCAATGCAACGCAGAGACACACACAACTATAGCAATGCAGAGACACACATAACTAATAACAGAGGCACACACAACTAACAACACAGCTCTAGGCACACACTACTAGCAATACAGAGGCACACACAACTAGCAATGTAGAGGCAGGCCCGTAGCCAGGGGGGTGCAAACGGGTGCAATTGCACCCCTCCGCTTGATACAAGGCCCGCTCGGTCGGCTATGAATTTGTTTATAAGCATGTTTATATTGTTGACAATCGACACTTATAGTGACAACTGCCAGCTGTCAGGTAATAGTTCCGTCGTTCTTAGTATCGCGCACTTCAGACCGACTTGTAAAATGGTATAATGTGCGTGAACAACGCGAGCGGGAATAAATAAGAGCCGCTGCTAACTGCTGTTCAATGGAGCAATTTCTTGCCCAACGAACAAAACAAAACAATTGTAGATGCTTATGAAATGATGCTTATGAAATAATTTCTACAAGCTTTAGCGTCAATAACTTTCAAGTTATTTACAATCACTCATGTAGAATGGCAGAGAAAGTTGGAAGCTCAGTGTCAATGCCTCGCATTATTGCTGCAAGGCAGCAGCATCGAAGCGATATTTCTTCTGATTCTCCTCTTGATTATGATATAAAGAATGTTACTATACCGTTTCTCGACCACATCTCCACTCACTCAGCAGAACAGTTTTCATCATTAACAATCAAGCTGGTTCAATATTAGGCATAATACCATTTGTAAAGCATTCAAAGGAAATCAATCTGTCTAGAATTGTTGAAGTATATACCATAATGACCTTCTACTTCTGGAGCTAGAACCAATGCGATGGAAGTCAATATATGAAAACTACCTTCATCGCCATCATCAGCATTAAAGATTGTGATGCTGAAATTTACCCCAATATTAGAATTCTGCTGCAACACGGCGCGACAGTGTACCGTATGCAGCCTTGTATATTGCACCCATACTAATCGATACTCGTCTGCACTCGACACGTGGGCAGTTTTTCATACGTCACGAATGCGGCGCCATGTATACGTCTCAGAACGAACACTTCGCTTATACGTATGATATCGCGGTCTGCATATGGATTCAGTATATTCGTCATCACCTGTCTGCATACTTCAGATGAACGCGTGCAGACTCTGTACACGTCATGTATTCGAATCATTTCAAATCCATTTTCTGTTCTGCATACTTGAAGGCTAGTGCTTAAACCCTGAACCACGCCAGCAAGACTTCAGAATTTAACGGCAAACTTTAATCAAATTACAGCTGAAATACAACTTGGTCAAAAAATAAACAGGTATAGTTCCAAGATGGCGATCAAAGTCTCCATCACATCCTGCTGATGTAGTTAGAAGGACACTCTCCGCCTAGCAGAGGCCTCTTGGAGGGCGAGCACGAGCCTCTACTACTCTCGCGGCACTTGTCGACGGTTTCCTTACAAGCACACGCTAAAATATTACAGAGGTTATGCACAAAGAACTCAGCATTTACTTACTCTCTGACCGCGGTGGTAGCTAGCTTATGCTTTACAATGCTATCGTCGTCATCCCCTTGGTTGGCAATGCAGCGAAACGTTTTCATTTGGCCGTAGTACACCCTGGCGTCGGCTCAAGAGCTGTGGTCAGAAATGAAAGTCATAGCATGCCTACTCTGTACCTGCGTTTCTTCTTTTGCCGGGGTTGGTCACTTCCACCCTTTCAGTCTCGATGTACTCGCTTAAATATCTCCTGACCCTGAAGTTATTAGCACGCGCACATAATCCACATGCACATATACAACGTACTATGCTCTTCGTAATGGCGTTCTATTGGTCGGCACTGTGCTTAAGAGAACAAACATGACGTAAGCATGTAAACCTTTGTGACAACTTGAAACGCCGCCTAACTGCATCACACACTTGTCCTGGTTTGACATAAGCAACACCTACAGTGTAAACACGCACAACTTACCAGGCCTAGACTGCTTAAGTCCGTTTGGTATGCCTTTATAACCTCCGCCTGTCACCCGCGTTGTCCGAAACTCTTTATCTTGCACAGTTGCACCTCACTGATTCGTCAGCTATATAGTGATCAAAATCAACAATCCAATTTCTCTTACGTTGGGAACGGCTCCATTAGTACTGTCTCCACAGATAGCCCAGTAGTCCAACTTTCCTTTCCTCCTATTTCGTTGGGAACTCAACCAAGTTGCCTATTTTTGTTTCCTTTGCTCGATCGTGCGTCGTCACCTCCACTAATGACCAACACGTGCAAAACTTAAAACCGAGCATGCGCAGATAATGATATCAAAATTAATTACTCAAGGCCTACAGGCTACACCCGCTAGACACAGATGTAGGTATCAGAAGTTTACAATGATTATAGGGATCCAATAACTTACCTGTGAGTACGCCGAGGTAATTATAGTAGCCACACTCATATGAATGCGTTTTCATGGGTGTGGTTAAAACGGCCTATATTCCTATTTATTGCGCACTATCGTAATTTACGGGCTAAACTGCTGCTCGCGATATGGGTGCGATACGCAGCCGATACTTAGCCCCAACAACACCCATCTGCACACTGCACTGGACATTGACATATCTAGGTACGAGTATGCATATTGGTCCGCACACGTGCATGTCTGGATATGTATCTGCATACCATGGCGTGGGCAAACTCTGCATATTACTGCATACGATACTATGTCACGCAGTGTGCAACTTGCTTGCACTATTCCAGTTACATCGTGTGAATGTGAGCGGAGTGCCAGTGCTTTCAGACGTCTCAATAATTACATCAGATCACATGAGATCATCAATGGGGAAAGAACGTCTGGCCATCTTAATTGCCTTGCTGCACATTCATTACGAACAGCAAATCAATGTTGAAAGTGTTATTGACATGTTTGCATCGTTTCACCCAAGACGAATGGAAATGGAATCACTGATGGAATCACAGTCTTGAAGAATGTATTTAATCACCTTACACAGTAATGACATTGCATGGTTTGTGGGTATCTGATTGTACAAAATGACAGTTTCAACGTTACCAGAGAGTAAAAAAACTCACAAATGCTTATTGCAAGTATAATTCGCAAGATGTATAATCCAACTATAGTTCACGTTTTACCCTTGAGTCCGCTTGAGTCCACTAAACCATACTTTGCACCCCCCCCCCCCCAACACAAAGCCTGGCTACGAGCCTGAGAGGCACACACAACTAGCAACGCAGAGGCACACACGTCTACTGTCACACACACAGGCCATTAACAATAGCCTCGCCTGTTGTTAACTAGCTCTCCGAAAGACCTGTGCATTAATCAGATAACAGATCGAGCTTGTGCTAGCGTATGCATGAAATGGAAAACATTTCCATCAGGGAGAGGTTGGTTTTGGCATGCATGCTTAGCAGTAGCCGTATTGGTGCCAATGATAGTTGTGTATACGCGCGCCACATCTGTAGTTGTACGTCAGTTACTTCGACAAAATACGAACGTAACAGCTTAACACAGGTCAATGAAATTACGACAAGTACTAAATAAAGTACGTATGATGGGCGACGTTTACAAATGATCCGGATCGTATGGGTACATGCATTTGAACTTAACTGGTTGCAGCAAACCTTGTTGCATAGCGCTATAGGAGGGGTGCTGAGACAAAGTTTCGTATAAAACAATATATATATGGGACAGTTTCCGCGAAAATTGCCCCACGGTTAAAATGTTATAACAATGCATCGCGTTTAAATCACTATAACTTCCCAACGGATAACGCTATCGACTTCCTGTTTTCAACACTTCATACTACACCATTTCACTATGAAGTGTTGAAAATAGGAAGTCGATAGCATTATCCGTTGGGATGTTATAGCGATTCAAACGCGATGCATTTTTATAACATTTTAACCGTGGGGCAATTTTCGCGGAAACTGTCCCATATATCAATTTACAAATTTAACACACACACATGCAGCCATTATACATATCACATAATTGATCAGAATTTATTAACCAATAAATGGTTCAGCTACTTCAATGCATGATTGAGTAAAGAGCGACCCTGGCATCCTCAAAGCCCAGGCCACTTCTCCACTTTACTCTGGAACCCCTTAGGCATAGGCTGGCTGCTCTGATGATGGCAAATGAAAGCCTTGCTCTGATGTAGCCACATGTTTGTGCATACGACTTTTTCCATTTGCTTGCAACACATGTGGCCATTCTCTTCAGGAATTGCTCTGCTTCCCGATGAAGAAGTCTATCAACTGAAGTCACAAAGGGTGTAAAAGAACCTCTACAATCTTCCACTGCTTGTTTGTAAATCCTCTTTTTGTCCTGAGCTCCTGATTCAAGAAATGCTACTGGCGAGCGATTGCTGTAGGATGGAGCATCTGTATCAATAACCTTGAAGTCAAATAGTGAATCTGCCTGAGATTGCCAAATACCACGTACTCCCAAATCCAGCCTCAGTCCTGAGTCACCTATTTGTGTTTCTGCCTCTTTAACAATTGGCTCTCTGACAACTTGTGTCCACACCTGTGCGGCAATATCTCCAATGCAATCTCTGTGTCTCTGGATAACTAGGCCACCAACCTTACAGTCAAGAGCATGTTGCATTGTTAATGAGGCTCCACAACCATCACACTTTGAAGGTAGGTCTGTCAGGTCACGCATCTAACGAACCACCAACCCATCTCTAAATTTAGCTGGAGACAGGTCAAAGTGACAGGTGGCGATTGGAAGGACAGATAACCATGCTGATGTTTTGCCGGAAATAGCTCTTTTAATGGCTCATTTTCGCTTTGATGTGAACTGCATTAAAATACTGTCAAGTACAGATTGGTAAGTCTCTTCCTTGATGTTAACATGGTGTTTTCTAGCAGCCCAGAGAGTCTCTAAATGTTGTGCGGGATCAAAGACAACAACTCCTTTCACTGCTTCAACTAACACTTTAGTTCCTTGTCTGGATGTCTGGTAAGCTAAAGTTGCTGCCTTGGTGGGGTCAAAAAACCCTAGTCCTGCTAGAGATGTTGGTAAAGCAAAAAAAGCCTCCTCTGCTTCAGTGACACCTGCACCAAGCATAGCTGGAAAGAATTGCTTCTTGATCTTCTTATTGAGTGGTGTAAAAGTGGTGGTCCAGCACATGCAGAATCATCAACATACCAGCTCGTTGATATTGTTCTCTGCAGAAGAGAGTTCACCAGTGGCATCATTGCTACAGCATATAGCAACATGGACAAAGGTCACCCTGCGTTACTCCCTCTCTGCTGTAAAGGAATTCCTCAGAATCTTGTAACAGCAACACAGCAAAACCTCTGTATGTGTTGAAAAGAAACCTACTGCATCTAGGCCATAGTATTCTTGCATTCCACAGAGTAAAACTGGTACACAGGGGAAGGGGGACCTTACGCATCCCGCGCGTGAGTCAGTTATGGAAGCCGATTTTTTAATTGGAAGACCTAGTTTTTTTGTGCACATTATAGTTGTTCGATGTACTAGCTATATGTTTCTCTCGTGGGCAAGTAGTAAATCGTAATGGCACTTGTCCTTCAATTTGTCTCGGAGGGTAAAAACCAGTCCTATGGGACACTACAGTGCCTACATGTTGCTACATTACCTATGAGCAGTTGTAGTCATGTCTCAGACGAAACTCTCTAAATCAGTAGCCTTCAAAAATGCATGTGCATGTGCGGAATAGATCAAAATTGCATAGCTGGGCATATGTGGAATAGATTTCCATGTGGAGGGAGACACGAACCTTGATTGGGTGTCAGTATGTGTACCATCATTATTAGAGAGTGCCATTGTGTTTAATACATGTGTAACAGTGTGTATGTGTGTGTGCATGCAATGTATGTCCATAGGGCCAATCCTATGGACACAACATGTATACCTATGTACAAAATGGATGAATTTCAATTCCTCTTTATTGATAAAGGAGTCATTGCAGGAAGAGGCTATAAGGAGTATGGC
Organism: Ephydatia muelleri; assembly: GCA_013339895.1. NCBI lineage: Eukaryota > Metazoa > Porifera > Demospongiae > Spongillida > Spongillidae > Ephydatia > Ephydatia muelleri. The sequence goes on from JABACO010000014.1 coordinate 2,807,596, forward strand.
TGGGAAGATTTGGAAAAAGGTAAGGCATTTAAGTTCCTCCAAGGTTAGAAAAAACATTTTCTAATACGTGATTGATACAGAACCGTTTCCATCAAAATCAACAACGCTCTCCGCCATAGCAAACCGAATGAATATTGTCATTGCGTCACGATTTTAATGTAATTCATTAAAAAAATTTACAAAAATGGCTACGTGTTTTGCTCTGTCGCACTTGAGAACGTTATTTGTATAGCAAAGTTACTCCTTAAGCCCAAGAATAGCATTTTTATGGTCGGTAGACCATATTCCAATATTTGTACAAACTTCTGTTCTGTATCAATTGCGTATTAGAAAATGTTTTTTCTAACCTTGGAGGAACCCTCAGGTATTATAATGCCTTAGCTTTTTCCCGGGTTTAAAAACCAACTCAGCCAATCGATTTCTACTATCAAGCTCTAGTTATACAGCGAATTTCGTATCAATCCATCTCAGTACTGGGCAGGGAGAAATCATTGAAAACCTTTTTTTGGTGTGGGACCACTAACTATTAATGTATCTTAACTATTGAAGTCAGTTAACTATTTTATTTTTTATATAGCATTGACCAATCATGGCAAAACATTTCTGTGCAATCAGATTTTCATTTCAACATTAGTATTGTTACAATACACAGGAGCAAACATAAAGGTGATGAAGAAAAAAAAAAAAGGTCAATTATCATGTTATCTACTGTAGGGTGAAGTCAAGTCCCACAGTTGGGGTATTGCGCCATTCCAGAAGAGCTAATGTATATATGGGTTCGAACGTTGCTTGAACCGCCGCTTTTCAAATTTAACTGCTGATTCTAGCTTCCCTTTTGATTGGCTATGATAGGGAGAGGAGACGGTGTGAACAAACTCCCATACCCTTGGTGGAATTCCTGTGATATATACTGAGGACCACCATCTATGGGCACCACCACTGGAACACCATGTCTCGCAAATTGCTGCTTAATGGCATTGATAACAGATTTTTTTCGCAATAATCTCTAGAGGCTTGTGGTCTGTCTCCACTACTGTTTTCAGATCTACTGGTTAAATTCACGACATGCAAAAACTATGGCCAGACGCTCTAGTTCTAGAGCCACATGCATAGTCCTTTTCACTGAGTGATTGGGACGCTGATGCCACAGGCTTGCCTTCTTGCAACAGAGTGGCTCCTATAGGCCCTCACTGCTAGTGTCGCATTGAATTACCACATGCAGGTTTGTTGACACCATAGAATTGAGGAGCTGTTCCTGACTGATGATACTCTTGAGAAGGTCAAATGCTGCCTGTTCGGTTAGTCCCCATATGAATTCTGCTTTCCCCTCTGTGAGGTGCCGTAACGGTTCACTGGCTTGGGACAACTTAGGTATAAGTCGTGCTAGATAGTTGCACATACCCAGAAAGCGTTTCACATCTGATGCTGAGGTAGGAACTGCCATCTATCCAGAAATGGCCCATACATACGCGATCATCCTGTTGTTTTTTTCCACATTGAATTTCAAACATACTCTAAAAATCGATTTGATTAGAATATGATGAAAAAAAACAAACACAATAAGCACCCTTGTACTAAAATCAAGACATTTAGATTATTTTCAACCACGCATAATTAGTAAAATTTATTCATAAATGCACATGTAACATTGATTTAAATCTGGTGTAATTTAATAGTAAAATAACGAAAGTCTACATTGATAATACAGCGTGCCAAAGCAGGTTGTGGCTACTGCGGTACGCCCACGCATATGTGCATGGATTAAAAATCAGTTAGTTGATAAATAAATCATGCAACGCATGCCAATAGGGATTGACCAAACATTCAGAAATCATGTGTGCACACAATATAACTGTTATGCCTCATGGCAGTGTGCAATGTGATCTATTCTTTTAAATTGTAAAGCTAATACCCTAACCTCAAGGTGAAAGCACATGTTGTTGAAAGTTCAGCAAGCTGAAGGACATCAAAAAGTATTTGGAACATCTGCTGAACTTAGTACCATCCCCACTGAGCTTTACACGTATCATTGTACTGCTCTGTTCTGAATGAAGCTTCACCTGATATGTAGATATAAGGTGGTCATTATTTAGTGCTCAGTTTCAGCTTACAAATTCAACAATCTGATTTACCAGCAGTTCGGTAAATGAACAATATACACCGCGGCATGGAGCAGGGACACGTTTGATCTCAGTTCTGAGTGACTTGTTCAGTGCAGTTCGCTCTTGCTTTACTTTATAAGAGCATGGTGGTGAAGGTAACACCATGGACACTGACGCTAAACTTGTCCATTAAGTATAGCACCTGTTTGATGAATGGCAATAACTCATTATGAATGCATATGTACATACCTAAAAGCCTAGCTTCTTCATGTGTACAAGACTAAAAATAGAAGGGTGTGTATGTGTGTGTGTGTGTTTGTGTGTGTGTTTGTGTGTGTGTTTTTTGTGTATGTTTTTGTTTGTGTGTGTTTGTGTTTGTATGTTTTTGTTTTTGTGCGTGTGTTTCTGCTTGACATGGACATGTTAGTGTTCATATATCTGTTCTTGACATGTTGAGGAAACTACTTTGTGTCTTTGTGTAGATAACGCAATGAGGGGGATGATGAAGGCGGATAAAGTGAATGTGCCTACAAGGTATGTATGTGTGTGCATATTTAAGTGTACACAATTTTAGAGGTTAGCATTAGGCTTGATCTGTATGAAGCTTTAGAGGTGAGTGGCTTGATTTTATACCTGTTAGATAGAATCTGTATGTGTGTGTGTATGTGTGTGTGTGCGATTGTATGTGTGTGTGTGTGTGTGTGTGTGTGTGTGTGTATCTGTGTGTATGTGTGTGCACTTTTGTATGTGATACCTGTACTTGGGGTGCTTTTGGTTTAACATTCATATCAATGGGAGGAGCTACATGTACTTACTGCTGCCTTATCTCTTATCTAAAGCAAGCTTTTTTGGAGGGGAGCAGAGAAGGTTCACTAGCCAAATGTCATCACATGTATGGACATATTAGTTTGCAGAATGTTCAAATCTGTTCCAGCCATGTGGAGGAAATTACTTTGTGTGTTATAGTGTAGATAACTCAATGAGTGGGCTGATAAAAGCAGATAAAGTGAATGTGACTGCATTGTATGTACATATACTGGGTTTGAGAAATAAAATACCCCTTTTCCCCATCAGGTTGTGAAACTCTTCCATTCCTGGCATCCATATATTTCACGTTTGTATTCACCAAAGTGTTAACATTTGGTGACTGAAACCTGAACCCGAACAATGTGTGGTGAAGATAACACAATATGTAAAATTAATGTATATGTATAAAATTGAGCGCATTAGTGGTACAGTAATGAATAGTACTGAAGAGGTAGGGAATGCCCCTCCCCCGCATCCCCCATTATACAGTATCATCAAGGCATGGAAGGGGGGGGTGTCAAAACGCATCCTAAACTTTAGGTCAGAGCAGTTATCGTAACACAGTAATATTATAAAAATGCTGAGATTTTCAACAGCATATGAGTACCACTTGAGCGCGTAGTTGCTAATCAGTATTGAAGGTTCCCGCGCAGTTGTCCCAGTTAATTGATTTTTGTGTACCAATATAATTAATGTTGTATCGTATCTGATTACAATTTAACTAAGAAAATGAAGGTCCTCTATCCCGAATTAAAGTAAAAGTTGTAAATTGATCCATAAAAGTTTAAATAAACAAATAAAGCAAGTTCATTTTGTTCCCGCTTTTTGCTTTGTTTGTTCAGTTACGCCACAAATGTGCACACACATACTCAGCACACATACCACAGCAGTCAGGCCCAGACAAGAAAAAGAAAAAAAACACATTAAAGTTGAAAAGGTGAATGCTACAGGTGGTTCACCCATCTACAGTAATGCCATATTGAATTCTTCATCTTGCATCCTTCTGTGATTCTTTCAGGCCACTTAATGGAGCAGATCATAATAGTGTGGAATACCCACAGGTTAATTAATACACTGGAATATGGTGAAAATGTATTTTTTTCTTTCATTCATCCTACAGCCAATCTAATAATGATTAAAACTAGTTATATTTCTAGGTTTTCTAACCCGGCCATGCTTATGCTTCATTCCCTAGGGATCTGAAGAGCCCTTCAAGGCACAACCATCCTCAAGATCAGCTGTACAAAAAGAAGACTTGTATTCTTTACCAGACAAGGTAAATGCTACAGGTGGTTCGCCCATCTACAGTAATGCCATATTGAATTCTTCATCCTGATCCACTGCATCTCTTTCAGCCCCACCAAATGAATGAAAGAAAAAATACATGTATTATATTTTCACCAGATTCTAGTGTATAATTAACGTGTAGGTATTCAACACTATGATCATGTGCTGCACCTACAGCCGATCCGATAATAATTAAAGCTAGTTAATAATATATTTTGTTCAGCTGTAACTAAATCACATTATAATGAGATTTCAAGTATATTTGGAAATGTACAAAATCATAATAAATTGGTGCACGCATTATGAATACTATAGGAATCTTCAGCGCAGACACCAACTCTGCAAGGGCGTCTTTCACCAGACTCTTTTGACTCCAAGCCACACTTGCTCCAAAGTACCTACGTACGAGAATATTGGGGCCTTGCCGTAACCAAAGGTTGGTTAGTACCTTGTGTATTTATTGAACATATAATAATGCACTTTACTGAAATGCTTCGTCATTTCTTTTATGTATGGATACGTTGAATACCGTTCTGTTAAGCTGATAATAGCTCTATAGGTACCTTTCGAGACAACTGCTATCGTACATGCAAGCAATGAATTTTGTGTTAAATATCATCAATGCTCATGATTCATGCATATGTGTATTCAACTATAAAGTCTTGTAACATGATCAATTTGGCCTGAAGCAAGAAAACGATCACTCACCAGTGATCATGATGGATGGCATAGATAGAACCTGCATGAACATCATTTCAAGACTGATTAGGAAATGTAGATTCCTGTTTTGATTGGGCGGTGTATCATGTCTATTTCAACTGAATGCGACACGTTTAGCGGAGCTCTCACCATGCAGTATACACAAAACTGGACGAGACAAGAATTCTGGACATTAAATTCATCTCCAATGCTGATCGACTCTCTTTAATTGTTTGCTGACAGAAACTACGCTAACAGAAAATTGACAACAATGATACACCGCCCAATCAAAACAGGAATCTACTTTTCGTAATCAGTCTTGAAATGATGTTTAGGATCTATCTATCCATCATGATCACTGGTGAGTGATCGTTTTCTTGCTTCAGGCCAAATTAATCATGTTACAAGTCACAACTGTGGTGGTGGAAGTAAAGCAGGGCATCATGCATGTAGTGTCAGCAAGTCTACACCTTAGGTGCTAAGCAGGCACATGACATGTGCACATACCTAGAAACATCTAGAATGATCTAGAAGACCATTATTCTATATAATGTGCATCTTCTGTTAAGATATCATTCTTGCTATACTGCTGAGCCAATTCCTGTGACTGGCTGTGCACAGTACATGAATACCTGCTCGGCACAAATATAATGACAACATCTACCTGTATACATAAAATACTCCACACATGCACATGAAGCACACACATCACACATGCACATAAGCAGCCTACATACTTAGTACTGACAAGAAATGTTGTATAATGCACATCAGGACACACCCAGAACGCATGCATAACAGACAAACAATAAAGCACATAACATAATCTGTATCATATGCGTTAATCAGTTCACCAACCGTTAGCATGTGCCATAAGTTAATTAAACGTCAGTCACTAATATCAGATGTTGCCCTATTCACACCAGCACCTGCTTACCAAGTTCTGTATTATTGTCACTTGCCTCATACTATTGAATTTCATTTCCCTGGTAAAGAATGAAGTTACAATAAAAAACAAATCAGGCATTCACCGTTTATATCTCCACCTCCATGTACTTGTATAGCAATGCATTATGCAAGGAGAACGGGGTGGGTGAGGGAAGGAACGAGACATGGGGAGGGAGAGGGGTGGGTGAGGGAGGAGAAGGAAATGAAAAGAAACAATGTGACCACAGTAAGATGGGTGAACATAGGTGCAACTAATATAATTAAGAATCACACCACCAGTACTACAAAACTTCACACATTCATGCTCTCATGCTCACATGCACTCTCCCATTATCCTCTCTGTATCAATTATAGCCACACAAACACATTACATGCTCAATCGACTGGCCACTATGGCTAAGGGAAGTGTTAGACATCATGATCATGTGCAATATGTTTTCTTTGTTCTGCTGCATGAGCTGCAGACCAAGCTGTCACACTCGCTTCAGATCAAATTTCGACATAGAGCGGTGATGTAACAATATGTTCCAGTGCAGCTGGCTTGCCTAATGAATCAGGGCATCAGCTGGTCATGTACTGCTCATCACTGATCCACCCCAACTTTCATCTCTGCCTGACAGGTAACATGTGCAAGGTGACAGTACTCTACCAAAACATCTCTAAATCTGTTGTGGCGTATATCCACATCACCACCATGTTTGCATGATGGCCGAGCTGGTCCAGTGAATGGTTAGGCAATACATGCATGTTGGTCCTTCAGCAACTCAGATGCCCAACCAACTTCAAATTCATTGGACTCAAGGGGTTGGTCAATGCCATCATCATATGCCTTCTAACCTATGGAGGTGTGGATCAAACCAGCTTACTAAAGCTGCCATAAAGTCATAGAAGAAGTAGAATGACTTGTGGTTCAACACATCCAACGTCTTCAATCTGATTGAGCAATTTACAGATGCTTTCACACCTTTAATTAAATCGAACCAAGATAGCACTGAAATTGTTGTCACCATTAGGGGCACCTACATGTATCATCTCGATGTTTTGTACACTGGAGCTATTCATTTCTGGTGGAAAAACACTTACTTTTGCGAGATAGCTCACACTGTTGTGCTGAGAAACAGTTCCAAAAGTGATCCTTGGCTAACTAAGATGGAGATGAGCTGCTTCATTACTTGTTAGGATCTACCACAGATATAGGCTATTGCAGCTTACAGCGCTCTCCCATACAACCTAGCTGAGTGGGAGGAGCACACACACACCCCCGTAGTGACAGCAACAAGCTTCTGTACATCCCGCGATGGTAATTGGACATGGTTACTGTCATATAATCTTATAGTAGACAGTGGTACATTAATAGTTGATATTGTTATCCACTGCATAACCTTAATATTTATGAATGGCACTCTTCCATCTGAAGCTTTGAGATTTTGAGATCAGTGGTTCTGCTGCTTCAGTGGCAGCCATTGATAATATCATCGCCTACAAACTGTTCAGAAGATCTCAACACTTTCTTATGCCACTGAGTTAAAGTAATGTTACAACTGCTGACTCATTTGGTGTTTGAAGTTCCTCCATCAGATGTAAATAAATTAACATTGAACTATTGTGTAAGTTCATTTATGCTGATGTGGCTTGGTGACACATTGGTGAAATATCACCTGCCAGGACAATTCCTCTTACTGCGATATCCCCTGTTACGCACTTACAGCCTATGTATAAAGTGATAAATAAATGATACTAAAAATCAGCTTGCATGAAAAAGGAATTAGTCTCAAGGAAGCTGCAAGAAATGAAGCATCACAGAACATTTTTAATGCACTTAAACGCAACTACACAAGGAGGCTCTGTATCAATTATCATCGTAATATATTTATCTGTGTGGCAGGATGCATTTAGATGTTATTATTAGTGCCAAAATTTGCTGATTGCCCAGAGAATGTAACAATGTCTACTGTCATTTGTGCCATGGTACTGTGAGGGGCATTCATGCTGCCAGCTGATATATTGTATTCTCCATCATACTTCTCCAAATCTCACCATCATAGCACCTTTGGAGGATTCCTGATTTGTGTAGCGTGGTTATTATCACGTGACTATTAAATATATCTGTATGAGGCGCATGTCTCGTGATTCATTGGATTTTGTGGTGTGTACTAATATTACGAGTGTGTGTAGACTCATTACATGGTGGCAGCGGCGGACAGAGATGGCTAACATTCGCCTAGAACCGCCTGAGCCGTTTGATTTCAAGACCCCGGACGAGTGGGAGAAATGGAGACGTCGTTTTGAGCAGTTTCGCGTGGCTTCTGGACTGTCGGGGGAGTCCGGGGAAAGGCAAGTCTGCACCCTCCTGTACTGCCTCGGGGAAGAGGCAGAGAATGTTCTTTCTTCTATGAACGCAACAGTTGAAGAAAGGGGAAGTTACGTTGCCGTGTTAAAAAAATTTAACGACTTTTTCAAAGTTCGAAATAACATCATTTTTGAAAGAGCGCGCTTTAACCGGCGGGCGCAAAGAGACGGAGAGTCTGTAGAACAGTACATCTCTGACCTTTACAGCCTCGCCGAGAATTGTGAATACGGGGCAATGAAGGACGAAATGATACGCGACCGACTGGTGGTGGGGCTACTTGACTGTGCACTCTCCGAACGCCTGCAGCTAGATCCTGAACTTACCTTGGAAAAGGCAAAGAGGGCAGCACGACAGAAAGAAGCTGTTAAAGAACAACAGCAGTCATTAAGAAGTGACCTGAAAGTACCGGGAACAACTGATGTAGACGTGGTTGGACAGCAGCGGAGAGAACAAGTAAGAGGCCCAAATACACACAGTACAGTGAATCTGCCCAATATAGGCAGAACCAGGTGCGGAAACTGTGGTCGTGGTCCTCATACTCGAGAAAACTGTCCTGCTAGACGTGTAGCTTGCCACTCTTGTGGCAAACAAGGGCACTTCAGTGCTCATTGTCGCTCCAAAGAAGTGCTGGCCCTATCAGTCCCTGGCTTCGAAGAAGATGTGCAATCAGCTGATCCAGTATTCCTTGGGACTCTGGGTAATAAAGGAACAAGTACGTGGACAGTTGATGTCGCCTCACATGGCAAACTTCTGAGATTCAAGATTGATACTGGAGCAGAAGTCACAGCAATTTCAGAAACAACGTATGAGTCTTTGGGGAAAACACAACTCCTGAGGAAATGCGCTAAAACATTGTACGGACCTTCCGCAGAACCCCTACATATTCTAGGAGTTCTCCAAATGGAGCTCAAATACTCTGGTCGTGTTTGCCATCAACCAGTGTACGTGATAAAAGGACTGAAGGGGAACCTGCTAGGGCTTCCTGCAATCCAGTCCCTGCAACTACTGTCCAGAATTAACAGTATTGACGACTATAGCACAAACATCTACCGACAGTTCCCAAACCTCTTCCGTGGTCTTGGTATTTATGATGACCCATATCACATTAAGTTGAAACCAAATGCAACTCCCCATTGCGTCTACACAGCCAGAAACATCCCTATTCCCTATTTTGAGAAAGTTAAGTTGGAGCTTACCAAAATGGAATCTTCTGGTGTTATCTCTCAAGTCGACGTGCCTACGGAATGGTGTGCTGCCATGGTTGCTGTGCCTAAAAAAACGGGTAGTCTAAGGATCTGTGTAGATCTCAGACCACTGAATGAGTGTGTCCTGCGCGAAGTTCACCCTCTTCCAAAGGTGGATGTTACTTTGGCTTCACTCTCTGGAGCACAGGTGTTTTCCAAACTTGATGCCAATAGTGGATTTTGGCAAATACCACTGAGCGAGGAGTCACGACTCCTAACAACGTTCATTACACCATTTGGGCGGTATTGCTTCAATAAACTCCCATTCGGCATTGCAAGCGCCCCCGAACACTTTCAGAAGGTAACAAGGTACTAAGTGGCTTGGACGGCATAGTTTGTCAGATGGATGATACTCTGGTGTTTGGGAAATCCCAAGAAGAACATGACAAGAGGCTACTTACAACACTTAGTCGTATACAATCTGCCGGTCTAACGTTGAACAAGGAGAAATGCTTGTTCTCCAAACGTACAATTACCTTTCTGGGCCATGTTATTGACAGTTCTGGTGTTTCGCCTGATCCTGAGAAGATTGCAGCCATCAAAGATATGCCTCCACCAAAAAACATCTCTGATCTAAGACGTTTCATGGGAATGGTGACTCAACTTGGGAAGTTTACACCAAATCTGGCAGAGTTGAGCCAACCATTACGAGAGCTACTTAGTACAAAACGGTGCTGGTGTTGGGGACCTGACCAAGTTGAATCGTTTACAAATATCAAAACAGAACTGACCAAACCAGCTGTACTTGCGTTTTACAATCCTGCAAATGAGACCAAAGTGTCAGCGGATGCCTCTTCGCATGGTCTCGGAGCCGTCCTTCTACAGATGGAAGCCAATGCATGGAAGCCAGTAGCGTTTGCTTCTCGTTCTATGTCATCAACCGAAGTGAGATACGCACAGATTGAGAAAGAAGCACTTGCGACCACATGGGCATGTGAAAGATTTAGAGATTACTTAGTTGGGAAACGGTTTTGCATTGAGACGGACCATAAACCCCTAGTGCCACTCTTGAGTTCAACACATCTTGACAACCTCCCACCTCGAGTTCTTCGTTTTCGGCTTCGTCTGATGCGTTTCGACTACAGCATTGTCCACGTTCCAGGGAAACTCTTGTATACTGCAGACACTCTCTCACGTGCACCAACGACATTACCAGATGCTGACTCGAATGCACTTCAAGATGAGGTAGAAGGGTTTGTGTCAAATGTGACCAAATGCTTACCAGCAACAGAAGGCAAGCTGCAGACCTATCGTGTGTTTCAAGCCTCGGATCCAGAGTGTGTACAAATTATGAAGTATTGCCGGTTTGGCTGGCCTGAGAAACACTGCATATCGGATGGTACCAAGCCGTACTGGGTACACAGAGGATTGTTGACAATACAAGATGGTCTGTTACTATTTGGGAGTCGCATCGTTGTTCCAAGGGCTTGCCGTAGAGAAACACTTGACAAAATTCATAGTGGACACCTTGGAATTCAAAGATGTAAACTAAGGGTGCAGCAGTCTGTTTGGTGGCCTGGTGTTTCTAAAGAAATTGAGTCCTTAGTGAAACACTGTCGTATCTGTGCTAGAACCACAACTACTCATAAAGAGCCCATGATTGTATCCCAACCTCCGGACTATCCCTGGCAAAAGGTCGGGTCAGATCTTTTTGAGTTCAAAGGACACTCCTACATCGTCTTGGTAGATTATTTCTCCAGATTCCTAGAAGTAATCAAGTTAACAGCAACAACTACATCAGCAATTATCAGCATTATGAAGGCTGTATTTTCTAGACATGGAATTCCAGAGTTGTTGATAAGTGATAATGGCCCACAATACCAGTCACATGAGATGAAACAATTTAGCCAGGCGTATGGGTTCGTGCATGTGACTAGCAGTCCTCATTATCCCCAAAGCAACGGAGAGGCAGAACGTGCAGTTCAAACAGCTAAACGACTTCTTGGACGATCCGAAGATCCCTTTTTAGCAGTCCTGAGCTACAATGCCACCCCAATGCCTTGGTGTAATCTCTCTCCATCGGAACTGTTGATGGGGAGAAAACTTCGAAGCACAATCCCACAGACAACCACAGTCCTTATTCCAGGATGGCCCTACCTAAAGGAGTTCAAGGTGAAAAACAGGTGTCTGAAAGAGAAGCAGAAAATCTATTACGACCAGCGGCACCAGACACGTTCAAAAACACCATTGGAGGATGGTACAGAGGTATGGGTATCAAAAGATGGGGACAAGATACCAGGCACTGTCACAGCACCCGCCTCCACACCGAGATCATATTTAGTGCAAACCCCTGCAGGTCAGTTGAGAAGGAACAGATCTCACCTCACAGAAATCCCTTCACTCGAGGATGCTGAGGAGGCCTCAACTGAGGACCAGCCTTCTGAACCTGACGAGACAGAACCTGTACCACAGGCACCACCCAGGAGCCCTATCATGACACGCACTAGAACTGGAACAGTTATCAGACCTCCACTTCGATTCTAGGAGGGGAGGTGTAGTGTGGTTATTATCACGTGACTATTAAATATATCTGTATGAGGCGCATGTCTCGTGATTCATTGGATTTTGTGGTGTGTACTAATATTACGAGTGTGTGTAGACTCATTACAATTTGCATCTTATATTTTGACTTGCCAAAAATTTTCACAACATATATGGAAGTCATGCTCACTTATCCAATAGAGAATTCATTAACTTTAATTTGTGCTGTTTGGAATGATCTTCTCTGCATGTTTGCGATTGTCAGCCTTCTCTCGAATTGCTCTATGTTTATCAATAGTTGCAAAATGTTTTGTTCCTCCTCATTTTCAGCTAGAGACTCAAGTACATCTCAGCAGTAGAGGGCTTTGGTTCTCCTTCAACTGCAGATTCGAGGTTCTTGCTTATTTTTCAGCGTGTTAGTTACTTAATGGGACGACTTCTCATCGTCGATTTGTTTACAAGTTGAGATTTTACGCGATTGACTATGGAAGGAGATATTTTTGTACTACATATACAGTGAACTTTTCCCGTTGGAGCGAAACGCTCGAGAGTGCTGTAATCAGGAGCGTGTAGTCAGTGGCATAGCCAAGGGGGTTGGGCACGCGACGGCGGGAGGGGGTGGGGGGGTCCCCAGAACATTTTTCTGTTGCCGTTTAAAAATATTCTGGATATGCACATCTATATCCTATGTTAATTTACCTCATCATATTAATTCTTCTATACAAATCTGTCAACAACAGAAGCCCTTTATCACGTCACTTGCACGCGTACCGTACTCCCTTCGTATACTGAAATTTACAACTCGATTCTAGTCGAGGCTCGAACCCGCGTAATCAATTCATTACTTCAGGAGTGAGTGCTATTGGTAGGCAGCCCCGGATCCAGCATAGCCTTGGGGGGGGCGGCCGCCCCCCCCCCCCCCCCATCGCGTATGAAATGCCGCCCCCTGGCAGCTTTTGCCGCCGCCGCCCCCCCCCTTCCCGACGACAAAGATCTACAGATAACGTGTTGCGCCATACTTAAAAGTCCCGATAACTCAGTTGTACGGACAAATGTCAACGAAGCGGTGGAGCACGACAGGGCAGGTGCGGAGTGGACCCGTTTGCCGTGATGTTCCTTGTGTTCTAGTACAGAATGCGACTTGCCGACTGCCTCCCCCCCCGTCGTAAGCGGACTGCACCCCCCCCTCCCCCCCCCGTCGTAAGCGGACTGCACCCCCCCCCCCCCCCCCCCCCCCCCCCCCGTCGTAAGCGGACTGCACCCCCCCCCCCCCCCCCTCCCCCGTAAGCGGACTGCACCCCCCTCCTCCGTTCAAACAGCTTCGCATACATTGCCGCCCCTCTGGTAAACCGCCCCCCCCATAACAAATTCCTGGATCCGGGGCTGTTGGTAGGGCCTAAGCACTACCAGGCCTACCGTAGCTACGCCACTGGTGTAGTGCTACATCTGAAGGGAAACAAGGATCCCTATGCTTCGTTTCGACACTTGGAAAAGAAAACCCGCTTTGTTTTTCTTGATATACCACCTTGGAGACAGTGGTTGCCACACGTAATTTCTATGTACTAAACCAATTTAGTGTCTGCAATAACTAAATTGCTATAAACAATAATAATTTGTTACATACCGGTACATGCATTGTGCCATATCTAGTAATACTTGCTGGAGATACCAATACCAGTACAGTATTAGAATGTAAAATATATACACTGTCATTGGCCATAGTCAATATTCGAGTGGCTTATGATGTCAGAGGTCATGCCTCTGGTGCTTTGTTAAGAATTATGATATGCACTCTTTTTTTACACATACCATCAATGCCCAAGTGCACAGTTCTACCTAATTGACACTGATTGAGCTTATATTTGAGCATGCAACCACCACAATCAATAGACAGACAGATATCGAATATATTGATTGATGAAGATGATCTTAAGCTTGATGACAGTGCTGATAAAGAGGGCATCGAAATTGCTTCTGAGATTTGTGATACTGATTCAAATCTATCGTGCATGGTCACAAAGATGCTCACGTGATAGCAGTGATTGTATTAGTGGAGCTGATTAACTAGACCTTATAGAGATGATGATGGTGATGAGACAGGTCTGGAATCCTTGGGATTGACTCCTTGTTGATTCAAATCTATCCTGCATGGTCACAAAGATGAGAGTGCCCCAAGGAACCACCAGTGTGTAAGGCAGACAGTCTTGTACACGTCCTTGGTGCAAGATCAGCTGTGTATGAATGCACCTCTCTACCCACTCAGGCCGACTTTTTCCAAGAGCAATCGCGTATTTCTGACGCAACCATTTGCCACTGAGCTGCATGGCTTTCCATGATGAGACGTAGTTCTGGCCAGTTGGTACAATAATGTTACCCTATTGACTTCCCCGTTACGTAAAATATCACCATTGTGCCATCTAACATCAACGTCCAAACCAACAGGATTAATATCATTATATAATATTAGTGCGCACTTCAGCATTCAAAATTCGATATCGTACCATGAATGCTGCGATAAATGTAACCGAGAATGTAACACTGATTCTTTCGCTCCATCAATGACTCGAGATTGACTAATTATTCAATGGCAAAACTGATGCAAGTGTAATTAAGCTTGATGGTACTGAATTAATGGAATCCCGAGGCCGTGCACTCGATACCCTACCGTTAGGCTAAACTCAGTAGCTACAAAAAAAATAAATAAATAATAAAATATAAATAAATAAATAAATAAAATAAAAAATAGCTACGACAAACTTTTTGTTGATAATGAAAAATTTGCTGGGAATGAAGCGCTTAGCGTCCAATAGTGAAAAGGACCAAAAAAAAAACGATTGGCCACTATGAAACAAAATACAATAAATTCTATAAGACATATATGTATGATTCTGCAAAACCATGATATGCATCCTACATCCTACTTTAATACAGGATGCAGTGCACATAACAGCACTAATCTATTCTGCCGCTGCATGCCATTGTTTCTATAACTACATAAGGTCATAAGGAAGCATGGCTAATGTGAGGAGACTGGTGACATGTCACTCCGCATTGCCTTCCATCTCGGGAAGCACTTCGTACGCTCCATTAGTACTGTCCCTGATCCGTTCTCTGTTCTTTGAATACACGACCTTATCATGCTGCACTACCTCCTGTTGCTCTTGTTTTGCACAGAGGTGCAATCTTCGAATGCACATAAGACCAACAGTGACCACAGCAACAATGATGATTATGACCACCAGAAAAACGACCAGGCTGATGATGACAGTGGAGGAGACAGAACTGAGGGGTAAAGCAGGGTCTGCAAGAAAGTGCATCGTAAAATTATGGCATGCATACTATACACAAGCTGCATTCACACAAGTAATATTTACCAATAGTGTCATGCATTTAAATGTTATTGAAGGGAGAGGAGGATGATGGCAAAGCACCTAACTAATGCAGCATGTTTCTTCTAGATGCATGCATTATGAAATGAGTTCTTGGCCCCAGTGGCACTGGAAATGTGGTGGGACTCAGCTGTGTGAGGATGGGAATAGAGAGTGGCCAATATACACCAGCTGTCTCAAATGAAACGGGTGTAGAGGTAGGGTAGGCATGTGAGGTGAGACAGCTGCATTTCTTGATGTTATGTGGGCAACTGCACCAACTGCTATTACTGATGCACTCTCGATCTGCATAGGACAGGGAAAAATGTTGCATCCTAAACCTGAAGTCAGCTAGTTTTCCAGGGAACATGGTAATTCCATCCTGACTCCAGCCATGAAGGAGTGTTGACAGAAGACAGTGCCTGAGAATGCCATTGTTTAGCATTGCATGACAATAGGGAACACTTGTATTAAAAAGACAACCGAGTCCATGCATGCCAATAGTGCTCTTTGCAAAGACCAATTATGATACAGATAGTGCCATTATCCATGTGGAGGCCCACGGGACCTGCAAGGTGGATGAGCAGCCTGACACCAGAATCCTGCTTGGAGGCATAGTCTAGCTCTTAAGAGGCATCAGGGACAACGCATGCCCAGTAGCCAGCTGCAGAAGCTGCATGAATCCTTCAGGAGGTCCCAGAACTTTTGCTGATCGGAAAGAAATCAAGATAGCGGTGGGAGAGTGGGAGTTTCTTTGATGCAGTTGAGGATCGACATATCCAGAAATGCGCGGTCAAAGCGAATTGACAGTTTGTAAATTCGCGTATACTTCCGGATAACTCCCATAGAAAATGAACGGCTGTTTATTAACTTGATTGTTAATTAATAACGTAATAGGGTAAAACTTTTGTGGCTATCAATATTGCTTCAGGTACGTGCGATCTTGATTTAGCTGAACAAAAAACAACTGCTTTGTATTGAAAATTGTTATAGTTTTTGTGAAAACAGCACTTTCCATAAGAGATGTATGGAAAATCAACTTTTTCACACCTAATTAATGTATTCTGCAGCTCATATTTCTTACACCTGTTTAGATTCAGATTTTGTGGGCCCCCAGAATAAGAGATCATGCAGTTGTATTATTTTTAGAGGTATTTTAAAAAATTTACCTAGTATAGATTTTGGCCATTTGAATTTTAAATTGTTTTGGGTCACAGGGACTAGGATTCAATTAGCGCCATCTTGTTGAGTGTTTTTAATGTAGCTTCCATGGATACGGATATTTTATGGCTACATGCAACACAATTAATTAACAGATACGTTAGCATATATATGTAAGGTTACTTAGCTTATACGTATATACGCTATAGTTAAGTTACTGAGTACTAGCTTAAGCTTTAGTATAACTGGCTCGAGCTCGAGTCCAGGACATCTATTCGATATTCGCCGGCTGTACCAGGGACTACTAACTACTAGCATTAGTCGTTGGCTGTACCAAGTGAGAGTATACATGTAAGTGTATTCGTCCACTTCTTCGTGTGCGCGTGTTCTGTGCGTGCGTGTGTATGTATGCATGTGAGTGCGCACGCGTGTATGTGTGTGTGTGCACGCGCAGATTGTGTATCTCTTGTGTAAGTGGCTATGAATCTTTCCTCTCTCCCTCTCAGTCTGCATGCTGTGTGTGCGTGTGTGTGTGTGTGTGTATATGTATGTATGCATTTATGTATGTATGTATGTATGTATGTATGTATGTATGTATGTATGTATGTATGTATGTATGTATGTATGTATGTATGTATGTATGTATGTATGTATGTATGTATGTATGTATGTATGTATGTATGTATGTATGTATGTATGTATGTATGTATGTATGTATGTATGAATGTATGTGTATGTATGTATGTATGTATGTATGTATGAATGTATGTGTATGTATGCATGTATGTATGTATGATGCATGTATATGTATGTGTGATGTGTATGCATGCTTGTGTATAAGTTTTGGTTTGAAAAAGCTCATTGGGACCATGCATGGGAAATACAACCATCCCAAATGTGTGGATAAACAACACAACATTCGTACTATTTTGAATGCATCAGATGGAGAGACAACAATTGGCATCCAGTATGAAAGTGGGAGAGTGGTAATAAGTACATTTAACTCGTACTGGTACTATCTCTGCAGCCACTCCCTCAGTTGTAAAATACTATGGACAAAATTTCTACAATTCAGGAGCCCTTTGCTTGAATGCAAAACTAAGTTGTTTGTGAAGCCAGAACAGAGTAAGTCTATGAGCTGTGTGTGTTGTTAGTGTGTGTGTGTATGCGTGCGTGTGTTTGTGTGTGTGTGTGTGTGTGTGTGTGTGTGTGTGTGTGTGTGTGTGTGTGTGTGTGTGTGTGTGTGTGTGTGTGTGTGTGTGTGTGTGTGTGTGTGTGTGTGTGTGTGTGTGTGTGTGTGTGTGTGTGTGTGTGTGTGTGTGTGTGTGTGTGTGTGTGTGTGTGTGTGTGTGTGTGTGTGTGTGTGTGTGTGTGTTACTTACAAGTTTGTACTAGTATACACCTATTCATTATGTGCTACATGTAGACCTTACAATTGTGTGCTATGTAAACTGTGATTAGCCTAATCTGATGTTAGACTGCCTGGGGTACATGTACATGTAGCAGTTTTCTCTGAGAACAGTAGGTATGTATGTAGGTACATGTAGGTCCAGGGTAGGCCTATGTAGGTACATGTACATGTACATGTAGGTCCAGGATAGGCCTATATACATGTAGGTCCAGGTACTAGTATAGGCCTATGTACAGTTATGTACATTGTAGGTCCAGGGTGGTACAGGTGGTGATGAACACGTAGGCAAAGATGAGGAGAGTGAAGATGAGGATAACTATTCAGATGGAATTGAAGTGGACTACAACACCTGGACCCTTGCTCAAGTACATACATGTACTGAATTACAATTGTATGGCCCTTGAAAATAATATTAGGTCCATTGTATGCTTTGTAAACTGTGGTTAGCTAATCTGATGTTAGGCTGCCTGGTAGGTGTTGTGAACTCCCAGAACAAACTGTGTACCTGTACAGGTGTCCACGAAAGAACGCAATCTATCAAATGTTATTCCCGTTCAAAAGCATTGCGTTCTTTCGTGGACACCCGGTATGTGTTAAAAGCACACACTATACATGTATAAGCACCTATATACAAACCACACATTGTGTGCAGCGATGGTGATGGCATGCATGGGAGCATTAGTCCTGATGCCATAAACTTCACAATCAAGTACATGATGGGAGGGGGGTGAGTGGCCTGATGCAAAGCCTTTGGCCTAGTGGTAGAGGCATTTTAGTCTGTTGCATAATGTCCTGGTACTTTGTTGTTCTAGGGTTCAATAAGAGAGCTCTGTTTTAAAAGTCTGTTTGGGACTGTTTCTATGGAGATGAGACGACATGACAATCCTGTATCTATTTTTTTGTACTGGTGAAGAACAGCAGGGTCCAGGAACCCAATGTTGAGACTGACCATCTGGAGTCATACACCTCAGGCTCAGCGAATTTACTCAAGAATCAGAGTTTTGACCCTAGGTTCCAACCTACCAGGCAAGATGTCTGCTGGTCCGGAGGGCTGCACTTCTTCATCAAGTGGTCCAAAACCAACCAGATGGGCAGGTGTGTTGAGCGTACCAAAAGCAGGCACATGTGTCCAGTTCCAGCAATGGACTCAAGGCCTACAGAGAATGCTGTCACTGTTCCACTCACTCCTCACCCCTCTTCCACTTCAAAGATGGGAGAACACTCACATCTAAGAGCTTCCGCTCCACCTTTCTATCCCTGGTATGGTGGAGCTATGTGGCTACAATCCAGCCAAATACAACACCCACATTGGTGCAGTAGCTGCCAGAACAGGCCTTCCCACTGACACCATTTGGAACCTCGGAAGAGGTGAAGCAAAGCATACCAGACATACGTACGTTGGTGCAGCCACAGTACATGTAAACTAATTGCTAACTAGCAATAGCACAAATTGTGTATGTTTTAACTGCACATTACATGTATCTATGTTCACACAAACCACACACTGTGTGCAGAGACAGGGGTTGGGCCTGATGCCATAACATGGGAGGGGGTTTTGACCCTGATGCAGGGCTTTGGCCTAGTGGTAGACTGCTCAGCGCCCCGATGTGTAGACAAAGCTTTCCTTAATGTAAGTATATATTGTGATAGCGCTCTTCCATTGGCGAAGTCCCAGAGGGTGCTCCGCAGTTAAGCGCTTTATGTGTATTGATCGACGCTCCAGCCGCACACATGCAGACAAATATTGAAAATGCGGCACATGCAGACTTGATGTTAATCGATCTAGGTAAGACTGAGAAGCCTACGTAGGTCATAGCTGTATTGGAAATTGCTAATGAATCATTTTTTTCCCCCTGCGTGTAAGCGTATCAGCTTGCACGTGCCTAGCCTACGCGCTTCATTCATCGAGCTGCATGCAGGCTAAACGAACACTCTGAATAAACTTCAAGTGAAAACAACCCACTATATAGGTCAAAAGTGTCCATGACGACGTCTTGTATACAATAAATATAATAGCCTTCACCATAATGCATTAGCAGTGAGCTAGGGTGGGTGGGTGTCCCTCTAGCTGGCAGTCTAAACCTATGGGAATTGGGGGGAGGAGGCTAGGGAAAAGGTTTCCACTTAGCTACCTGGCTTGCTATTGGCTCAGATCATCAAAATCCAGCAGCCTTGTTAATCTTCAGCTGAATTAACTTATCGTACACATTTATTCACCATTAGACAATTATTGCCAATATTTATTGAATAATTTTGGCAGATGACGCAATGGCATACTTATATGAATAAATTATGCGCGGTAGAAATTAATTTTTGTCTTGATTTTAGTTAAAGAATGGTTAATGGAATAATTTTTTGAAGTGCATATATCATAATCAGACCGATTTATAGCACATTATAAACTTGTTTAAAATTCAATTTGAAATAAAAAGCAAGATGACCGCCTATGTATGGGCCATTTCTGGATATGACATGTGCTTGTGCGTACGAGGCAACAATTGCATGTCTAATGTTACGTGCTCGATATAATCCGGCTGCACCATGTATCTACAATTGTCCATTTTTTTTAACATGATTCACTTACGCCTGGACACCTACGAAAATCAAAAGACAGAGGACAATTACAGTATTATGGTATGTCACTAAGACCAAGCACCAGCAGAGGACAGTACAATGGATAGATTATTCATGCAGTAATATTTCATATATGTACCTGTGGAGTTATCAGAGACAGAGATGTTGGAGATGAGGTATAGACTACTGGGCTTGACCAGAGAGCCATTCATATGCCACTGGACATGGTCAGGAGGAGGGCTAGGTAACATCACTTGTACTGTCAGAGTAAGGTCGTCTCCCTTTTTTACTACCACTATAGTCTGCATGATAGGTACTGGGACCACACCTGAGAAAGGCAATAACAGTTTAAACACAGAGCTGTATGACATTTCATACAACAGCAAATGTTTTATGTTTAAATGCTAATGCAATGCCTATGAGCATAAAAAGACTTCTTGGTTAGTCCATTGTGCACATACATGTTCATATCATCACACAAGTGCATATTAAATATATGTGTATAGAAGTGTGTGTCTCTGACTGGATGTTTAGAATTGTCACTACACAAATAGCAATAACTTAATTTTCTCAGAAACTATAATACAGCATTACAAATCTGACCAAAGCCGGAAGTAACATTATGCAATAGAATAAAGCAAACTTGTATTGGTCTCATTTATCCACTCACGTGACACTACCACTCTCCACTGTCTCCACACTGAACTGGTTCCATTGGACACTGAACACTGGTACATCCCTGATTCGCTAACCAACAGACCATATATGGTCATGATGGAACCTCTCATCACCACACGTGGACCAGGGGACACCTCCTCCCCATTCCTGTACCACCTCACCACCAGGTTCACTCCACTGGCCTCACAGGTGAAGGAGACATTGGTGCCCACTAAGTTGTCCAAACTGTCTCCAGGACTGGATGTCACCACCAAGCTTGCCCTGGCTGGTCAGAAGAACAAAATGGCTAGCAATGCAGCCAATGACATCACTCACCTAGGACTGTTAGTGTTGCTGTGTAGCTTATCAAATTAGCACTGCTAAACACACGACAGGTTACCACTGTTCCACTGTCCACCAATGACACTGGACCACTTATAACCAAACATCCTTTGCAGTGGGACGGAAATGGTGGTGTGGATTGTAATGATGATCCAGGAGGTGCAGAGGTAATCCTGCAGTCCACAAAAACAAGTGAAGCATTGAAATCAGAAGGCACAATGGAGAACTGGACATTTGTATCTCCTTCAAAAGCAGTGACATCTTGCAGTGGTTTGTAGATGAACAGACCAGTCCCTGGAGAAGCTGGGGAGAGGATGGGACACACCTCCTTATATGTACTGAAAAGGAGAGGACTCACCAGTGATATTAAACCTATATCTTGTTGGACTGTCCACTGATAGCATTCCAAATACATTGGTTACTCTGCAGTGAAACACTCTCCGTGCAATGAAAGAGTCAATCCAAGTGACAACAAGGTATTGTCCACTATCCAGGTAGATAAAACGGTACTGATTATCGTCTATGATGTCATTGAAGTTATCCATCCAGATTATTGAAGGTGGAGGATTGGACAATGACACATTGCAGTAAAGAGCCACACTTTGATCGCTGAAAGGAAAATCTGGGATACCTAATGTGCTTTTGACACTATATGTGATATCCCTTCCCTCAGGAAATCCACCAAAGACTGTCAATAGAAGGATGCATAATTACTTGCTTCAACCTTTAAGTGCAAACTCAACTCACATGCGTAGTAGACAGTGGCTGTTTTGCTTCTGATGGTACCAAACTGAGCACTGCTAGCCCTACAGTGGTAAGGGATTCCCCCTCTGGAAGCATCCACCCCCTCCACCACAGAGGGTATGACCAGTGAGCCATTGACCACATGGCCATCAGAGACTAAGGCTGGAGGGTCCCCTCTGTACCACGTGATGGTGGGGGAGGGGTCACCTTGGGCAGCACACTTCAACACCAGGGATGTATTGTATACTACAGTATCCTGGGGCTCCTGGATGAAGTTAGGAGGCTGACCTGAGGAGGCATATGCCACCACTGGGGGAGGAGATAAAGTTAGAGATGAGAATTTCTTTAATTCAAACTCTAAATAATAATGAAATTAATTAACTGCATAAAAACAATGAATTTTTTTCTTTTTTATTTGGAACTGGATATTTATTTATTTATAATCATGCTTCAGTTCCAATGCAAACATGTATAAAACTCTATAGTATTATAATATGTTGCTATTTTTAAAAACATTGGCATGGTGCATGCAGAAAGCATTGGAGCATTATTTTGTTATCAGTGTGTGTTCATCTAGTTCTTTGAATAGGTCTAGCGTGTCACTTTCACTTTATTATGGATGATGTGCGTTCATGTCTGTTATTGAATGTAGACGATACTTAGTGTTTGCCGCGGGTAGTCACTTTCCGTTGTGTGGCCCAAACATTTCAGCGAGTATAGAAAACAGCACATGATTATAGAAACAGAGCCGAGCCCTACCTGTTTATGTCAATAGGTGGTAAGGGTACGGGAGGGATGCCAGGGATTTCCTATATACATTTCAAAATACTGGCGACATAATAGATCGTATTGGGTCACGACCCAAATTAATTGTTCACTTTTTTTTTTTTTTTTTCACATACATACAGTATAGGTTCTTAACACTCGTAAGTATCGTCTCACATTCAAGTTTAATTTCATTACTTTTGTACATTCATCTGAATACGTGAAAATAAACTCCCGTAATTGTTCATTCGCTACTGCATGTGGGGAATCTGGGTAGTATATACACTGCGGTGATGTACACTGCTATAGTCTACACGACAACCATTATGCACTGTCTATTACAGCACTACCCTACACGTGAATTGTACATCAATATATTATTATAAGCGAGATCACTAGTAATGTAAGTCGATTTTTATATTAGTTGTTTTTGTGCGTACATGTACATATAAAGTGTCGGGCTAAAGCCAGACCGGTCCAGCCAAGGTATATATACCTTTTACTTCTTTTACTTACACTGATACATGTACACGTATATGTTGTGCTGCATGTGGTTTGAATATCAGACTTATATTGTGATACTGTGAACGTGAGATCAATGGAAGTGGGGCCTACACTCTCAATGTAATGAATGGATAGACCAAACATGTGAAAAGCTTTCCTACAGCTCAGAGGGCATGGATTGAAAGGGTCGAGGTTTGTTTTGCATTGTAAAGTCTTGCGAACAGGAACACCACGAAAATTAATGGACGGATAGACGCATGCTCGTACTTAACTGACAGTCTTATATGGCAGGCGAGCATAAATGAGGACAACACTTAATTCTTTGGGGTTTTAAATCCACTGTCGAAAATCAGTCACGGACCTCAACACTATCAGCATGGGTCAGTTCTGATTTCAGTGTAATAAGCGTATTTAAAAGGATGTTGAAATTTCACTTTAGAATTCACATGGAAGAAGTACTGACTCCTCATCCTGTACAGAACCAATCGTTGGTTATGTTGGTTTTATTACATGCATGTTTGAGAAACGCGTGTCAGTTCTACAACTCAATATGATGATCAATTTCTTAGGAAGGTATTATCTATACATGCTGTACGAAACAGGAGCAATTACAATTCGCCAAACTCTATAAGAGAATAATAATGATCGAGCTAGCTGCTGCATTTCATATATTATCTCTGGGTTTTTTTAAAGGCTACGACAACTGAGGCACAAGAAATCTCACGCAAATCATATTTTGTGATCAACGTTCCGCGCCTGAACAGTATCAGGGATAGGAGTTTTGAAGCGGGACTGATTCGTTGCAACTGTCCTATGAAACCTTTCGTCAGGTGCGCAATATGCAAGACTGGAAGATAGACTCGTACGTGTGCGTACGTGTACAACTTACCGTTTTGTCCAATCAATGCAGCGCATAAGAGCACCAAGACACCCATTGATGCCGCACCAGGTACAGTGTAATGAGGCCCGAAAAGTTTAAGTCAATATTTATAGTGTGTGCGGATGGACTGAATCACCGCTACCGCTGTTGTGACGTATTTAGGCGTGATGTAATCTCAGTCCTAGACCTGTTTTGTCGTAGCAACGGATGGCTTACATAGTAAGATACTATAATTTTACATCGCACGTAACGTTTACGGAGTCACCAGTACCTAAGTGCCTAATTATACATTCATCGGCTTATGATCGTAAATACTCGACTCCTTCGATCCATAGATCTTCGATTACATACACTTCATTATTACTAAATAATGCTGTAAGACAACTTAATTGCAAATAGCGCATGCTAGGGAATAAAGACCAATTAATTGGAAAGAAAACAAAACAATTAAGCGCTACAGCAATGAAACAAAGCATAGCCACTTTCCTTAAAGTAATGTTACAACTGCTGACTCTTCTGGTATTTGAAGTTCCTCCACCAGATGATAATAAATCAACATTGAACTATTGTGTAAGTTCATTTATGCAGATGTGGCTAGGTGACACATTGGTGAAATATCACATGCTTAGCCTTGCCAAGACAACTCCTCTTACTGCAACATCCTGTGCACTTACAACTTATGTATAAGGTGATAGATAAAAGTAACTAAAAATCAGCTTGCATGAAAAAGGAATTAGTCTCAAGGAAGCTGCAAGAAATGAAGCACCACAGAACATTTTAATGCACTTAAATGCAACTACACAGGGAGGCTCTGTATCAATTATTGTAATATATTTATCTGTGTGGCAGATGCATTTAGAAAATATCATGTTATAGTTTAATGTTAGTGCCAAAATTTTATGAATTTGCTGATTGCCCAGAGAATGTACCAATGTCTACTGTCATTTGTGCCATGGCACTGTGAGGGGCATTCATGCTGCCAGCTGATGTGTTGCATTCTCCATCATACTTCTCCAAATCTCACCATCACAGCACCTCTGGAGGATTCCTGATTAGCATCGAAGGCGATGTAATTATGTTTTGACTTGCCAAAAATTTTCACAACAATACATGGAAGTCACAAAAATTCAGTGTATGCTCACTTATCCAGTACAGAATTCATTAACTTTAATTTGTGCTGTTTGGAATGATCTTCTCCGCATGTTTACGATATTTAATGTCAGCCTTCTCTCGAAATGCTCTATGTTTATCAATAGTCGCAAAATGTTTTGTTCCTCCTCATTTTCAGAGAAGTGCATCTCAGCAGCAGAGGGCTCTAGTTCTCCTTAAACTGCAGATTCGAGGTTCTTGCTTTTTTGTCAGCGTGTTAGTTAATCAATGGGATGACTTCTCATCGTCGATGTATATACACGTTGAGCTTTTAAGTGATTGACTATGGAAGGAGATATTTTTGGACTACTGAGTATAGTAATACAGTCAACATTTCCCGCTGGAGCGAAACGCTCGAGACTGCTGTAATCAGGAGCGTGTAGTCAGTGGCATAGCCAAGGGAGTATTGATGGTTGTGCACGCGAGAGCGGGCGGGGGTGGAGGGTGGGAGGGGGGGGGGGGGGGGGGTCCCTGAACATTTTTTCTGTTGCCATTTAAAAAATATTCTGGTAGGTACCGGCATATTTCACATACGAGTACCGAAAAATTGGTGATCCAATTATAAAGTAAAAATTGTGACGCGGGTTCCAAATTGTTCAGGTGCATTATATTCGAGTGAAAGCTGGTTTGTGTTCGTTTAATCGCTGTTGTGGACTGCTATTATACAGCTCTGGTTTATTTGAAACGTTTTGTTCAACATTTCTGGCGCGTAGAAAAAATATATACCTTTTAGGTTTGGTACAACTTTTGTGTGTTAAAAGGTACCGGGAGGTACTTCCCAGGTCTTAATCTATATGGATTTCAAATTTCACGAACTTTGGTTGATGCCCAAGGTGTCATCGAACAGCCTATGTGTTTAAATATGGCACGTGCTATGCATGAAGCCAACTTACGTCAAACGTTATTAGGTGGTTAAGCACTGCCTGTATAACATTGTGTTGCAACTTTTTAAGAACATTTCTTACCTTTGAGTACCTTATAGCGTTAACAAAGTTTAACTCTAAACAAAGACTACCATTATTTTTCAGGTACTGTAAAAAGTAGTATTTATAAACGCAGTTTTGCTATAAATCTACGTACTATGAAAATACCATAATTTTTGGCCGACGCCCAAGGCATACCCAGGTTGTGACTCGTCCCCAGATAACATCTGTGGAGGGACATCATTTTAATGAAGTTCATATCAGTATTGCAACAGTTCCTCCCACTTCCTATAGCTATGTGCTACAATTAGGTACACTAGCTGGGGTACAACAGATAATAATGCTTTCCATATTCAGACCTGTTTTAGTGTTATTGTAAGTTGATATGCTGAATATCACAAACTTGACCCAATACAAACCAAACTTAACCCTAACCATAAATACAAACCAAGTCAACTATTATTCACCATCTGAAGAACATCCTTACTGAGTATCAGTGAACCATTGTGTAGTTCAGAGTCTTCAATCATCACTTGACATTGAACTGCTAGATCTCAAATGCAATGTGCACCCTCAAGATGGGATTGCCAAAAGGCAGATCTACTAAAGGTATAGAGTATAATATTCTGTTGTTGTGCAGTTAATTTTATGTATGCTATGACAAAGATGCGCTTGAAACAAGGTAAAGGTGACCCAGGAGGATTTAACAATATTTGAGGCAAGAAAATATCAAGCCTGGAATCATTGTGCGCAATCTAGGAAACCGATTCCATATTGTATTCCATCTGGCAGGTGTGTTATACTATTTAAGAGAAAAACTTAGCTCTCTCCTATTGCCTCTCACATACTCATGCACCCTACCCACTCCCATGACAACACATGGTGTAGCGTCGGCTGTGCACGACACCTAACATAGACAATTGACGAATACAACCAACACTTCACAAGGACATACAAGCACACGCGCAGAGCAGGGACCAACTACCTATATCTAAATTTAAATTTTTGCGTAATTTATTTAGAGCGGTGGGCCCACACCAGCTCAGGGAAAAAAACCTCACTTAGTGAGGGAAAAAACCACACATACTGCTCTGAACACCTGAGTTTCATTGCCCGGAATCTTCCACTTTTATCTGTGTGGTCATGATGTCAAGGAGCAACCTGCTACCGGTAGGACAAAAACACTTGAAAAAATATACACATGTTGAAATATCCCGGTGTCGCGTGCACTGAGACCTAGACTGACCAATCTTCCCATTCCCAAGGCTAATATACCCTCCACAACGTGGCCATGCTCACATGCCTCACACCTACATCATATGTATCCAATTGCAATCGGAGAGAGCATAGTTTCTGTCTAATTCACTACGTTCAAACGACATAAACGTTTATATACTTCATGTCGTAATACTACTTGCTCGCGATCAGCATTACAGAAGGACTTAATAAATGACAAACTATTATTGCAATTGAAAGCACTTGGTATTATTGGAAAATTAGTGACTGGGCCTTGGATGAAACAGCTGTATGGAAATCCAGGCATCACTAACCTTGATACTATTTCATACATTAAGACATGTTTACAATACCTAAAATCATTAAAGGATTGCCCATTACTTGTCTTAACAACATGATATATTTGGAATAGAGTTGGACAAAGAGACAGATGTTATACTGCAGTGTTTACAAAGTAATTTTAACTTAATGAATGCACTAGAGAAAGCAAGCTTGAATGAAATTTTGTTCCGACTTAGAACTGGTATCATAGAAGTAATTGAATGACAAATGTATGATTACATCGAGGGTAATCAATCCATGAAACATCATCTCCATCTCCATCTTCTTGACTGCTTCCTCGTTTCCAATAAGTAGCATGCAGTTACCTTATACATTAGATAAATTTACTGCTACAATTTTACCTTGGTAGAATACATTTTTTTCGTTAAATGTAAATGTTCAAAGTTAGTGAAATTGATGCATAACACTATTCTATGCTTCTTATGTGTGTGCAAGACTTGTCAAAAAATTTGGTGTCATTATATAATAGATTGTAGTTGCTATAGCGAAGAGAACAAAAACGTCACAATTTTTTATGCGCTACCGCATGAAATACCATTGCCGCAAAATCCAATGTTTGGATCGCTATAATGCCACGTTTCACATATCGTTTTAATTCATTTAATTTGCTCTTTAAGGCAACACCAAACTTAGTGCAAAATATTGCGTTTGAAAAATATATACCCGTACCTAATTCTGGATATGCACATCTATATCCTATGTTACAACAGTGAATTTACCTCATCATATTGATTCTTCTATATATTTTTTCGCAAATCTGTCAACAACAGAAGCCCTTTATCAAGTCACACGCACGCGTGCCGTACTCCCTTCGTATACAGAAATTTACAACTCGACTCGAGTCGAGGCTCGAGCCCGCGCTAGTGTTGTTAATCAATTCGTTACTTCAGGAGTGAGTGCTATTGGTAGCCTAGGGCACTACCAGGCCTACCGTAGCTACGCCACTGGTGTAGTGCTACATCTGAAGAGAAACAAGGATCCCGATGCTTCGTTTCGGCACTTGGGAAAGAAAACCCGCTTTGCTTTTCTTGATATGCCACCTTGGAGACAGTGGTTGCCACACATAATTTCTAAGTACTAAACCAATATAGTGTCTGCAATAACTAAATCAGTTGCCATAAAAAATAATAATTTGTTACATACCGGTACATGCATTGTGCCATATCTAGTAATACTTGCTGGAGATACCAATACCAGTATAGTATTTGAATGTAACATATAGTGTCAATGGCCATAGTCAATATTTGAGTGGCTTATGATGTCAGAGGTCACACCTCTGGTGTATGATATGCACTCTTTTTATTATTTCTATTCACAAACCAGAGGGGCTGGAATCCTTTGGCATGGCTCCATATTGATTCAAATCTATCCTGCATGGTCACAAAGATGTCAGAACCACCAGTGTGCAAGGCAGACCGTCTTGTACACGTCCTTGGTGCAAGATCAGCTGTGTATGAATGCACCTCTCTACCCACTCAGGCAGTATTTGCAATTGCGTATTTCTTACGCAACTTTTCTTAAAAAAAGTCTGAATTTGCCACTGAGTTGCATGGCTTTCCATGATGATAGACGAAGTTCTGGCCGGTTGGTACAATAATGTTACCCTATTGACTTCCCCGTTACGAAAATATCACCATTGTAGCATCTATCATCGACGTCCAAACCAACAGGATTAATATCATTATAATATTAGTGCGCACTTCAGCATTCAAAATTCAATATCATTCCAAGAATGCTGCGATAAATGTAACTCTAGCTAGATTAAACCAGAAAATGTGTAACCGAGAATTTAACTCTGACCCTTACACTGACTTTAGATGGACTACTTATTCAATGGTAAAACTAATGCTAGTGTAATTAAGCTTGATGGTACTGAATTAATGAAATCCAAGAGAGCCGCGCACTCCATACCCTACCGTTAGGCTGAACTCAGTATCTACGAAACAACTGAACAAAAAAAAAAAGAAAGAAAAAAAAAGGTATACGTCAAACTTTTTGGTGGTTTAATACAAATTCGCACTGAGAATAAAGCGCTTAGCATTCAACAATAAACAAGACAAGGCACCACAATTGCCCACTATGAAACAAAATACAATAAATTCTACAAGACATATGACTCTGCACAGTCCATAATATGCATTCTACATCCTATGTTAATATAGGAAGCCGTGCACATAACAGCACTAATCTATTCTGCTGCTGCATGCCATTGTTTCTGTAACTACATAATCTCATAGGAAGCATGGCTAATGTGAGGAGACTTCACTTGACTGGTGACATGTCACTCCATATGCAGCATTGCCTTCCATCTTGGGAACAACTTCATATGCTTCATTAGTACTGATCCTGATCTGTTCTCTGCCCTTTGAATACTTGACCTCGTCATACACTACCTCCTGTTGCTCTTGTTTTGCACAGAGGTGCAATCTTCGAATGCACATCAGACCAACAGTGACCACAGCAACAATGATGATTATGACCACCAGAAAAACGACCAGGCTGATGATGACAGTGGAGAAGTCAGAATTGAGGGGTGAAGCAGGGTCTGCAAGAAAGTACATCGTAAAATTATAGCATGCATGCTATATATAAGCTGCATTCACACAAGTAATGTTTGCCAATAGTCTGCATTTAAATGTTATTGAAGGGAGAAGAGGATGATGGCAAAGCTCCTAACTAATGCAGCATGTGTCTTCTAGGAGCATGCATTAGGAAATGAGTTCTTGGCCCCAGTGGCGGAAATGTGGTGGGACTCAGCTGTGTGAGGAAGGGAATAGAGAGTGGCCAATATACACCAGCTGTCTCGAATGAAACAGGTGTAGAGGTATGGTAGGCATGTGAGGTGAGACAGCTGCATTTCTTGATGTTATGTGAGCTGTAACTGCACCAGCTGCTATTACTGATGCACTCTCTCTTGCATAGGACAGGGCAATATGTTGCAACCTAAACCTGAAGTCAGCTAGTTTTCCAGGGAACAATGGTAAATCTATCCTGACCCCAGCCATGAAGGAGTGTTGGCAGAAGACTGTGCCCGAGAAAGCCATCATTTAGCATGGCAATAGTGAGCACTAGTACTAAAAAGACAACCGAGTCCATGCATGCCAATAGTGCTCCTTGCAAAGTTGGGCCACCAGACAAAGACCAATTATGATACAGATAGTGCCATTATCCATGTGGAGACCCACGGGACCTGCAAGGTGACGAGTAGCCTGGCACCAGACTCCTACTTGGAGCCACATCAGGGACAACACATGCCCAGTAGCCAGCTTCAGAAGCTGCATGAATCATTCAGGAGGTCCCAGTACTTTTGCTGATGAGAAAGGAATCAAGGTGGGGAAGGGGAGTAAGGGGGAGGTGGAGTGTGCCTTTGGGGACAGTCCAAAAGAAATGGTGCTAGCTGCACAAGTGAGGTGGAATGATGGTAGGATAAGTTTCATGCATCCAGAGCTGAGGCTAACTAAACAGATAGAGCAGGTTGATGAATTTTCATATCACAAGTCCTCCAAACTTTACATGATCATAAGCACTCATGCCTGTTTTGAGCACAATTAAGGTTTTCTATATACTTTATTAAGATTCAGAGAAGAGGGTGATCTCGTACATGAACAAAAGCAATTGAGGTGAAATAGGAGAAATCTGATATGCAAAAGGTGTTTCAGCATCTCCCCCATAATCTGCTGAAAATACGTTTTCCTTTGTAGAAGCGTTCATACCCTTGATAATATCAACCCAATACTGTCGCACTTCAAATTTTGTTACTTATAATTATAGTCATAAAGCCAACATTTATGACCTTATGACTAACACTTTTGTGATCAAATGTTCACGATGCATACTGTATAGTATCCCTGTATTTATTACAAGTTGGATACTGTAGTAAATTGTACCAGAAAAGAAAACACACATGGAAAGTTAATTTAATTGATGCGAACTTTTCCAATTCAAGCAACATGATTTTGTTTGCTTCACTCACCAACACCAGAATGAAGGTAGCATTGTCATCACCAAGGATATTGCTAACAACACTTATGTAGTTGCCCTCATCCCCAGACCACACATGGTGAAATATCAAGGTAGAGGGGTTGACCAACATGCAGGTCTGGGGATTGGATCCTGATCTGTTCATCAGAGGAGCACTGTTTTCAGTCACCTGACCTCAGGAGGAGGGGCTCCACTCCCACACCTGCCTCATCTGACTTCCTGTCTGAACAGGAAAGTCTAGTCCTTTTATCTCCACATGAGGGAAACGTGAGGGAAATCACTACCAATCTCAAATATATATAGAAATGAAATAATGTAACTTACTACAATAAACCAGTGCATGACCAATGGAGTAGTCAGTGACTCCATTGTCAGCAGAACATGAGTACACACCACCATCAAGTAGCTCAATGTTGGTGATAGTGAGAGTGCTGTTGGTGACATGGGTGTGGTCATCTTGAGTTGTCCTTGAAGAAATGAACAGTTGGAATAGGATATCCATAGACCTCACGCACCAACTGGACACTCCCCCCAGCCTTCAGACATATTGGAACAGTCATACCAAGGACAATAGCTGGAATTCAATTGACAAAATTTATGGTTAAAATACATAGATTTCTTATGATCCATTTAAACATTTCCTGATGTAGCTTTGCGAGACAATTATTCTCCTCTTCAAGAAAGGAAAACTAAGTTTGTTTGCAATAAATTTTCAATTGTAGCAGGCAATACTAGCATTAAGATGATCATGTATGATAATAAAATGTATCATGGTGGGAACAGTTTATTTTGCAATCATGCAAACAGGCCTGACAAAGATCTGTGATTTGTGAAGCAAATTTGAGAGTGGTCATGACTGTATCCCAAAAAAAATTTGAGAGTCTTCTTTCTTCTCCTGTTCATCAGAAGGAGTTTTCAAGTAGACTGGATGACCATCTATTCCATTTAAATCATGAGTGCATGAGTCCCTTATTGCACACAGGCTGTACTAGCTGAGCTGAGCTTCTGAATCACCAGCTGGTACAATGGTGAAACCCCTTAGAAAGGTCAACATGGAAACTCAACCAAGGATCATGTCGCTGGTGTAATCAGGTTTCTATAAAGAGCCAACCTCAACATAATCCCTTTTCAAGTACTAAATTGGGACAGTGTCCGCGAAAATTGCAAAACATTTATAATATAAAAGTGCATCGCGTTTGAATCGCAATAACCAAACAGTTGACGCTATCAGCTACCTATTTTTAATGCTTCATACTGCACCGTATCTCTGTGTGGCTATATACTTAGGTGTCTTGCACAAGCACAGTGCTGTGCTGTGGAGTCTGTGCTGTTGGGCCTTTCTTCGGGTAGCATGTTATATTGACGATATCCACATAACACGTGCTAACACTGCAGAGCATTTGCAAAACATAGAGTATTACAACAATTGGCTGCCTTTGGTTTTAAGGCCAAGAAGGACAAATGTGCATTCCTAAAAGTCTTACTTGAGTTTCTGGGTCACGTCATTGGTAAGGAGGGCCTACACACATCACCTACGAAGGTCAAAGCTATTGAGTAGCCACCCATTCCATAAAAAGGAACTGAGATCTTTATGGGGGTTGGTTCATTACTATGGGAAATTTATTCCCAAATTGTCTACTCTGCTAGGTCCACTAAATGGTCTACTAAAGGGAGACCAACGTTGGGTGTGGTGCAAGAAGTGTGACCAAGCATTGAAGACAGTGAAGAAAGTGTAGTGAGAGCCCCAGTAATGATGCACTATAACCCTCACTTACCTATCAAGCTAGCTGGGGACGCTTCAGCATCCGGGGTAGGGGCAGTGATTTCGCACATTCTCCCTGATGGAAGTGAACATCCAGCCTCTCGTACATTGTCCCAGGCGGAGTGCAACTATGCCCAGTTGGAAAAAGAGGCTCTCTGTCCTTGATTCTTGGTATCAAGAAATTTCATATTTACCTGTATGGCTGGTTGTTCACCCTAGTGACAGATCACAAAACATTGCTGTGCATTTTGGGTCCCAAAAAGGGAATTCCAGAACTTTCTGCTGCCAGATTGCAGAGATGGGTCCTCATTTTAGCAGCCTACAATTACAAGATTGAGTTTGGTCCTACACAAAACATGGAAACAAGGATGGATTTTCAAGACTGCCCCTCCCAGAAGTGACACATTCTAATCCAGATGTCAATTTGTTGAATGGCTCACTTATTGAAGCCTTAAGGCTTCAATATGTGAGTCATTCAACAAATTGACATCTGGATCATTCTATATCAAACACACATGTCTCATTTTTGGAAACGATTTCGTGCATGAGTTCAGGCTATTACCTAGTATTTTTATGTATTACAGTAACTTTTAAATATTGACTGTTCATTAGTTATTAGGTGTGAAAAAGTTGACCACATATGTAAACTATGCTAAATATCTTAGCACGCGTTGCAGCAGTAGCGATGGTTATTTTACCATGCATACAGAACATCATGGCTAGCATATGACCCTAGAAATAAGACATGGAAAGAAGGTGTGGTTGTCGTAAGAAGTGGCCCAACCTTTTATGTGGTACAAATGCAAAGAGGAGAGGTGTTGTGGAAGAGCCATATTGACCACATTAAAACACTCATATTTGCATCATCATCATTGCCACCGGTGATACTATCACAAGCAGCTCAACATAGCGAACCTTCCCCATACCTCTCCTGCAGTCCAGACTTACCAGAGTCAAATTGACTAATCCTGGACAGGACCCAACTGAAGGTGCGGCTGCTCCTGCTAAGACTACGCTCACTCAAAGTGCTGTTCCCTCCTCATGGCAAACCTCAACTCCTAACTCAGCAGAGAGTGCTCCTCTACCAGTGGTGGTATCTAATAATACCAACACACCTAGCCGAATGGAAGGAAATCCTCCAGCTCCATCATCATCATCAATGGATCCTCCTACTCTAGTCCAAGTAC
Source organism: Ephydatia muelleri (assembly GCA_013339895.1). Classification (NCBI taxonomy): domain Eukaryota; kingdom Metazoa; phylum Porifera; class Demospongiae; order Spongillida; family Spongillidae; genus Ephydatia; species Ephydatia muelleri. Next base: position 2,842,500 of record JABACO010000014.1, read on the forward strand.
CTCAACAAGTAGCAACAGAAGCATCCACACCTCAACGCCGTTATCCAGCAAGAAACCGACAACCACCTGACAGATTCTGATCTTAAGGAGGGAAGGAAATGTAGTGTATTGGATTGTTAGAACTGTAGCATCGGTCTGGGAACTAGTGTGTATTAGTGCGCTTGTACATACGTATATTTTCATGGTGTCCTCGTGTGTGTATGCTGCTGTGTTTCCGTCATAACTTTCCTATTGAACCTTGACATGGCACACCTCAGTTACAACATATTGTAACTGTAGTGTCCCATGTCAAGGTTACAGGATGCTGGAGAACCAGTTGGCTGCTTACATCCTCTAACAAAGTCGAAAACCTTGGTTGTGTATGGAGCCAGTTACCAGCACTAAGGTAGTACTGTTATCACCAAGGATATTGCTAACAACACACGTGTAGTCGCCTCATCCCCAGTCCACACATGGGGAAGCATCAGGGTAAAGGGGTTGATCAACATGTAGGTCTGGGGATTGGATCTTGAATCATTATTTCACAGCACTCCTCACTCACCAATCACTCCTCACTCACCAATCACTCCTCACTCACCAATCACTCCTCACTCACCAATCACTCCTCACTCACCAATCACTCCTCACTCACTCACCATCACTCCTCACTCACCAATCACTCCTCACTCACCAATCACTCCTCACTCACCAATCACTCCTCACTCACCAATCACTCCTCACTCAGTCATGCCTCACACAATGCAAATGCTTATATATACATGGACATGTACAGAATTGTGTTTGGCACAGTGTGTTCTCCCTTTCTGACATGCAATCTATACAATGCCTAATAATTATGCATGCAAAATAATAATATTATAAGTGTGCCCTATTCATACAAAATAAAAAAAAACAACCACATCCACATACTCACGTGACACTACCACTCTCCACTGTCTCCACACTGAACTGGTTCCAATGGACACTGAACACTGGTACAATCCCTGATTCCCTAGCCAACAGACCATATATGGTCATGTTGGAACCTCTCATCACTACACGTGGACCAGGGGACACCTCCTCCCCATTCCTGTACCACCCTCACCACCAGGTTCCCTCCACTGGCCTCACAGGTGAAGGAGACATTGGTGCCCACTGAGTTGTCCAAACTGTCCACAGGACTTGATGTCACCACCAGGCTGGCCCTGGCTGGTCAGAGGGACAAGATGGCTACCAATACAGCCAATGACATCACTCACCTAGGACTGTTAGTGTAGCAGTGTAGAGTGTCACACCAGCACTGCTAAACACACGACAGGTTACCACTGTTCCACTGTCCACTAATGACACTGGACCAACTTATGATACCAGCTACTGCAGGCTGTGTTGGCAGTGCTGTGATTTGTAATGATGACCCAGATGGTACAGAGGTGATTGTGTAAGTCAAGAATACTAACCACCACCATCAGCAACCACCATTGAAACTGCACATTTGTATCCCCTTCAAAAGCAGTGACATCTTGTAGTGGTTTGTAGTACGACCAGACCAGTCCCCTGGAGAAGCTGGGGAGAGGATGGGACACACCTCCTTATATGTACTGGAAAGGAGGGAGGACTCACCAGTGATGCTAAACCTATATCTTGTTGGACTGTCCACTGATAGCATCCCAAACACATTGGTTACTCTGCAGTGAAACACTCTCTTGTGCAGTCACAGGGTCAACACCAATGATAGCAAGGTATCGTCCTCCATCCAGGGTACAGGACCTTGTCCAAATGTTGGGTACAGTTTGGTTGAGATCATCCACCCAAGTTATTGAAGGTGGAGGGTTAGACCTTGACACATTGCAGTAGAGAGCCACATTGTCTTGATCAAGTGGATTGGGATGAATTCTTAACACTGTATGTGATATCCCTTCCCTCAGGATACCCACCAAGACTGTCTCCAGAGAGTACATCATCTCCTGGCTCCTACCTTTTACATGTACACTCAACTCACATGCATAGTAGACAGTGGCTGTTCTGCTTCTGATGGTACCAACTGAGCACTGCTAGCTCTACAGTGGTAGGGGATTCCCCCTCTGGAAGCATCCACCCCCTCCACCACAGAGGGTATGACCCAGTGAGCCATTGACCACATGGCCATCAGAGACTAAGGCTGGAGGGTCCCCTCTGTACCACGCGATGGTGGGGGAGGGGTCACCTTGGGCAGCACACCTCAACACCAGGGACTGTATTGTATACTACAGTATCCTGGGGCTCCTGGATAAAGTGAAGAGGTTGACCTGAGGAGGCAATGCCACCGCTGGGGAGGAGAGGTAAAGTTAGAGATGAGATTTTTTTTTCATTCAGACCCCAAATAATGATGTAATTAATAGAACGCAAGAGAACAATGATTGATTTTGGAACGGGATATTTATTAACACATGCTGCAATTCCAATCCAAAAATGTATAAAAATCTAATAGCATTAAAATATGTATTTTTAAAAACATTGGAGCTTTCTTATAGTGCATGCAGAAAGTATTGGAGCAATTATTTTGTTACCAGTGTGTGCTCATCTGTTCTTTGAATAGGCTCCTAAACGTTTCATTTCACTTTATTATGGATGATGTCATTCATGTCTGTTATTTGAATATAGACGATACATAGTGTTTACCGCGGGTAGTCACATTTTCCGTTGTGCGGCCCAAACATTTCAGCGAGTATAGAAAACAAGCACATGATTATAGAAACAGAGGCGGGCCCTACCTGTCTAGGTCAATAGGTGGTAAGGGTACGGGAGGGATGCCAGGGTTATACAGGTACATTTCAAAATACTGGCGAGTATTGATTGGGTCACGACCCAAGTCAATTGTTCACTTTTTTTGTATGTTCACTTTTTTTGTATGTTCACTTTTTTTTGTATGTACATAGGTTACGCCTGTAAGCATCGTCCTCACATTCAAGTTTAATTCATTACTTCTGTACATTCATCTGCATATGTTCCAGTTTGTTTGCATTGTAGAGTCTTGCGAAAAGGACACCCACCGAAAATTAATGGACGGATAGACCGCATGTACGTACACTGTACGTATCTGACACGTCTTATTATGGCAGGCGAACATAAATGAGGACAACGCTTCGTTATTGTTTTTTTTTCAATCC
>JABACO010000014.1:2846624-2904124 GCA_013339895.1 Ephydatia muelleri
TGTTATTCCCGTTCAAAAGCATTGCGTTCTTTCGTGGACACCCGGTATGTGTTAAAAGCACACACTATACATGTATAAGCACCTATATACAAACCACACATTGTGTGCAGCGATGGTGATGGCATGCATGGGAGCATTAGTCCTGATGCCATAAACTTCACAATCAAGTACATGATGGGAGGGGGGTGAGTGGCCTGATGCAAAGCCTTTGGCCTAGTGGTAGAGGCATTTTAGTCTGTTGCATAATGTCCTGGTACTTTGTTGTTCTAGGGTTCAATAAGAGAGCTCTGTTTTAAAAGTCTGTTTGGGACTGTTTCTATGGAGATGAGACGACATGACAATCCTGTATCTATTTTTTTGTACTGGTGAAGAACAGCAGGGTCCAGGAACCCAATGTTGAGACTGACCATCTGGAGTCATACACCTCAGGCTCAGCGAATTTACTCAAGAATCAGAGTTTTGACCCTAGGTTCCAACCTACCAGGCAAGATGTCTGCTGGTCCGGAGGGCTGCACTTCTTCATCAAGTGGTCCAAAACCAACCAGATGGGCAGGTGTGTTGAGCGTACCAAAAGCAGGCACATGTGTCCAGTTCCAGCAATGGACTCAAGGCCTACAGAGAATGCTGTCACTGTTCCACTCACTCCTCACCCCTCTTCCACTTCAAAGATGGGAGAACACTCACATCTAAGAGCTTCCGCTCCACCTTTCTATCCCTGGTATGGTGGAGCTATGTGGCTACAATCCAGCCAAATACAACACCCACATTGGTGCAGTAGCTGCCAGAACAGGCCTTCCCACTGACACCATTTGGAACCTCGGAAGAGGTGAAGCAAAGCATACCAGACATACTACGTTGTGCAGCCACAGTACATGTAAACTAATTGCTAACTAGCAATTAGCACAAATTGTGTATGTTTTAACTGCACATTACATGTATCTATGTTCACACAACCACACACTGTGTGCAGAGACAGGGGTTGGGCCTGATGCCATAACATGGGAGGGGGTTGTTTTGACCCTGATGCAGGGCTTTGGCCTAGTGGTAGACTGCTCAGCGCCGCCCCGATTGTGTAGACAAAGCTTTCCTTAATGTAAGTATATATTGTGATAGCGCTCTTCCATTGGCGAAAGTCCCAGAGGGTGCTCCGCAGTTAAGCGCTTTATGTGTATTGATCGACGCTCCAGCCGCACACATGCAGACAAATATTGAAAATGCGGCACATGCAGACTTGATGTTAATCGATCTAGGTAAGACTGAGAAGCCTACGTAGGTCATAGCTGTATTGGAAATTGCTAATGAATCATTTTTTTCCCCCTGCGTGTAAGCGTATCAGCTTGCACGTGCCTAGCCTACGCGCTTCATTCATCGAGCTGCATGCAGGCTAAACGAACACTCTGAATAAACTTCAAGTGAAAACAACCCACTATATAGGTCAAAGTGTCCATGACGACGTCTTGTATACAATAAATATAATAGCCTTCACCATAATGCATTAGCAGTGAGCTAGGGTGGGTGGGTGTCCCTCTAGCTGCAGTCTAAACCTATGGAATTGGGGGGAGGAGGCTAGGGAAAAGGTTTCCACTTAGCTACCTGGCTTGCTATTGGCTCAGATCATCAAAATCCAGCAGCCTGTTAATCTTCAGCTGAATTAACTTATCGTACACATTTATTCACCATTAGACAATTATTGCCAATATTTATTGAATAATTTTGGCAGATGACGCAATGGCATACTTATATGAATAAATTATGCGCGGTAGAAATTAATTTTTGTCTTGATTTAGTTAAAGAATGGTTAATGGAATAATTTTTGAAGTGCATATATCATAATCAGACCGATTTATAGCACATTATAAACTTGTTTAAAATTCAATTTGAAATAAAAAGCAAGATGACCGCCTATGTATGGGCCATTTCTGGATATGACATGTGCTTGTGCGTACGAGGCAACAATTGCATGTCTAATGTTTACGTGCTCGATATAATCCGGCTGCACCATGTATCTACAATTGTCCATTTTTTTTAACATGATTCACTTACGCCTGGACACCTACGAAAATCAAAAGACAGAGGACAATTACAGTATTATGGTATGTCACTAAGACCAAGCACCAGCAGAGGACAGTACAATGGATAGATTATTCATGCAGTAATATTTCATATATGTACCTGTGGAGTTATCAGAGACAGAGATGTTGGAGATGAGGTATAGACTACTGGGCTTGACCAGAGAGCCATTCATATGCCACTGGACATGGTCAGGAGGAGGGCTAGGTAACATCACTTGTACTGTCAGAGTAAGGTCGTCTCCCTTTTTTACTACCACTATAGTCTGCATGATAGGTACTGGGACCACACCTGAGAAAGGCAATAACAGTTTAAACACAGAGCTGTATGACATTTCATACAACAGCAAATGTTTTATGTTTAAATGCTAATGCAATGCCTATGAGCATAAAAAGACTTCTTGGTTAGTCCATTGTGCACATACATGTTCATATCATCACACAAGTGCATATTAAATATATGTGTATAGAAGTGTGTGTCTCTGACTGGATGTTTAGAATTGTCACTACACAAATAGCAATAACTTAATTTTCTCAGAAACTATAATACAGCATTACAAATCTGACCAAAGCCGGAAGTAACATTATGCAATAGAATAAAGCAAACTTGTATTGGTCTCATTTATCCACTCACGTGACACTACCACTCTCCACTGTCTCCACACTGAACTGGTTCCATTGGACACTGAACACTGGTACATCCCTGATTCGCTAACCAACAGACCATATATGGTCATGATGGAACCTCTCATCACCACACGTGGACCAGGGGACACCTCCTCCCCATTCCTGTACCACCTCACCACCAGGTTCACTCCACTGGCCTCACAGGTGAAGGAGACATTGGTGCCCACTAAGTTGTCCAAACTGTCTCCAGGACTGGATGTCACCACCAAGCTTGCCCTGGCTGGTCAGAAGAACAAAATGGCTAGCAATGCAGCCAATGACATCACTCACCTAGGACTGTTAGTGTTGCTGTGTAGCTTATCAAATTAGCACTGCTAAACACACGACAGGTTACCACTGTTCCACTGTCCACCAATGACACTGGACCACTTATAACCAAACATCCTTTGCAGTGGGACGGAAATGGTGGTGTGGATTGTAATGATGATCCAGGAGGTGCAGAGGTAATCCTGCAGTCCACAAAAACAAGTGAAGCATTGAAATCAGAAGGCACAATGGAGAACTGGACATTTGTATCTCCTTCAAAAGCAGTGACATCTTGCAGTGGTTTGTAGATGAACAGACCAGTCCCTGGAGAAGCTGGGGAGAGGATGGGACACACCTCCTTATATGTACTGAAAAGGAGAGGACTCACCAGTGATATTAAACCTATATCTTGTTGGACTGTCCACTGATAGCATTCCAAATACATTGGTTACTCTGCAGTGAAACACTCTCCGTGCAATGAAAGAGTCAATCCAAGTGACAACAAGGTATTGTCCACTATCCAGGTAGATAAAACGGTACTGATTATCGTCTATGATGTCATTGAAGTTATCCATCCAGATTATTGAAGGTGGAGGATTGGACAATGACACATTGCAGTAAAGAGCCACACTTTGATCGCTGAAAGGAAAATCTGGGATACCTAATGTGCTTTTGACACTATATGTGATATCCCTTCCCTCAGGAAATCCACCAAAGACTGTCAATAGAAGGATGCATAATTACTTGCTTCAACCTTTAAGTGCAAACTCAACTCACATGCGTAGTAGACAGTGGCTGTTTTGCTTCTGATGGTACCAAACTGAGCACTGCTAGCCCTACAGTGGTAAGGGATTCCCCCTCTGGAAGCATCCACCCCCTCCACCACAGAGGGTATGACCAGTGAGCCATTGACCACATGGCCATCAGAGACTAAGGCTGGAGGGTCCCCTCTGTACCACGTGATGGTGGGGGAGGGGTCACCTTGGGCAGCACACTTCAACACCAGGGATGTATTGTATACTACAGTATCCTGGGGCTCCTGGATGAAGTTAGGAGGCTGACCTGAGGAGGCATATGCCACCACTGGGGGAGGAGATAAAGTTAGAGATGAGAATTTCTTTAATTCAAACTCTAAATAATAATGAAATTAATTAACTGCATAAAAACAATGAATTTTTTTCTTTTTTATTTGGAACTGGATATTTATTTATTTATAATCATGCTTCAGTTCCAATGCAAACATGTATAAAACTCTATAGTATTATAATATGTTGCTATTTTTAAAAACATTGGCATGGTGCATGCAGAAAGCATTGGAGCATTATTTTGTTATCAGTGTGTGTTCATCTAGTTCTTTGAATAGGTCTAGCGTGTCACTTTCACTTTATTATGGATGATGTGCGTTCATGTCTGTTATTGAATGTAGACGATACTTAGTGTTTGCCGCGGGTAGTCACTTTCCGTTGTGTGGCCCAAACATTTCAGCGAGTATAGAAAACAGCACATGATTATAGAAACAGAGCCGAGCCCTACCTGTTTATGTCAATAGGTGGTAAGGGTACGGGAGGGATGCCAGGGATTTCCTATATACATTTCAAAATACTGGCGACATAATAGATCGTATTGGGTCACGACCCAAATTAATTGTTCACTTTTTTTTTTTTTTTTTTCACATACATACAGTATAGGTTCTTAACACTCGTAAGTATCGTCTCACATTCAAGTTTAATTTCATTACTTTTGTACATTCATCTGAATACGTGAAAATAAACTCCCGTAATTGTTCATTCGCTACTGCATGTGGGGAATCTGGGTAGTATATACACTGCGGTGATGTACACTGCTATAGTCTACACGACAACCATTATGCACTGTCTATTACAGCACTACCCTACACGTGAATTGTACATCAATATATTATTATAAGCGAGATCACTAGTAATGTAAGTCGATTTTTATATTAGTTGTTTTTGTGCGTACATGTACATATAAAGTGTCGGGCTAAAGCCAGACCGGTCCAGCCAAGGTATATATACCTTTTACTTCTTTTACTTACACTGATACATGTACACGTATATGTTGTGCTGCATGTGGTTTGAATATCAGACTTATATTGTGATACTGTGAACGTGAGATCAATGGAAGTGGGGCCTACACTCTCAATGTAATGAATGGATAGACCAAACATGTGAAAAGCTTTCCTACAGCTCAGAGGGCATGGATTGAAAGGGTCGAGGTTTGTTTTGCATTGTAAAGTCTTGCGAACAGGAACACCACGAAAATTAATGGACGGATAGACGCATGCTCGTACTTAACTGACAGTCTTATATGGCAGGCGAGCATAAATGAGGACAACACTTAATTCTTTGGGGTTTTAAATCCACTGTCGAAAATCAGTCACGGACCTCAACACTATCAGCATGGGTCAGTTCTGATTTCAGTGTAATAAGCGTATTTAAAAGGATGTTGAAATTTCACTTTAGAATTCACATGGAAGAAGTACTGACTCCTCATCCTGTACAGAACCAATCGTTGGTTATGTTGGTTTTATTACATGCATGTTTGAGAAACGCGTGTCAGTTCTACAACTCAATATGATGATCAATTTCTTAGGAAGGTATTATCTATACATGCTGTACGAAACAGGAGCAATTACAATTCGCCAACTCTATAAGAGAATAATAATGATCGAGCTAGCTGCTGCATTTCATATATTATCTCTGGGTTTTTTTAAAGGCTACGACAACTGAGGCACAAGAAATCTCACGCAAATCATATTTGTGATCAACGTTCCGCGCCTGAACAGTATCAGGGATAGGAGTTTTGAAGCGGGACTGATTCGTTGCAACTGTCCTATGAAACCTTTCGTCAGGTGCGCAATATGCAAGACTGGAAGATAGACTCGTACGTGTGCGTACGTGTACAACTTACCGTTTTGTCCAATCAATGCAGCGCATAAGAGCACCAAGACACCCATTGATGCCGCACCAGGTACAGTGTAATGAGGCCCGAAAAGTTTAAGTCAATATTTATAGTGTGTGCGGATGGACTGAATCACCGCTACCGCTGTTGTGACGTATTTAGGCGTGATGTAATCTCAGTCCTAGACCTGTTTTGTCGTAGCAACGGATGGCTTACATAGTAAGATACTATAATTTTACATCGCACGTAACGTTTACGGAGTCACCAGTACCTAAGTGCCTAATTATACATTCATCGGCTTATGATCGTAAATACTCGACTCCTTCGATCCATAGATCTTCGATTACATACACTTCATTATTACTAAATAATGCTGTAAGACAACTTAATTGCAAATAGCGCATGCTAGGGAATAAAGACCAATTAATTGGAAAGAAAACAAAACAATTAAGCGCTACAGCAATGAAACAAAGCATAGCCACTTTCCTTAAAGTAATGTTACAACTGCTGACTCTTCTGGTATTTGAAGTTCCTCCACCAGATGATAATAAATCAACATTGAACTATTGTGTAAGTTCATTTATGCAGATGTGGCTAGGTGACACATTGGTGAAATATCACATGCTTAGCCTTGCCAAGACAACTCCTCTTACTGCAACATCCTGTGCACTTACAACTTATGTATAAGGTGATAGATAAAAGTAACTAAAAATCAGCTTGCATGAAAAAGGAATTAGTCTCAAGGAAGCTGCAAGAAATGAAGCACCACAGAACATTTAATGCACTTAAATGCAACTACACAGGGAGGCTCTGTATCAATTATTGTAATATATTTATCTGTGTGGCAGATGCATTTAGAAAATATCATGTTATAGTTTAATGTTAGTGCCAAAATTTTATGAATTTGCTGATTGCCCAGAGAATGTACCAATGTCTACTGTCATTTGTGCCATGGCACTGTGAGGGGCATTCATGCTGCCAGCTGATGTGTTGCATTCTCCATCATACTTCTCCAAATCTCACCATCACAGCACCTCTGGAGGATTCCTGATTAGCATCGAAGGCGATGTAATTATGTTTTGACTTGCCAAAAATTTTCACAACAATACATGGAAGTCACAAAAATTCAGTGTATGCTCACTTATCCAGTACAGAATTCATTAACTTTAATTTGTGCTGTTTGGAATGATCTTCTCCGCATGTTTACGATATTTAATGTCAGCCTTCTCTCGAAATGCTCTATGTTTATCAATAGTCGCAAAATGTTTTGTTCCTCCTCATTTTCAGAGAAGTGCATCTCAGCAGCAGAGGGCTCTAGTTCTCCTTAAACTGCAGATTCGAGGTTCTTGCTTTTTTGTCAGCGTGTTAGTTAATCAATGGGATGACTTCTCATCGTCGATGTATATACACGTTGAGCTTTTAAGTGATTGACTATGGAAGGAGATATTTTTGGACTACTGAGTATAGTAATACAGTCAACATTTCCCGCTGGAGCGAAACGCTCGAGACTGCTGTAATCAGGAGCGTGTAGTCAGTGGCATAGCCAAGGGAGTATTGATGGTTGTGCACGCGAGAGCGGGCGGGGTGGAGGGTGGGGAGGGGGGGGGGGGGGGGGTCCCTGAACATTTTTTCTGTTGCCATTTAAAAAATATTCTGGTAGGTACCGGCATATTTCACATACGAGTACCGAAAAATTGGTGATCCAATTATAAAGTAAAAATTGTGACGCGGGTTCCAAATTGTTCAGGTGCATTATATTCGAGTGAAAGCTGGTTTGTGTTCGTTTAATCGCTGTTGTGGACTGCTATTATACAGCTCTGGTTTATTTGAAACGTTTTGTTCAACATTTCTGGCGCGTAGAAAAAATATATACCTTTTAGGTTTGGTACAACTTTTGTGTGTTAAAAGGTACCGGGAGGTACTTCCCAGGTCTTAATCTATATGGATTTCAAATTTCACGAACTTTGGTTGATGCCCAAGGTGTCATCGAACAGCCTATGTGTTTAAATATGGCACGTGCTATGCATGAAGCCAACTTACGTCAAACGTTATTAGGTGGTTAAGCACTGCCTGTATAACATTGTGTTGCAACTTTTTAAGAACATTTCTTACCTTTGAGTACCTTATAGCGTTAACAAAGTTTAACTCTAAACAAAGACTACCATTATTTTTCAGGTACTGTAAAAAGTAGTATTTATAAACGCAGTTTTGCTATAAATCTACGTACTATGAAAATACCATAATTTTTGGCCGACGCCCAAGGCATACCCAGGTTGTGACTCGTCCCCAGATAACATCTGTGGAGGGACATCATTTTAATGAAGTTCATATCAGTATTGCAACAGTTCCTCCCACTTCCTATAGCTATGTGCTACAATTAGGTACACTAGCTGGGGTACAACAGATAATAATGCTTTCCATATTCAGACCTGTTTTAGTGTTATTGTAAGTTGATATGCTGAATATCACAAACTTGACCCAATACAAACCAAACTTAACCCTAACCATAAATACAAACCAAGTCAACTATTATTCACCATCTGAAGAACATCCTTACTGAGTATCAGTGAACCATTGTGTAGTTCAGAGTCTTCAATCATCACTTGACATTGAACTGCTAGATCTCAAATGCAATGTGCACCCTCAAGATGGGATTGCCAAAAGGCAGATCTACTAAAGGTATAGAGTATAATATTCTGTTGTTGTGCAGTTAATTTTATGTATGCTATGACAAAGATGCGCTTGAAACAAGGTAAAGGTGACCCAGGAGGATTTAACAATATTTGAGGCAAGAAAATATCAAGCCTGGAATCATTGTGCGCAATCTAGGAAACCGATTCCATATTGTATTCCATCTGGCAGGTGTGTTATACTATTTAAGAGAAAAACTTAGCTCTCTCCTATTGCCTCTCACATACTCATGCACCCTACCCACTCCCATGACAACACATGGTGTAGCGTCGGCTGTGCACGACACCTAACATAGACAATTGACGAATACAACCAACACTTCACAAGGACATACAAGCACACGCGCAGAGCAGGGACCAACTACCTATATCTAAATTTAAATTTTTGCGTAATTTATTTAGAGCGGTGGGCCCACACCAGCTCAGGGAAAAAAACCTCACTTAGTGAGGGAAAAAAACCACACATACTGCTCTGAACACCTGAGTTTCATTGCCCGGAATCTTCCACTTTTATCTGTGTGGTCATGATGTCAAGGAGCAACCTGCTACCGGTAGGACAAAAACACTTGAAAAAATATACACATGTTGAAATATCCCGGTGTCGCGTGCACTGAGACCTAGACTGACCAATCTTCCCATTCCCAAGGCTAATATACCCTCCACAACGTGGCCATGCTCACATGCCTCACACCTACATCATATGTATCCAATTGCAATCGGAGAGAGCATAGTTTCTGTCTAATTCACTACGTTCAAACGACATAAACGTTTATATACTTCATGTCGTAATACTACTTGCTCGCGATCAGCATTACAGAAGGACTTAATAAATGACAAACTATTATTGCAATTGAAAGCACTTGGTATTATTGGAAAATTAGTGACTGGGCCTTGGATGAAACAGCTGTATGGAAATCCAGGCATCACTAACCTTGATACTATTTCATACATTAAGACATGTTTACAATACCTAAAATCATTAAAGGATTGCCCATTACTTGTCTTAACAACATGATATATTTGGAATAGATTTGGACAAAGAGACAGATGTTATACTGCAGTGTTTACAAAGTAATTTTAACTTAATGAATGCACTAGAGAAAGCAAGCTTGAATGAAATTTTGTTCCGACTTAGAACTGGTATCATAGAAGTAATTGAATGACAAATGTATGATTACATCGAGGGTAATCAATCCATGAAACATCATCTCCATCTCCATCTTCTTGACTGCTTCCTCGTTTCCAATAAGTAGCATGCAGTTACCTTATACATTAGATAAATTTACTGCTACAATTTTACCTTGGTAGAATACATTTTTTTCGTTAAATGTAAATGTTCAAAGTTAGTGAAATTGATGCATAACACTATTCTATGCTTCTTATGTGTGTGCAAGACTTGTCAAAAAATTTGGTGTCATTATATAATAGATTGTAGTTGCTATAGCGAAGAGAACAAAAACGTCACAATTTTTTATGCGCTACCGCATGAAATACCATTGCCGCAAAATCCAATGTTTGGATCGCTATAATGCCACGTTTCACATATCAGTTTTAATTCATTTAATTTGCTCTTTAAGGCAACACCAAACTTAGTGCAAAATATTGCGTTTGAAAAATATATACCCGTACCTAATTCTGGATATGCACATCTATATCCTATGTTACAACAGTGAATTTACCTCATCATATTGATTCTTCTATATATTTTTTCGCAAATCTGTCAACAACAGAAGCCCTTTATCAAGTCACACGCACGCGTGCTGTACTCCCTTCGTATACAGAAATTTACAACTCGACTCGAGTCGAGGCTCGAGCCCGCGCTAGTGTTGTTAATCAATTCGTTACTTCAGGAGTGAGTGCTATTGGTAGCCTAGGGCACTACCAGGCCTACCGTAGCTACGCCACTGGTGTAGTGCTACATCTGAAGAGAAACAAGGATCCCGATGCTTCGTTTCGGCACTTGGGAAAGAAAACCCGCTTTGCTTTTCTTGATATGCCACCTTGGAGACAGTGGTTGCCACACATAATTTCTAAGTACTAAACCAATATAGTGTCTGCAATAACTAAATCAGTTGCCATAAAAAATAATAATTTGTTACATACCGGTACATGCATTGTGCCATATCTAGTAATACTTGCTGGAGATACCAATACCAGTATAGTATTTGAATGTAACATATAGTGTCAATGGCCATAGTCAATATTTGAGTGGCTTATGATGTCAGAGGTCACACCTCTGGTGTATGATATGCACTCTTTTTATTATTTCTATTCACAAACCAGAGGGGCTGGAATCCTTTGGCATGGCTCCATATTGATTCAAATCTATCCTGCATGGTCACAAAGATGTCAGAACCACCAGTGTGCAAGGCAGACCGTCTTGTACACGTCCTTGGTGCAAGATCAGCTGTGTATGAATGCACCTCTCTACCCACTCAGGCAGTATTTGCAATTGCGTATTTCTTACGCAACTTTTCTTAAAAAAAGTCTGAATTTGCCACTGAGTTGCATGGCTTTCCATGATGATAGACGAAGTTCTGGCCGGTTGGTACAATAATGTTACCCTATTGACTTCCCCGTTACGAAAATATCACCATTGTAGCATCTATCATCGACGTCCAAACCAACAGGATTAATATCATTATAATATTAGTGCGCACTTCAGCATTCAAAATTCAATATCATTCCAAGAATGCTGCGATAAATGTAACTCTAGCTAGATTAAACCAGAAAATGTGTAACCGAGAATTTAACTCTGACCCTTACACTGACTTTAGATGGACTACTTATTCAATGGTAAAACTAATGCTAGTGTAATTAAGCTTGATGGTACTGAATTAATGAAATCCAAGAGAGCCGCGCACTCCATACCCTACCGTTAGGCTGAACTCAGTATCTACGAAACAACTGAACAAAAAAAAAAGAAAGAAAAAAAAAGGTATACGTCAAACTTTTTGGTGGTTTAATACAAATTCGCACTGAGAATAAAGCGCTTAGCATTCAACAATAAACAAGACAAGGCACCACAATTGCCCACTATGAAACAAAATACAATAAATTCTACAAGACATATGACTCTGCACAGTCCATAATATGCATTCTACATCCTATGTTAATATAGGAAGCCGTGCACATAACAGCACTAATCTATTCTGCTGCTGCATGCCATTGTTTCTGTAACTACATAATCTCATAGGAAGCATGGCTAATGTGAGGAGACTTCACTTGACTGGTGACATGTCACTCCATATGCAGCATTGCCTTCCATCTTGGGAACAACTTCATATGCTTCATTAGTACTGATCCTGATCTGTTCTCTGCCCTTTGAATACTTGACCTCGTCATACACTACCTCCTGTTGCTCTTGTTTTGCACAGAGGTGCAATCTTCGAATGCACATCAGACCAACAGTGACCACAGCAACAATGATGATTATGACCACCAGAAAAACGACCAGGCTGATGATGACAGTGGAGAAGTCAGAATTGAGGGGTGAAGCAGGGTCTGCAAGAAAGTACATCGTAAAATTATAGCATGCATGCTATATATAAGCTGCATTCACACAAGTAATGTTTGCCAATAGTCTGCATTTAAATGTTATTGAAGGGAGAAGAGGATGATGGCAAAGCTCCTAACTAATGCAGCATGTGTCTTCTAGGAGCATGCATTAGGAAATGAGTTCTTGGCCCCAGTGGCGGAAATGTGGTGGGACTCAGCTGTGTGAGGAAGGGAATAGAGAGTGGCCAATATACACCAGCTGTCTCGAATGAAACAGGTGTAGAGGTATGGTAGGCATGTGAGGTGAGACAGCTGCATTTCTTGATGTTATGTGAGCTGTAACTGCACCAGCTGCTATTACTGATGCACTCTCTCTTGCATAGGACAGGGCAATATGTTGCAACCTAAACCTGAAGTCAGCTAGTTTTCCAGGGAACAATGGTAAATCTATCCTGACCCCAGCCATGAAGGAGTGTTGGCAGAAGACTGTGCCCGAGAAAGCCATCATTTAGCATGGCAATAGTGAGCACTAGTACTAAAAAGACAACCGAGTCCATGCATGCCAATAGTGCTCCTTGCAAAGTTGGGCCACCAGACAAAGACCAATTATGATACAGATAGTGCCATTATCCATGTGGAGACCCACGGGACCTGCAAGGTGACGAGTAGCCTGGCACCAGACTCCTACTTGGAGCCACATCAGGGACAACACATGCCCAGTAGCCAGCTTCAGAAGCTGCATGAATCATTCAGGAGGTCCCAGTACTTTTGCTGATGAGAAAGGAATCAAGGTGGGGAAGGGGAGTAAGGGGGAGGTGGAGTGTGCCTTTGGGGACAGTCCAAAAGAAATGGTGCTAGCTGCACAAGTGAGGTGGAATGATGGTAGGATAAGTTTCATGCATCCAGAGCTGAGGCTAACTAAACAGATAGAGCAGGTTGATGAATTTTCATATCACAAGTCCTCCAAACTTTACATGATCATAAGCACTCATGCCTGTTTTGAGCACAATTAAGGTTTTCTATATACTTTATTAAGATTCAGAGAAGAGGGTGATCTCGTACATGAACAAAAGCAATTGAGGTGAAATAGGAGAAATCTGATATGCAAAAGGTGTTTCAGCATCTCCCCCATAATCTGCTGAAAATACGTTTTCCTTTGTAGAAGCGTTCATACCCTTGATAATATCAACCCAATACTGTCGCACTTCAAATTTTGTTACTTATAATTATAGTCATAAAGCCAACATTTATGACCTTATGACTAACACTTTTGTGATCAAATGTTCACGATGCATACTGTATAGTATCCCTGTATTTATTACAAGTTGGATACTGTAGTAAATTGTACCAGAAAAGAAAACACACATGGAAAGTTAATTTAATTGATGCGAACTTTTCCAATTCAAGCAACATGATTTTGTTTGCTTCACTCACCAACACCAGAATGAAGGTAGCATTGTCATCACCAAGGATATTGCTAACAACACTTATGTAGTTGCCCTCATCCCCAGACCACACATGGTGAAATATCAAGGTAGAGGGGTTGACCAACATGCAGGTCTGGGGATTGGATCCTGATCTGTTCATCAGAGGAGCACTGTTTTCAGTCACCTGACCTCAGGAGGAGGGGCTCCACTCCCACACCTGCCTCATCTGACTTCCTGTCTGAACAGGAAAGTCTAGTCCTTTTATCTCCACATGAGGGAAACGTGAGGGAAATCACTACCAATCTCAAATATATATAGAAATGAAATAATGTAACTTACTACAATAAACCAGTGCATGACCAATGGAGTAGTCAGTGACTCCATTGTCAGCAGAACATGAGTACACACCACCATCAAGTAGCTCAATGTTGGTGATAGTGAGAGTGCTGTTGGTGACATGGGTGTGGTCATCTTGAGTTGTCCTTGAAGAAATGAACAGTTGGAATAGGATATCCATAGACCTCACGCACCAACTGGACACTCCCCCCAGCCTTCAGACATATTGGAACAGTCATACCAAGGACAATAGCTGGAATTCAATTGACAAAATTTATGGTTAAAATACATAGATTTCTTATGATCCATTTAAACATTTCCTGATGTAGCTTTGCGAGACAATTATTCTCCTCTTCAAGAAAGGAAAACTAAGTTTGTTTGCAATAAATTTTCAATTGTAGCAGGCAATACTAGCATTAAGATGATCATGTATGATAATAAAATGTATCATGGTGGGAACAGTTTATTTTGCAATCATGCAAACAGGCCTGACAAAGATCTGTGATTTGTGAAGCAAATTTGAGAGTGGTCATGACTGTATCCCAAAAAAAATTTGAGAGTCTTCTTTCTTCTCCTGTTCATCAGAAGGAGTTTTCAAGTAGACTGGATGACCATCTATTCCATTTAAATCATGAGTGCATGAGTCCCTTATTGCACACAGGCTGTACTAGCTGAGCTGAGCTTCTGAATCACCAGCTGGTACAATGGTGAAACCCCTTAGAAAGGTCAACATGGAAACTCAACCAAGGATCATGTCGCTGGTGTAATCAGGTTTCTATAAAGAGCCAACCTCAACATAATCCCTTTTCAAGTACTAAATTGGGACAGTGTCCGCGAAAATTGCAAAACATTTATAATATAAAAGTGCATCGCGTTTGAATCGCAATAACCAAACAGTTGACGCTATCAGCTACCTATTTTTAATGCTTCATACTGCACCGTATCTCTGTGTGGCTATATACTTAGGTGTCTTGCACAAGCACAGTGCTGTGCTGTGGAGTCTGTGCTGTTGGGCCTTTCTTCGGGTAGCATGTTATATTGACGATATCCACATAACACGTGCTAACACTGCAGAGCATTTGCAAAACATAGAGTATTACAACAATTGGCTGCCTTTGGTTTTAAGGCCAAGAAGGACAAATGTGCATTCCTAAAAGTCTTACTTGAGTTTCTGGGTCACGTCATTGGTAAGGAGGGCCTACACACATCACCTACGAAGGTCAAAGCTATTGAGTAGCCACCCATTCCATAAAAAGGAACTGAGATCTTTATGGGGGTTGGTTCATTACTATGGGAAATTTATTCCCAAATTGTCTACTCTGCTAGGTCCACTAAATGGTCTACTAAAGGGAGACCAACGTTGGGTGTGGTGCAAGAAGTGTGACCAAGCATTGAAGACAGTGAAGAAAGTGTAGTGAGAGCCCCAGTAATGATGCACTATAACCCCCACTTACCTATCAAGCTAGCTGGGGACGCTTCAGCATCCGGGGTAGGGGCAGTGATTTCGCACATTCTCCCTGATGGAAGTGAACATCCAGCCTCTCGTACATTGTCCCAGGCGGAGTGCAACTATGCCCAGTTGGAAAAAGAGGCTCTCTGTCCTTGATTCTTGGTATCAAGAAATTTCATATTTACCTGTATGGCTGGTTGTTCACCCTAGTGACAGATCACAAAACATTGCTGTGCATTTTGGGTCCCAAAAAGGGAATTCCAGAACTTTCTGCTGCCAGATTGCAGAGATGGGTCCTCATTTTAGCAGCCTACAATTACAAGATTGAGTTTGGTCCTACACAAAAACATGGAAACAAGGATGGATTTTCAAGACTGCCCCTCCCAGAAGTGACACATTCTAATCCAGATGTCAATTTGTTGAATGGCTCACTTATTGAAGCCTTAAGGCTTCAATATGTGAGTCATTCAACAAATTGACATCTGGATCATTCTATATCAAACACACATGTCTCATTTTTGGAAACGATTTCGTGCATGAGTTCAGGCTATTACCTAGTATTTTTATGTATTACAGTAACTTTTAAATATTGACTGTTCATTAGTTATTAGGTGTGAAAAAGTTGACCACATATGTAAACTATGCTAAATATCTTAGCACGCGTTGCAGCAGTAGCGATGGTTATTTTACCATGCATACAGAACATCATGGCTAGCATATGACCCTAGAAATAAGACATGGAAAGAAGGTGTGGTTGTCGTAAGAAGTGGCCCAACCTTTTATGTGGTACAAATGCAAAGAGGAGAGGTGTTGTGGAAGAGCCATATTGACCACATTAAAACACTCATATTTGCATCATCATCATTGCCACCGGTGATACTATCACAAGCAGCTCAACATAGCGAACCTTCCCCATACCTCTCCTGCAGTCCAGACTTACCAGAGTCAAATTGACTAATCCTGGACAGGACCCAACTGAAGGTGCGGCTGCTCCTGCTAAGACTACGCTCACTCAAAGTGCTGTTCCCTCCTCATGGCAAACCTCAACTCCTAACTCAGCAGAGAGTGCTCCTCTACCAGTGGTGGTATCTAATAATACCAACACACCTAGCCGAATGGAAGGAAATCCTCCAGCTCCATCATCATCATCAATGGATCCTCCTACTCTAGTCCAAGTACCTCAACAAGTAGCAACAGAAGCATCCACACCTCAACGCCGTTATCCAGCAAGAAACCGACAACCACCTGACAGATTCTGATCTTAAGGAGGGAAGGAAATGTAGTGTATTGGATTGTTAGAACTGTAGCATCGGTCTGGGAACTAGTGTGTATTAGTGCGCTTGTACATACGTATATTTTCATGGTGTCCTCGTGTGTGTATGCTGCTGTGTTTCCGTCATAACTTTCCTATTGAACCTTGACATGGCACACCTCAGTTACAACATATTGTAACTGTAGTGTCCCATGTCAAGGTTACAGGATGCTGGAGAACCAGTTGGCTGCTTACATCCTCTAACAAAGTCGAAAACCTTTGGTTGTGTATGGAGCCAGTTACCAGCACTAAGGTAGTACTGTTATCACCAAGGATATTGCTAAC
The DNA here is from genome assembly GCA_013339895.1 of Ephydatia muelleri. Classification (NCBI taxonomy): domain Eukaryota; kingdom Metazoa; phylum Porifera; class Demospongiae; order Spongillida; family Spongillidae; genus Ephydatia; species Ephydatia muelleri. The sequence goes on from JABACO010000014.1 coordinate 2,863,547, forward strand.
AACACACGTGTAGTCGCCTCATCCCCAGTCCACACATGGGGAAGCATCAGGGTAAAGGGGTTGATCAACATGTAGGTCTGGGGATTGGATCTTGAATCATTATTTCACAGCACTCCTCACTCACCAATCACTCCTCACTCACCAATCACTCCTCACTCACCAATCACTCCTCACTCACCAATCACTCCTCACTCACCAATCACTCCTCACTCACCAATCACTCCTCACTCACCAATCACTCCTCACTCACCAATCACTCCTCACTCACCAATCACTCCTCACTCACCAATCACTCCTCACTCACCAATCACTCCTCACTCAGTCATGCCTCACACAATGCAAATGCTTATATATACATGGACATGTACAGAATTGTGTTTGGCACAGTGTGTTCTCCCTTTCTGACATGCATCTATACAATGCCTAATAATTATGCATGCAAAATAATAATATTATAAGTGTGCCCTATTCATACAAAATAAAAAAAAACAACCACATCCACATACTCACGTGACACTACCACTCTCCACTGTCTCCACACTGAACTGGTTCCAATGGACACTGAACACTGGTACATCCCTGATTCCCTAGCCAACAGACCATATATGGTCATGTTGGAACCTCTCATCACTACACGTGGACCAGGGGACACCTCCTCCCCATTCCTGTACCACCTCACCACCAGGTTCCCTCCACTGGCCTCACAGGTGAAGGAGACATTGGTGCCCACTGAGTTGTCCAAACTGTCCACAGGACTTGATGTCACCACCAGGCTGGCCCTGGCTGGTCAGAGGGACAAGATGGCTACCAATACAGCCAATGACATCACTCACCTAGGACTGTTAGTGTAGCAGTGTAGAGTGTCACACCAGCACTGCTAAACACACGACAGGTTACCACTGTTCCACTGTCCACTAATGACACTGGACCACTTATGATACCAGCTACTGCAGGCTGTGTTGGCAGTGCTGTGATTTGTAATGATGACCCAGATGGTACAGAGGTGATTGTGTAAGTCAAGAATACTAAACCACCACCATCAGCAACCACCATTGAAAACTGCACATTTGTATCCCCTTCAAAAGCAGTGACATCTTGTAGTGGTTTGTAGACGACCAGACCAGTCCCTGGAGAAGCTGGGGAGAGGATGGGACACACCTCCTTATATGTACTGGAAAGGAGGAGGACTCACCAGTGATGCTAAACCTATATCTTGTTGGACTGTCCACTGATAGCATCCCAAACACATTGGTTACTCTGCAGTGAAACACTCTCTGTGCAGTCACAGGGTCAACACCAATGATAGCAAGGTATCGTCCTCCATCCAGGTACAGGAACCTTGTCCCAATGTTGGGTACAGTTTGGTTGAGATCATCCACCCAAGTTATTGAAGGTGGAGGGTTAGACCTTGACACATTGCAGTAGAGAGCCACATTGTCTTGATCAAGTGGATTGGATGAATTCTTAACACTGTATGTGATATCCCTTCCCTCAGGATACCCACCAAAGACTGTCTCCAGAGAGTACATCATCTCCTGCTCCTACCTTTACATGTACACTCAACTCACATGCATAGTAGACAGTGGCTGTTCTGCTTCTGATGGTACCAAACTGAGCACTGCTAGCTCTACAGTGGTAGGGGATTCCCCCTCTGGAAGCATCCACCCCCTCCACCACAGAGGGTATGACCAGTGAGCCATTGACCACATGGCCATCAGAGACTAAGGCTGGAGGGTCCCCTCTGTACCACGCGATGGTGGGGGAGGGGTCACCTTGGGCAGCACACCTCAACACCAGGGATGTATTGTATACTACAGTATCCTGGGGCTCCTGGATAAAGTGAAGAGGTTGACCTGAGGAGGCATATGCCACCGCTGGGGAGGAGGTAAAGTTAGAGATGAGATTTTTTTTTTCATTCAGACCCCAAATAATGATGTAATTAATAGAACGCAAGAGAACAATGATTGATTTTGGAACGGGATATTTATTAACACATGCTGCAATTCCAATCCAAAAATGTATAAAAATCTAATAGCATTAAAATATGTATTTTTAAAAACATTGGCAGCTTTCTTATAGTGCATGCAGAAAGTATTGGAGCATTATTTTGTTACCAGTGTGTGCTCATCTGTTCTTTGAATAGGCTCTAACGTTTCATTTTCACTTTATTATGGATGATGTGCATTCATGTCTGTTATTGAATATAGACGATACATAGTGTTTACCGCGGGTAGTCACATTTCCGTTGTGCGGCCCAAACATTTCAGCGAGTATAGAAAACAGCACATGATTATAGAAACAGAGGCGGGCCCTACCTGTCTAGGTCAATAGGTGGTAAGGGTACGGGAGGGATGCCAGGGTATATACAGGTACATTTCAAAATACTGGCGAGTATTGATTGGGTCACGACCCAAGTCAATTGTTCACTTTTTTTGTATGTTCACTTTTTTTGTATGTTCACTTTTTTTTGTATGTACATAGGTTACGCCTGTAAGCATCGTCTCACATTCAAGTTTAATTCATTACTTCTGTACATTCATCTGCATATGTTCCAGTTTGTTTTGCATTGTAGAGTCTTGCGAAAAGGAACACCACGAAAATTAATGGACGGATAGACGCATGTACGTACACTGTACGTATCTGACACGTCTTATTATGGCAGGCGAACATAAATGAGGACAACGCTTCGTTATTGTTTTTTTTTTCAATCCACTGTCGAAAACCAGTCACGGACCTCAACTTACATACACTATCAGCATGGATCAGTCCTAATTTCTGTGTATGTAAGCAGGCTGTTGAAATTTCACTTTAGAATTCACATGGAAGAAGTACTGACTCCTGATCCTGTGCAGAACCAATCGCGTTGGTTATGTTGGTTTTATTACATGCATCTTTGAGAAACGCGTGTCAGTTCTACAACTCAATATGATGATCAATTTCTTAGGAAGGTATTATCTATACATGTTGTACGAAACAGGAGCAATTATAATTCGCCAAACTCTATAGGAGAATAATAATGATCGAGCTAGCTGCTGCATTTCACATATCTGGGTTTATTTTTTAAAAAAGGCTACGACAACTGAGGCACTAGAAATCTCACGCGTTCCGCGCCTGAACAGTATCAGGGATAGGAGTTTTAAAGCGGGAGTGATTCGTTGCAACTTTTCTCTTTCGCCACGTGCGTAATATGCAAGCTGGAAGATAGACTCATACGTGTGCGTACGTGTACAACTTACCGTTTTGTCCAATCAATGCAGCGCATAAGAGCACCAAGACACCCATTGATGCCGCACCAGGTACAGTGTAATGAGGCCCGAAAAATTTAAGTCAATATTTATAGTATGTGCGGATGGACTGAATCACCGCTACCGCTGCTGTGACGTATTTAGGCGTGATGTAATCTCAGTCCTAGACCTGTTTTATCGTAGCAACGGATGGCTTACATAGTAAGATACTTTAATTTTACATTCGCACTAATTTTAAAACGTTTACGGAGTCACCAGTACCTATAAGTGCCTAATTATACATTCATCGGCTTATGATCGTAAATACTCGACTCCTTCGATCCATAGATCATCGATTACATACACTTCATTATTGCTCAATAGTGCTGTAAAATAACTTAATTGCAAATAGCGCATGCTAGGAAATAAAGACCAATTAATTGGAAAGATAACAAAACAATTAAGCGCTACAGCTATGAAACAAAGCATAGCCACTTTCCTTAAAAGAGAGCGCTGGGCAATGACCATTGTGTCAAGGCTGAATCCATTTCTCAAACTGACGTTCAAGTGGTGGAGAACGAATGTTTGCCAATTCTGACAACCAGCCCGCAGCAGTGTCAAAAACTGGGAATATTGAGGACAGTGCAACACATCAGTACTGCAAAGTTCATTTGGAAGTCAGTTCACATGTCATATCTCCGTCTGTGCAGGAGGAAGCTGATAAAATTGTGTGTGTGTGTGTGTGTGTGTGTGTGTGTGTGTGTGTGTGTGTGTGTGTGTGCGTGTGTGTGTGTGTGTGTGTGTGTGTGTGTGTGTGTGCGTGTGTGTGTGTTTGTGTGTGTGTGTTTGGAGGGAGGTAAAAATAACGACCATTACCTATGTATTATGGTATACGTGCTCATGTACTACAAGTCCTATAACATTTCTAGTCATACATGTATGATGCCCAATGCACAACCCAGTTTGGTTGTTCAATTGAACACGCATGCTCGTATGATGGGTGTGAACTCGTGGTGATGGAGTAAGGCGGCTCGGTCAACACGCTTTATACATCAACTCTTCTTTTCCTGTTGGTGGAAAACGTACCAGAAGCGCGGTGATCAGAAGGGGGGCGGAGCGCAGCGCATTGTTAGCCATCTCAAACGTATTCCAGATTCGGATGCAGATTTCGTCACTTCGTCCAAAAAAAAGCGGCTTTGCGTTGATCGACTTGCCGACGACTGGAAATAGAGACGTCCTGATTGTTTCTGTGAGTGAAAAGAAGCAGGTATGTGCGCATTTGTAACGGAGCTAAAATGATAATGACAAACGATTTTGAAAGAGGCTTCGAAACTTCGGAACTGCATGGTGCACAGCACGGACTGTCTGCATGCAGGAACGAAGAAGACTTACGCAAAGGTATTTCTGTATAGCAACCTACACATGTGCATGTGCACGTGTGTTATTATAACAATTTTATATACAGATACATTGTTTGTATTCCTATTACCCAAGAAGTGTCGTTGAACACACACAAAGCTGTGTGTCACTTGTAGTTTCAGAAAGCCTCAAAAAACAAATTCAAATCTTATTTTCTCGAGTACAGGCATGTTACATTATTTTTTGAAATGGTAATACAACATTGATATGCATGTATCAATAAACATGTAGATTGATCTTATCAATATGAGGCATTTGCCTCATGACGGATTCAAGTGGATGCTTCACATAGTTGACCATTGGTCGAATTACCCTTTTGTATTCCCAAAAGTCTGTATGAAGGTGATTAGTGTCCTTGAAGAATGGGTGTTCCCATTCATTGATCTGCCAAGTATAATTCAGAGCGACAACGGAAGAGAGTTTGTGAGAACAAGTTGATTGAGGAGGTGCTAGCATCTTGGCCTGGGAGTGTCCAACTTGTGACTAGGTGACTACAGAATCCTCAATCACAGGATTTAGTGAAGCAAGCTCACTATACTTCAGAACGAACATTCAGTGCTAATTATGGGTTCAAGTCACTCCCTTGGACAAGATGGCTGCCCCACATTGTCTGTAAAGTGGAACATACATTAAACAATGAATTACAGACAAATTAATATGTAATTCTCTTTTATAAACACAGTCAACTCTCAAGTTCATGAATCCACAAAACACACTCCATATGAGTTAGTGTTTGGACAGCCTCCTAGGCCGGTGGTATTACAGATATTGCATTCAGAAGAAAGATAGATGAGGATGACCTTAAAATTGTGACACAAGTAACAAAGTTGAGGATAGCAGATAGTGAAAGTGATGTGGATGGGAGAATAATGATGAAGAGCAACAAAGATGGCTATAACACAGCGAGGACTGTGATGACACAGGCAGCCTGAAGGATGATAGCAGCATAGGGAAGGACAGTGGCAGAAGGAGGACCTATAAAAATGGTGGCAGCACGTAGCAAAGAGGAGGACCATGAAAGATGATGGCAGCAAGGAGGACTATAAACATGGTGGGAACATGGAAGGTGATAAAAGTAGGAAGAAGGAGTAGCAGCAAGGAAGGTGATAGAAGTAAGTAAGAGGGCATGAAGATGGTGGCAGCATGGAAGTTGATATAAGCACACTGTGCCACCATTTAGTATGCAGAGTTGTACAGAGTCTGCATACCAACCATATGCAGATGAGCATCAATATCCAAATGTCCGCATATGGTCACTACTTCAATAATGCTCATCTGCATATGGTTGGTATGCAGACTCTGTACAACTCTACATACTAAATGCTCTAGCACAGTAGTAAGGAGGACGATAAAGATAGTGGAAGCATAGAAGATCATGTCTATATAGATGATGGCACTGAAGGTAACAAAATCAACTCATGTTCTGAAAATGCAGTAGATACAGTTGATAAAAACATGAAGGTTCGTGAAAAGGTAAACGTAGCAGCATACTTAGCAACAGCCAAATGAATGATACCAAAATATTCAAAGCAGCATAAAGTTCACATAGGATGAAATGCAATTTTGCGCATTCCTCGCATAGATAGAACATACTCTGAAATGTTGCCCGTACCATGTGTTGTTGTCCAGGTAACTACTGGTGAAACCCACTCTCTTTATCACCTTCAATTATGGTGCAGACCATTTAAAGGAGACTATACCCCATCCCTGTTGCTACCAGCCATGGTAACACTGAAAGAAGCTGCAAGCAAGCAATCACTTTGGAACATTTCAATGCCAATAAATGTAACTGCAAACCTGGTACATGTGACAGCTGCAGATGCAGGTGCAAAAGAGTGTGGCAGCCATTGCCACAAAGAGGACCACTGCAAAGAAAATACAATACAAAGCCTTGATTCTGAGAGAAGGTTAGGGTGGAAAAAATTTCATCATGCACATCCTCAGCATTGTGCATTGTGGGAAATCTGATACATATGACAAATGTATTAAACGGCACGTATAAACTTCACGTAGCATAATATTTGCATGAGTAATGTTTTCATATTGTGACAACTAATAACATAGAAAGGTTGATGTACATTCATAATCCTAAGGGGACATGCCAAGTAAGCGTCCATGAAAGCTATCATAAAACCTTATGGTATATTGTCGGCAGTTCATAGTAGATACAGTTAGTGTGTCTGATTAATGTTTATGACTTATTTATCATCTCTTCATATTGTAAGTGCAGGATTATATATCACTGCAAGAAAACATGCAAATCTAAAACTGCCGGTTTCTTCTGCACATCGCTTTGTTATCCTGGCCGTTCCTGCAACCAATAATGAGAAAGCACCGTCACGTGAGATCTATACAGTACATAGAATCTGGGTCAAAAGATAATGCAGAAACAGTGGCCTCGTCACAGAACGATGTTAGCTTACGTGCTGTGACATTTTACTGACAAGATGGCATAGACATGTATTGCAGTCTCTTGTAATGACTGGTTGAATGATGAAATTATCAATCATCTTTATTCCAATATTTGCTGAAACATGAAAATCCTTCTGTTGTCGTCCTTCATTGTACTCAACTTACAGTTCATGTCAGATGGATATACAAATAGAGGCTTTTTTCAAGTATTGAACATTAATCAGTCATACTAAATAACTGTCAGTATCTACTATAAACTGCCTGCATCTACCGTAAAGGTAAATGCAGGATAGTTCTTATTGACGCTTACTTAATACGTCCCTTAATAGGTACATATCTCTCCCTCTACGCTTTTCATATTATACCGTATATGTAATCCCCGATCAATATATATGGGACTGAGACGGCCTTGTGGATGGCTGGACTTTTGGAACGGGTTATGGGGCTGAGGAGTTGACCTCGGGAGTGCCTCGAAAAGGGTTAATTGTTCCGCACGGATTAGGGTCTCACAAGCGGGACATTTTCTAAGGCCAAGTGTATCATTTTTTAACAAAAACAAAACCGACGTCTGAGGGTCCTCCTTGCCCCAATCGCCATATGTCTCAACAGCTAATGTAATGCAGGAACAGCTTACGGGCTTCAGCTGCAAGGGCTGCCGCACCAGCCTGGTGGCACGATTCGCTCAAGATGGCAGAGCAGAGTGGTGAAGTGATGGTCAGGTCTAGCGCCGCAGGTTTGCCTCTGTCCCAGCCCAGCAATAAGGATGTCAGCGGGCCTGGTGCGGGCAAGGTCTCTGGGAGACCATGGCCTCTCCACACTCACACTGAGGTGGGCATGACGATAGAGGATTGATTACCAATTATTATTATTATTTGACCTTCTGAAAAATAAAGTTACAATTACACTAACATTGTTCGCATCAACTACAATACTGTAAACTTGTTTTTGTTGGGTAAACAGCTACTCAATGCCTCGAACCAGTGTGAAATTGAACCTGCACCTGAAGACGACCTAGCTGAGATAGCAGCTGAAAGCTTGCGCATGCATTTAGAGCAAGCTTCATGTTGTCCCAATGTAAGCAATCAGCTCTTCATGTGCAAAGGAGTGTACCCAAGCCATGTATTTCAGCCAAGGTATGGCTCTTGGTGATGGCAATGCTGGATGTGAGGCAAGAGAAGGTGTCGTGAGCTTCCTTGTCCCAGTTACCGTATGTCTCCACAGCAAGTGGGACACAAACCCACCCACTTGGGGTCATTGGCTCTGTGTTTTCTCACCTCTGCCTCCAGTGCAGCTGCCCCCACAGACATGCTTGCCTCAGGAAGTATGGCTGCTGACAAAAGGGATGTGACAGTCACATCAAAGGCAGCTTGTCTTCCTCTGTCCCAATCCAATACCAGTATGTCAGAGTACGCCTGTGATCAGGTGTGAGACCACACCCCTTCTCAACCCTCACCATCTCATGGGCACGGTAGCAGAATTATGTATTATTCATTTTCAGTTCATGAAATATAAGTGCTTCGCATATATATTATTGACAAAGGCACTGCATGACAGAAGGATTGGTTTCAACGACTATAATTGGACAGTAACAGAAAGCATGCATGAGTTATTTCTGCCGTGTCTGCGCTAATTTGATCATATAGATTGGTTTCCTTACATTTAAACTAAAAGTAATAATAAAATTACGTGTTGCATAGCACCTCAATCGAATTCCCACCACCCCCCCCCCCCCCCCCCCCCCCCCCCCCGATCTCCTTGTCCCCGCTCCTTTCGTACTCCCATGGACTGATCACTCGTTAGGGCACCCCGATCCGTTTCCGTCATCAAATTCCACTCCGCCAGCTTCCCCATGCAAACTCGTATTATCCTTAGTTCAGCACAATATACACCCGCTAATGCAGGAATGACGTCCACGTGGACCACACCCACGATAGATCCTAGAAATATAATCGCAACGCTGGACATACAACTAATTTATTAGTGTGTATAATAGCATATATATAGTAATTTTAACTGCGATGAAGTTGGTTTTGGTCCTGGTGACCTTACTTCAATATATTGGAGTACTGTTTGGACAAATCCCAGGCCCTTGCGTTGAGGAGGGAACCATCAAGAATACCACGTGCTGTCCCGTTCCAGCGCACGTCTCCGCCACTGCCGGCCCTTGTGGCGCGAACCTTCCGACACCCCGCGGTAAATGCGTACCAATTTCAGAAATTGTTGAAGGTCTCGCGATCAGCAGCAGTTCACAGGACGACCCTAGGCAGAACTGGCCTTACTACTTTCAGTCTCTTTGCAAATGCAATGGCGACTATGGCGGATATGACTGTGGAGAGTGCATCTTTGGAAAGACTGGTGATTCGTGTACCAACACCACCATCGTCACGCGTAAAGAGATCGGAAGCCTAACAAATCGAGAGCGTGACACTTACCTTGCAGCACTAAAGATGGCCAAAAGCGGCAGCAACTACACCCGGTTCGTGGCCATTAAAAACGAAACGTCGCCACCCACAATTGTGCAACTGAGCCTGTACAATCTCTTCGTGTGGATGCATTATTACACCGGAAGAGAGAATGACCTTCTACGAAGACCAGAGCTGAATTGTACAAGTGCGTGAGTCACCGTTGTTTTCAGTATAGTATTATGGTACACTGCACGTATTGTAGCCAGTTAATATCTGGTATCACCAAAGCACACATAGATAGTGTTTTGTACTATCTTTAATCTAGCCATTTATTTCAATTTTCAGAGATCGATAATTTTGCTTAGTTAGCTCATCGCTGTGGATTAATCATAGGTTGCTCTACAGAACATGAATAATGATGGCCATGCATGCAGCTCATCACGTGCGTGCTTCTCTATAATTATTAATTATATCGTATTCCATTTCTACCGTTTCAGTCAGAGATTATGCTCACGAATCAGGCGGATTTCTGCCATGGCACAGACGATTCCTGTTATGGTTTGAGCGTGAATTGCAGATTTTAGCAAGAAATGACAACTTATTTATTCCATATTGGGATTGGACGAATTCATCCAATCGCGAAATCTTCTTCTCCGATAACTGGTTCGGCTCTAGTAGCAGCGGGGTTGTTAGTGGAGATTTCGGAAATTGGGACACTATATGCTGGAACTACAACGCAACCCTTGATTGTACAAACTACAAGCAGCTCTGTGACCCAGCAGTGCACACTGGTAAATTACGGCGATGTCCAGTTGATTCGCAGTGCAAGAGCAATGGTCCTCATTGGCCTACTCAGCAAGACGTTTCTGATGCACTAAAAATGTCAACTTATGAAACTGCTCCTTACTCCTATGCAACGCAAAGCCTTCGTAGCTTTGTTGAAGGATTCGTTAATAACAGCTGCAGCCCCTCCACTGATGCGCTTTGCACGAAGGATGGAATAAGCAGAAGGCTACACAACACCGTAAGCATTCACAGTTCGCATGAATGTGGACACAGAATAGCTGAAATGCTTTCTATGGAAACATTTGATAATTGATGTACGTTCCAATCACGTGATGCTTGTGCGTGCATGTACTTCTGGATATGGGATCGTTGCAGCAAAAAGGGACCTAACGATCGTTTTTTCAAGATTCAAGTTCTAGAAGTCTGAAATGTCCTCCACATAGCTATTCTTACGCACTGAGAATCAGACTATCTGTAAGGAGTTGTAAGGCACCGAATTTTTTTATGCAATTTTATTACTTGTAATGGTCCCTTTTTGTCTTAACGATCCCATATGTTAGTCATTACAATTATTTGCTCCACTTCATCCTTTTTTGTAGATGCATCTCATCTTAGGCATGGGGAGTTTGAACGAGTCTATGTCAATCATACCAGGAGCGATGGCAAATGTTCCAGCCGCCGCAAACGACCCCATGTTCCTAAGTCACCATGCTATGATCGACTACATTTTCGAACTGTGGCTACAGAATAATACAAATTCATCCTATGCTCCAAGTAACAATGCAAGTGAACACTTGAGGGGACACAGAGCTGGTGACGTCCAGGTACCATTTATACCATTGTATACGAACGCTCAGCTATTCAAGAGAGCACAAGAGTTCGGATACCAGTACGCACCTGGGAACGTACCAGCGCCAGACACTGTGCCAACAGGACAAGAGAGTAGTAAGCTTAATCTTGGGGCATGAAAATCAAACCTGTAGACACTATATTGTGACACGGAATATATTGGTAAAATTCGAATCATTCAGAGTACATGGCATTTATTTACACTCAATTTTCACTAGTTGTGCATAGCATCATGCACATATATATATATATATATATATGGAACGTTCTATGAGAAAATGACCCTTGTGGATTTTTTTTCAAGTTTTCAAATTTATTAATCTTCTACAAAACGGCTCTTACGTACTTAATATTGGACTATCCGTCACGAAGTAACAAAGCACTGAATTTTTAATTAGGCGTACATTTCAACGGCAACGGTCAACTTCCATTGCTTGTTCTGAAAATTTTACAACTATACATTATTATGGTTGTAAAATTTTCAGAACAAGCAATGGAAGTTGACCGCTGCCATTGAAATGCACGCCTAATAAAAAATTCAGTGCTCTAATACTTCATGACGGATAGTCCAACTTTAAGTACGTAAGAGCCGTTTTGTAGAGGGTTTTAGTACCTAGTAGATTTAAAAAATCCACAAGGGTCATTTTCTCATAGAACGTTCCATATATATAATTGGGTCAGTTTCCGAGAAAATGAAAAGTGGCTATATATATAAAAAGTTATAAACATGCTTCACGTTTGAATCGCTAAAACTCCATAACGGTTTAAGCAATCAACTTCCTATTTCGAACACTTTGTGCCACACCACTTCTCTCTACGAAAATATATTTTGGTGTCTTACCCTTGCTCCTTGCCGACGTTACAAGGCACAGTACCCCGAGGGGTTCAAAATCCAGGTAACTCCCTGCAGGAATGTCCAAATCACTTCAAAATCGATATGCACGTAAAGGAGTCCTGTCACTATTGATTTCTGCAGATCGTTGATTTTTACCTCTTCCGTTATGGAGATACATCAATGCAAAGTAAGTCCACGTTTCCCGCTCGAATCGCGCCTTTCTCAGTCCTTGAAAGCTTCCATTCTCCCGAGTGGGACTGAGAAAGGCGCGATTCGAGCGGGAAACGTGGACTTTACTTTGCATTGCTGTATCTCCATAACGGAAGAGGTAAAAATCAACGATCTGCAGAAATCAATAGTGACAGGACTCCTTTACGTGCATATCGATTTTGAAGTGATTTGGACATTCCTGCAGGGAGCTACCTGGATTTTGAACCCCTCGGGGTACTGTGCCTTGTAATGTCGGCAAGGAGCATGAAGCATTTTTATAACTTTTTATATATATAGCCACTTTTCATTTTCTCGGAAACTGACCCAATTAGTTGACAGTTCAACTTAATAGTTAATTTTAAAATGTAGCCTATGAACTCTTTACAAGTTTTAGGAGCTATACTGTAGCAATGCACTCTTAAGTATGTCAGTCCATGTCACTTGAAGCTATAGTGTGAGTCAGGGGTATTCAGCACAGCCTTGGGTTCAAGCCCAGCTTGTCGTCAATAGCTCATGTTACAACCCCCTTGTTTGGTGCAAGTTAAATTATATGATGATGATGATGTTGTTATTTACTCCCATTTTTATATTTCCGTGCAGGTATTCCTTACATTGCTGCCGCTGTGTTTGCTGGCGTTATAGGACTTCTGGTCCTCGTCATAGTAGTTATTGTAAGCCGAAGGTATTGCAGTCGACGTCAACGAAACAACGCACGTCGTGCTGATCAGGCAAATCGTCCAGCTAAAGGAAAAGAAACAGAAATTTTACTTAGTTATGAAATTTTAATGAACAACGATCAAAGAACTGTCTAAGCTATGCATGTGCCATATATTTGCTTTACTTGAAAGCATAGTACAATGCTGCAATTAATACATTGTTACAAATAAAAGGACCAAGGAGTGTTTGGTCGAGGGTGTTACTGCCTTGGAAGTGCTTATGGCTGCACACAAGATGTATAGCTGACATTTATGTATGTTGGCAGACTATGCTATCCAACCAATAGTGGGGTGTTAGATCTTTTGAAATGTGTGATGTCATAACTTTTATTTTTTACTGCATGACATGCACTCAAATTGCACTTGTAACTTTAATAGAATATATATATCAGTGTCACAAAATGCATTTAGAGTTGATATTTTGCTATTGACACAGCAACTCCCTGAATGCCAGATGTGGATGGCAAAGTTAGAGGATCAAGGAGATTATCGATTCCAATCTCCAGCTACATTGGGCAGCTCATGACTTATTAAAACTGTTCTAGCCTGTTCCCTTTCTGATGGATCCAACCATCATAAACGTTTATGGCCTAGGTGGACCGCATCTTAGAGCTAGAGTTTTGATGAGTCATGAAACATCAGAAAGAGCTGAATATTTCTCTCCCTCAAAGAACGCAGAAATTTCTGAGAGGCTTCCACAACTTTGGCACTGAGAATAAAATGCTCCTCTTCATGACTCAGAAAACAAATGTGCTAAACTATTCAGTTAATTTATAATCCCCATGCATGTTAGTAGCCATTCTGACAATGCTCTAGCATCCGAGGGTTCACCAGTGTTCCACCACCTGTAATCCATACATATATACATGTACATGTGAAACATTAAAACATTTATAGTCTACTGATTTGTAGGCAGCTATCCACTTTTCTTCAGTTGGAACTGGAAGTATGTTAAATTCATTACACACTTCCTTTTTAGTAAAGCTTCAGTTCAAGACACCTTTCCAACATGCAATATGCTGAATTCCAGATTTGACTATGCCTTTTATCAAAGTAAGAGCAGGAAAACTTCTGGTTTACCTTCGACATCTAAAATTACAAGTCCAGTAATGTCCAGTAATGTCCAGTAATGCTTATGTCTTTGCATATTAAACATTACACACACCATCATCGGTGATTTATCAGCTAGTTTTTGAGAATTGTTACAAATTGGATTGTCATGTCCAGGAAACATTGAATGAATTCCCAGGTTACATGATTAGGAATAAGAATTTGATTTACTCTGCAGTTACAAAATGGAATCATATAGAAGAACAAAAATAATTTCTAACAAATATTTTTTTGCATGGCATGGGTCAATATAGTACTTTCGACAGTAAGACTGGGTGGATGTATGAAAGGCACATCCAAGGTTCACTTCTGTCACATCTTCATGCGTATTAGTTTAACAGCTTGGTTTCGAATTGGCACCATTGTCTGTAGCAGAATGCTGTCTAATCTACTGTAGTACCCATCTGATACATGTACCACACTTCAGTGCACAACGTACTAAGCAGTGTTTCTGCATTGTGTGACTCTAAATCCATCTATAATTCAATGAAGAGCATAGTACCAGTGCTAAAACTATCCACACACGGATGTGTGTTCAATTGACATACCATGTACCATGTATAATGATATACATCATTATACTATACTATTGTCAATAGCACAGCTGATAACAAACGGCTAAGCTCTGCCTAGTGTTGGCACTCGGTGAATCCAACGCTCTGTCACTGCAACATATGATTTCTCCTGTATGGCTTGTAGCACACTCAGCGGTCAATGCTATCGAGGGTGCACGTTTCACTGCAATTCTGATCTGTTGGATCGATGAATGAAATCCTCATTATCAATACAGTATGAAGCATTACGACCAAAACCATTATAGTCGCAATTCAAATCCAAATACATGGACACACACCTGGGTCCCTGCATGTCCATACATTTGTATATACACGTGTGTTGCTTCGAACGGTCGTGCACAAAACTGCATGCCCGGCTCGTGTGATCATATACACTTTACTTTGTTCCGCTTAAACATTAACCATTGTGGCATCCCCTCCATTTTAGTAGTTTTGTTGTCCGATGAGGCATGACATATATATCCATCTCCAGGTACTCCCGAAACTTCGGTATGCCAAGAGGGGGAGGAATTGCGGCAAATGTGCCCTGACGCATAGAGCCGTCTGTGTACCTCCATTGTAAAGGGTGGCATGAAGTGCTTACATCCCTGAATCCGGTGAGTTGTCCAGACTTGGCGGCATCTTTTGGATGTTTCGTAACAGAGGAAATGGGTAGCGTCGTCGTTCGACGCTCACTGACATGCAGTTGTCTGCTCTTTAAATGTATATGCATGTGTATGCACTTTTCTAAGTCACCATGCCATGGTGGACTACATTTTCGAGCTGAAGGACATATTTTAAAGTGCAAGTTATGAAATGTTAATGATCAACGATCAGAGAGCAGTCTAATTATGCTATACATGCACCATTATTTGCTTTAATTGAATTATATGCTGCAAGTAGTCTATCAGTGTGAAGTCATTCTTGTTCTTTTGGCTCTGTATCTAAGTACTGTGTGATGTGATACACATGACTAGCTTGTACATGTAGATCGATGGATTCAATGCAATGTTTTTCATTTAGCAAATGAGTAAAATTGCTGAATGAAGTAAATCACATTCCATTCTCATTTCTGCACCACATCTAACGTACTGTCTCAAAGAGGACGTTTAGAAACTATGTGTTGCATGCATATATGATATGTCTTCAAACGATAGTCGACTTAAGACAATCAAGTGTGAAGTCATCCTGGTTTGTTTGTTGTTGTTTTTTTTTTGTCTCTACAAGTCATTCGTATCTCATCACGATACTACTCTCTAGTTATAAATGCATGGCTATTTTCCCCCTTCTTTTCCGTCTCTAACAATCTCAAAAAGCACCAAAGACGATATGATACTGTGCATCAATTAGTGTTCTACAAGCTATAAATCATTAATGAGCCAGATATCAAATATATCTGGTTTTGCGCACTCGGCATTAATTGGTGCTTGGTGATTTTATTGGCTTCATGGATCGTTCATAACGGTAAGTTGTACATATATGAATGTAGGATCTTATATCCGTTTTATGGTGCGAGGCTGCTCTGTATTAGCCTCGAGCAGCCTTAATTGGGTCTGGCTCCGCGATACTAGTTCTGTATCATAAAATGGCAAATACAATTATGTGTATAGTCTATGCGCAATTAATGCAAGCGTTGCTTCTGAAGGAGGGGGGATCGGCCTTGTAGTTTGGCAAATACTTGTAATTCAATTAGATTTAGATTGCTGTAACCGGTTAAGTAGTTACATCAAAACCGTCATAAAAACCAAAATATTTTTAAAAGCCCTCTATTATCAAAGCTATTCAACACTAAGGTTAGAGTTAATCGAATATTATAATAATGCATAAGTAGGGAAAGATATGAATATGCCGTGGAACGGATTAATTTCAAGTTACCAGGTTCAATAGTAAGTTACAGAAATTTAACTTCATTAATCATTCAGGTATATAATTGCTCATTATGAAATGAAGTAAAAAACACCATTTGATTTGGTATTAAAAGTCTAAATTCATATTACAAGCGTTTCTAGTGTTTTCATGTTTGATTTGTTGTTTAACATCTTAAAAATAATAAACATTACTAATAAAACGCAAATCAAGTGTAATATTTTTGGAATAAATTGTCCAACTTAAGAATTTGCTTAATAAGAGCAAATGCCAGAGCCATCCTCTGAAGGGTATAGAACTGAACCAATGTAGTTGTTACTTGTTTAATGTAGTTGGACTGTAGGCTTCCTTTTAAATCACGTATATGTATGATTAATGAATTAAAAGCTCTTATACATAATTTTATCACTATAATTAATTAGAAAGTATTAATTAATAGTAATCAGATTCTAATAGCACAGTTTCTATTTGCACTATATATAATGTAATAATTATGAAAATTGAGATCTCTCTAATGCTTTCAACTTTATTTCTCACCAACTTTTTTTAGATCAACGCCTCCAAGTTTTTCCAGGCATCTATAGTTGGGTAAAGCGGTGCTATTCTTCTCCATCTCTCCTTCATTACAACAATCAGGTTGCATCATCCTCTGAAAGAGTACAATAGGGGAATCCTCTGGGCCCCCTTTGGCTTGTAGAAAAGATTGAGAGTCAAATTTTCAGCATTCAAGCTCATTGCTGGTAATTGGATGATGGTAGTATCATTGCAAATCCAAAGGCTTTGGCTCATATTATTAATTTGATTCAGTCAGATGGACCTACCCCTTGGTCTACATATAAATCTGGAAATATCTGAGGTAGTTTGGCAATTATCCTACGTAGTAAATGACATTTTTCCTCAGCTTAGTAGCCATCACATAGCAAAATTTTGACATTTTAGGTTCGCCTATTGGTCCTTCCAAGCATATAACTAATTTCTTATATTAGAGAGGAAAGGTTGCTCAATTAATGGAGAAACTTGAACAACTAGATGACCCACAAGTTGCGTATTCCCTTCTAAGATTCTGTACCTTTTTGGAAGTTTTCCTATTACATTAGAACAGTCCCTCAAGACCTAGTTAATGTCTAATGTCCTGGGTGTCATCCTGAGGGTATGTTTGTACACCTAGATGTACAGACATTCACAATAATGCCACTTTGTAACTGCACCAGTGATGAAATCCAAAAGCACATACACGTTTGTCGTGCATTTATAGTTCTGGGCAGAAATAGGTAAAGTCTAGTTCCTTCTAAAAACGTCCAACCAAGTTTCCAAAGTGAGGTCCTCTGAGGCATGCCAGGTATACGCTAGGCATAACTGGGGGAGCTTCACTTTGCTAACTGGTTAGAAGTTTGTAGAAGGAACTAGACCTTACTTATTTCAGCCCAGATCTAAAAACGCATGATTTGCTCTTGGATTTCAGTTCTGGTACACAGTTTTAAAAAAAAAGGCATCAATCTGAATTTCCGTACACCCAGGTGTACAAATGCACTCCCGGGATGACGCCCAGGACATTAGACATGAAGGATTCCACAATTGTTTTTGATGGTGTAGTATTAGCGCGTATTGAGGAAATTGTGCCCAGCCTCTAAACTGATGTTCAATTGGGTCAAAGGCACCCTTAGTCTAAAATGTGGAGGTCTAGATCTCTACATTGTCAGCACACATGCTGCTGCTACATACATAGCTTTTGTCACACATAATTTTCCAACTCCATTTGCTTATGACAATCACCAACACCTCAACCTGGCCATTGCTACATACAACCAGTCAGTGACCTCAATCCATCAGATAGCCATATCTTCTCAATGCATACCATCACATATTAAGCTTTCTGCTGCTATTGATGAAACTGTTAATTTTTCCTTTTTCTCCTGCCACTCTTCCACAAGACAAAGCCAGACTTACTGCAGTAGCCACTCTGCTTAACTGTCAGTTGTCCCAAATAAGAACTGTGACCAGGTGGTGGATTGGAGCTGATGTAAACCCTAAGGATTTAAAATGCCCTTTTTGTCACCAACATCAAGTCAAATCTGGACATCATGCCACGGTTTGCAAAACTAATGGCGAACACATCAGCCAACACAACGATGTGATAGATGGCATGGTATCCCAAGCTGCTCTTTCTCCTCAGCTGGAAAAACAATACATCCTCCCTGGAACTGAGATGAAACCAGCTGACCTTTTTATTCCAACATGGTCTGCAGGCAAACCTGTAGTCATAGACATATCTGTTGTCAGCCCAACACAATCCCATCTCTTACTGTACAATCACACTCAGACTGAAATCCTTTGTGCATCTCACTGGAGTGAGGAGCAGAAATACACCAAGTATTAAGAAGCTCTTCACATTTAGAACAATCTGTTCATTCCCATGGCAGTAGAACATTTGGTGGGTGTGGATTAGAAAGCAAACCAGTTTTTGCCACTCTTGCCTGGTTTTTCTCATATTTAGATTAATAATCCTATTATAAAACGATAGCCTTCATTTGTGAATGCCCGGTATATGTATGCATGTAGCAGTTCAGTACTTCTCCAGCCGTGTACTTCTACCTTCACGAGATAAAGTGGCAACTTTATGTTGCAACAACTAAGCAATCACCCAGTTGCATTTAAAACTCCTGTACTTTATACTGTTCAGCAAGTTGGAAATAAATTCCCTCTCTTTAATGTCTATACTCTATAGTAAGTCACCAACAATATCATAGGTGATTGCCTATTGGATGAAATGGTTTGCATTAAGTCTTAATGTAATCTAGATCAGTGTACAACGTCATAATTGTAAAATGTATCCACATCCACTAAGCCCCAGCCTGCACTAGTGAGTAAGGAGTACAGGTGTCCTCTCATGTCCTTTGATACTGAGCTCCTTGATTCACTAACTGACACTAGCTGCAAACATGTGTGCACTCCAATGAGAAATGTGTATATATATATAATATATGAATTAGTTGGACATAGCAAATCATGCTCTCAGTTTGGGATTGGTGCTGGCTGTGTTATACAAGTGTCAGACATGCGTCATGGCTATATGATAGAGGCAGGGTATTTGTGGGTTGTAGAGTGAGAAAAGAATCAGTCTAGGTGACTATGTGTACTCACAATGGAGTCACTGACTACTCCATTGGTCAAGCACTGGTTTATTGTAGTAAGTTGGACTGGTGCATCCATTTCAATAGACAAATGATGTTGCCTCCATCCCCTCAGACTTCCCTGGTGTGGTGATGAAAGGAGCAGACTTTCCTGTTCCAGGCAGCTGTGGCATGCTTGTAGGTCCAGGCAGCACGGCACTATTGAGACATTGTGGCATCAAAGAAACATATCTGGCATGGTCCTCAGTCTAAAGAGTAAAGTAACAAGTCACACACCAACATCAGTACCAAGATGAATAGTGTTTCAATACTATGCACTGAAGTTTGGCTTCATCAGTGACTAATTACAAATGGCAGGTGGTGGTTGAGAGGTTCTCCCCACCCCCCCCCCCCCCCCCCCGTTTTTTCATCAGTGCCCCAGATGAGCCAGGTAGGCATCATTTAGATCATTCTCATGCAATGCCTTCTCCACTCAAATACATTTTTTAGTTCCTTTCTCCACACCTGCATTTAGATGCCTCAGAATATGTAAACATGACGGGAATCTGATATGCATGTATGCACATTTGTTTGTTTTTTTGATTAGGGAAGCATGCGTATTGTAGATGGAAGAACTTTTAAAAAAATAAAATAATTTTAAAAAGTAAATATGCAATGATACAATACATGGTCCTCTGCGGTCATTATACTTTAATGCTGTTCAACTAATTTAAGGAATTAGTGAGCATGGACTCCCAAAACAAGAGGACAGAACTACGCTATAGTTGTAAGTCTAATATGATCAGTTGTTCCCATCTCTTGTACATTTGCTGGAGTAAAGCTTGTACATGTAGTAGATTGAACATGCATACTATACAAATATACTTGAGTGCAGAAGTTGAAGGTGCAAGCGCACACAGAAGTAGAAGTGTTTAGCTGAGACAAATTCGAGACATACATATATACAGCAAATACATGCACAGTTCATGATTCAATGGAAATGTCAGTCTGAATGTTGCTGCCTAAGTCATTTCGTTAGTATGCATGTGGTGTGTGTATTTGTGTGTGTGTGTGTGTGTGTGTGTGTGTGTGTGTGTGATAGCGATGTGCTATAGACTTTTTCCTTCTTCAGATAAGTGTTCCAATTGGGTGTGAACCTGTAGAGAATTGAGGGGAAAGGAAAAGTTTACTACACAAAGAAATGTTTTTCTGTCCTCTACCACTTGAGGAGTGGGAGTTATTAGTTCTAAAGATGATACACTCATTCAGATATCGCACACAGCCCAATGTGGCATGTATAGTAGGTATGCTTCATTACATAGACCTAACCTACTGTACAAGTTTCTGAAGCCACCCACATATGTACTTACATGTACTTTCTGGAGCAAAGCATGTGTCACTTGGTTCAACCCCAGCACCCAACCATCAGCACCCAACCCCCCAGCATCCAACCCCCAGGACCCAACCCCCCAGCATCCAACCCCCAGGACCCAACCCCCCAGCACCCAACCCCCAGGACCCAACCCTCAGCTCCCAGCCCCCAGCACCCAACCCCCAGCACCCAACCCCCAGCATCCAAACCCCAGCACCCAATCCCACATCCCTGTGCCCATAATGCCGATTGAACCTCCCAACCCTTACCTGGTCCATGTCCGGTCTCTCTTTGGCCTTCTGGTTGAGACATATGGTGGCTATATCAAACAGTCCTACTCCAATGTCATCTGGCCACCTGGCTTTGGAATCAGCTTCTAGCAGGATTCTCTCCCTGTTGGCATCTGTGTCCCCAAGGAGGTCCTCCAGCCTCACTGTCTGTATGGGTGTGAGTGTGTGTGTGTGTGTGTGTGTGTGTGTGTATTGGTGTGAGTGTGTATGTGTGTATGTGTGTGTATGTGTGTGTATGTGTGTGAATGTGTGTATGTGAGTGTATGTGTGTGTATACATATGTATGTGATTGCCAGTGTGTGTGAGAGTGTGTTGAGATGAGAGAGATGAACACTAGCAGCTGTGGTGACATTATGGTGCATTGGGCATATACATGCTGAACCCAGCCACAAAAAAATATTGCTCATTAATTCAATTGTTTTGGCCCATGGTTATGGAGCAACTAAATGGCAACATTTCACTCCAACTCTCAATGTGTAGCAATTCACACTGAAAAACATTGATCACAGCAACATGTGCATGTAGATTTCAAGACTCTCAATGCTGTAAACCCAAATAAGCTTTCAAGAATGCAACTTATTTGTCACAGACATTAGTGGAACAGTACAGCACAGTATTAATTACGGTACCGTTATCTACAGTATTGAATTTAAGTAACGATATATACAGTGACAGGCGATAATAATGATTGGTTGCTAACCAGAGTTCGTTGCTTGAGGGTGGGGTCATCGGCGGCCTGCCCCGTGAACAACTCCAATAGGACCACACCAAAGCTGTACACGTCTGTCTTGGTCGTCATCTTCCGGCTCCTCAGGAACTCCGGAGCCATGTAGGCCAACGTTCCCATGACGCCGCTGGACTGAGTGCTGTAGGAGCTGGTGCGGGTGGGCTTAGATTGGAGCTCGCGGGCCAGGCCGAAGTCCGAGAGCTTTGGGACACAGTGGTCATCAAGGAGGATGTTGGAGCTGGTGGGAAAAAGGAAGTAAAGACTTGGGTGTACAGGATATGTTTAGGTGAAGAGTTTTGACAAGGGGAGAAGTGCAGGTAAAAGCAACTGAAAATGTGACCAAATATTACAAATACTGGTAGTTATGATGCTATTAGTCCCCTACATAAAAACTGATTATTGATTTTAAATTAACTAGCCGATGTTAGTACTGAGAGTTTGCAGTTCGATTACGGAAGTTGGTTTGAAATTCACAATGAAAAGGATGAAATAATAGCCATAGTGAAATTGTTTCAATTTGATTAGTAATGTAAATTATAATATTAAATCATGCCAATAATCATTATTCATTTTGGGTCTTTGGTATAATTTTAACTACTTCTGATATGGTGTTGTGCATTCATAAACACCTGTACTGTACATGTACATGAAAATAGTAATTTCTAAAGCGTTATTCACATCTTCGAGCAAATGTATTGCCTCCTCCCCATTCTGCCGAGTACAGGCATGTGCAAAGATGTGTATGATACTCTAAGAAGTAGTGCACTGCTACAACCAGCAAGGCTCACAAGCTATCTTAACAACACAGGGGTGTGTGCTGTACACGGACGATACACAACTGAAACAAACTAATTCACCTGGGATTCAAGTGCATTGTCACAGACAGGTTGATGGATTCAAAAGTGTTCAAAACTCTAGCCAATGTTCTAATCAGATTCCAAAGTGTTCAAAACTCTAGCCAATGTTCTAATCAGATTCCAAAGTGTTCAAAACTCTAGCCAATGTTCTAATCAGATTCAAAAGTGTTCAAAACTCAAGCCAATGTTCTAATCAGATTCAAAAGTGTTCAAAACTCAAGCCAATGTTCTAATCAGATTCAAAAGTGTTCAAAACTCAAGCCAATGTTCTAATCAGATTCAAAAGTGTTCAAAACTCAAGCCAATGTTCTAATCAGAGTGCAAAGAAATGCACAGCAGAGATAGACAATTTTGAACTTCTCATTTTAAGACACATTTGTGTAATCTATTTTACATCAGCCCTGTGGTGA
This sequence comes from Ephydatia muelleri, assembly GCA_013339895.1. Taxonomy (NCBI): domain Eukaryota; kingdom Metazoa; phylum Porifera; class Demospongiae; order Spongillida; family Spongillidae; genus Ephydatia; species Ephydatia muelleri. The sequence goes on from JABACO010000014.1 coordinate 2,886,699, forward strand.
CCCAGAGGAAGGTGGAGAGGGCGAGGAGGGGGAGGAGGGCGAGGAGGGGGAGGAGTGAAGCAACTGGTCAAGAGGTTGGGGGAACATGGAATCAGGGGAAGGGGGGGGGGGGGAAAGGGGAGAGTGGCTGGTACCTCTTCACGTCTCCATGGACCAGTGACTTGGGCTTGTTGATGGTGTGAAGGAAGTTGAGTGCTGTGGCTATTTCCACTGCAATGTTAACCCTTACGCTCCATGGAAGAGGGATGTTCTTCTGCAGAGGATGGAGGGGGAGGAGGGTGTGTTAGGGAGGAGGTGAGGATGGATATGGACATACAGGTACGCAGTATGCACGTGAGTTGTGTGAGCGTGATAGGCTGGGGAATGTTTGAATCACACTGCTTTTTTGTGCACATAAATTGTTTGTGTACACACTTCATTTTTGTTATTCTATTTCAATCCTTCAAAAGCCCATATTTCCACACAGAGTTCATGACAACAACAACAAGAAAAGGTCTTGTAGTGACAAACTCCAGACACAGAATGTATTTAGTGGCAAGAGAGCTCCAAATCAAATCAACAGTTGATGTGTGTGTCCATACATGTATGACCACAGACAAGGGTTAAGAGTGAGACAGGAGAGGAGGAGGGAGGGGGAAGAGGTGGAGAGGAGGATGAGGGAGAAGAGGTGGAGAGGAGGGAGGGGGAAGAGGCGGAGAGGAGGGAGGGGAGGAAGGGAGGGGAGGAGGAGACATACAGTATACATGGTGCTACCACACAAGTTAGCATGGATGTATCTCACCTTGCCCAGTAGACAGTCAGCCAGGGAACCGTTCTTCATGTATTCGTACACAAGACAGGGGCGTGGCCCATCAGCACTGTACGCAACCAGTGATAAAATGTTACGATGGTGGTACCTGTGATGGGGGGAGGAAGGGGAGGGAGGGGAGGGAGTAAACTACTTGGAAATGGCCTAATGATGTAAACATAAACCTCATCTTGGAAGGATGGTGCACCCTTCATGAGGGGAGGAGGAGGTGGAGGAAGAGGAGGTGGGTGTACACAGATCCCGTTCTCAGGGATTTTCCTCACTTGCTAAGCACTTTCACTTCTTGTATGAAGGAACTGTGGTGAATGGACTCAAAGAAGAAACCACCTTCCATTTCAGACTCCTGAAGTCAGAGGTAAGAGATAGTGGGAGATGGGAGGGTCAAGAGGAGGCAGGGAGGGTGGGAGGGAAGTAGGGAGGAGAGAGGGGGAGGGTGGAAAGGAGAGGCAGGGAGGGTGGGAGGGAAGTAGGGAGGAGAGAGGGGGAGGGTGGGAAATGAATGATGACATCATACAGAGAAAGAAAAGAGATGCCATGATTCCATGATTCACAATCAATTGGTACAAAAGTAATATAAAAACACTATTAAGTGTTTTTCAAAGTCCTATTGGAATGAAGTGGAGGGGAGGGGAAGAGAGGAGAAGGGAAGAGGGTAGGGATGGAGAGGGAGAGTGCTATTGCCATGATACTTAAAATATGGTCTCTCAAGGTGAGAGCATGGCCCCTTCCAACACCGTGTGTACACACACCCTTTCGGAATACACAACAACACTAGTTTCCTCTTTCATTCCTCCACTTTCAGTCACTATGTGTGCCACACAGCCACTGGTAAACAGACCACAGTAGTAAACACAACCCTCCCCACAGACACACATGCAATGTACACACAACCCCAGACACACATGCAACATACACACAACCCTCCACACACATGCAACGTACACACAACCCTCCCCCACACACACACACACATGCAACATACACACAACCCTCCCCCACACACACACACACATGCAACATACACACAACACACACACATGCAACATGCACACAACCCTCCCCCACACACACACACACATGCAACATACACACAACACACACACATGCAACATGCACACAACCCTCTCCACACACATGCAACACACACACAACCCCACACACATGCAACATACACACAAACACACACACACAAGGTTTGCAAAGTTCAACACACAACTCGCGTGGAAATAATCTGTGACAAATCATGGCAGTGGCAGTTCCCATAAGAGTTGATACAAGATATATATGACCATGTACACTGTATATGACTCTCCACTACAAAGGAAAATCATGATTTTGTATCCCAATAATTTCCACGCGAATGCATCACATAAAACTACACACATAAGGTGAGCAACAAACCTTACCCACTCCCTCCCCCCCCCCACCCTCCTTCCCCTCTCCATAACTTACGCTGTGCAGTTTCTTGATGGCGTAGGGACCATTTCCCCTCACTCTGGCCATGAAGACGCTCCCAAAGGACCCCTGGCCCACCAAGCACTCAGTGAAGTTCCCCGTGCTCTCGCTCAGTTCGCTGTACCCAAACACCAAGACGCTGAACGTGGATGAGGCAGGGTCCAGGATGGGCAACAGAGGGGTCTGCCCCCCAGGGGAATCCCCTATGCTAGCCACGGGGGAGGGAAGGTCCTTGAATCCAGAAGATCCACTGCGGGAGCATGGGTCCGAGGTGGTGGGACTGCAGGATTGGGACTGGGGACTGCAGGAATGGGACTGGGGACTGCAGGATTGGAACTGGGGATTGCAGGATTGGAACTGGGGTTGCATGGTGGGCTGGAACGGCAGTTGGAGGGGCGGAGCCTGGAAGGACGAGGAGCCGAACAAGGGGGGAGGGGCACCAGAGGGGGCACACATTCTGTGGTAGTCGTAGTAGGACGCAGGGGACATGACGCTGACCTCCGTGGGGGGCAGGCCTGGAAATCTTCCTGGTTCCCCGTAGTGTGGCCCGGGAGAAGTAGTGGAGTGGTGGTAAGGGGTGGGACAGGGGGCGTGGTGAGGGGCGTGGTGAGAAGGAGGGTAGAGTGGCCTCTGCAATGTCAGTGGGTAGGGCTGGGGCTGAGGTTGCCAGGTGTGGTGATAGTGAAGAGGGGGTTGGGAGAGGGAGGAGGAGGAGGAGGGGGGAGGGGAGGGTCCTGGGTCCAGCGGGTACACGAAAGACAGGCAGGTGGGCGGGACATTGGCACGAGAAGACGCCGGGATGTGGGTGGGGTAAGGGGCGGAGCTAACAGCAGTGGTGGTGTTGAAGGTCGCACCTTTTTCGACCAATCGGATGTCAAAGTCGACATTCCCCCTGTAGTAGGAATCTTCGTACTTGAGGGTGTGGCCTTGCCCCACCTCCTCAGGTAAAGGGGAGTGGCCAGCACTGCCCCCTATCATCACGTGAGACGGCTCAGGGTTGCCGGCTGCCCCCCATGTGGGCCTGCCCCCCGTGGAAAAGTGCTGCTGGGGGGCTTTGGAGGGATCACCTGACAGTGATGGTGAAGATGTGGGGGTGGGAGGGGGGGAGGGGACCATACTCTGGGTGGAGCTCAAAGCGAGCCGATGCCGTGGAATCTGGAGGGAGGGGGCGTGGTTAGGTGGAGGCGTGGCACACAGGGCGGGGATAAGAGGGAGGGGTGTTGTCACAGGTAAGTTACTATCTGGGGGCTGCGGGTATGTCTCTTATTTTCAAATCACTGCAACCAGCTTATTCTCATTTTAATGTGTACAAAGGTTGTGGCAATACATGTACAGCATTACACATAGATCCATAGCACAACACAGCCCTAAAGCATGACCATGCGTTTGTGTAAAGTAAGGGACAGACATGTATGACCAGACCATAACGATGTCATTATAAAGTGAGAGATGCATGGATTGTGAACTATGCACATTGAGGTGTGCAGTGGAATGGCAGTGGAATGGCATGGGGTGAGTCATTAACTCCCGACCATACCCTATTTGCCCACCCTTCCTGACCAGTATTGAAATGACACCTGGACGGAAATAACCCCCTATAGGCCTGTGTGTATGTGTGTGTGTGTGTGTGTGTGTGTGTGTATGTGTGTGTGTGTGTGTGTGTGGTCATAGATTCGGGTGTGCACTGACACATACACACAAGCTAACGCTAATGCAAAGTTAGCATGTTAATTGTTACATGTGTATACAGCATGTGAGTGTGTGCATGTGTGTGTGCATGAGTGTGTGCATGTGTGTGTGCATGTGTGTGTGCATAAGTGTGTGCATGTGTGTGTGCATGTGTGTGTGCATGTGAGTGTGTGCACGTGAGTGTGTGCACGTGAGTGTGCCATGTTCAGGTAGGAACTTTTGACTTTGCTGTGTGGTACATGTAATGGTATGCCAGCACTGAGGGAGGGAGGTACACACAAATGTCGTCAACGTACCCTCCTTCTGACCTGTGCACATATTCACATTGTTGCAGTCCAACACTTCCTTCACCTTTGGAGATACTGGAGGAGGGAGGGAGGGAGGGAGGGAGGGAGGGAGGGAGGGAGGGAGGGAGGGAGGGAGGGAGGGAGGGAGGGAGGGAGGGAGGGGAGGGGTGTGAAAGGGCACTTCAAATCACGAGGAGCATGCGGTTTTAAGAAGGTACAAACGCAAGATGATGGTCTTGACAACGTATAGGCGAGATGGGGCGTTCATGAATACCAGTATACACAACCCAAACTGAAACAGAATGATGTAAACAATGCTTGTTTTCACAACAACCCAAACTTTTCAGAACAATCAGGGATGCACAGAAATGACAGGCCCTCCAAAAGCAATCATGTGCAACACCCCACTGTGCTAGATCACATTACGAGTGTATTGTAACAGAGCAAATACAAAAGCTCAACACCAGACCTCCTCATATTTCAACATGCCATCACAATCCAACACAAGGCCTGCCATTCTCCCTCCACACGCCCCAACATCTCCCATTAGCTACCATATTCTTGCCCCTGTCCATTCCAAGCAAACACACGCGTACCCTGTGATACTTGAGCATACATGTGTATGTACATGTATGAGAAGGGTGTTATGCACAAATGGAACATAGATGGATTCACCAGCACTGACAGTGAAATAATGATGACATATCCATATCCAGGCAGATCCCCTCTCCACCCTCCTTTCCTTCCCATCTCCTCTCCTCCTTCCCACCTGGTCAATAAAGCATGTTGACTGGGAAGGTTGCTGAAGTTTACAAAATATTGCCAAAGGTTTCCCCCAGGTGCACAAAAGTCCTTTTATCATATCTCTCATTTGAGAGATCGAAGCGATTGGGGTCAGCAGTCACATACAGTGTATAAGCACATTGTAAGGGGTGCGGTTTCATGCACGTGGTGGCAGGCAGGAGCGTGTATGGTGCATTCAGACCAGGTTGTGTGGTGGTGTGTGGTGTGGTTGTGTGATGTAGTGTGGTAGTGGAGATTACTCTGTGATGGTGGTGATGGGTTATCATAATGATGAGTGACAGTGGTGATGGGTCGTCATAGTGATGAGTGACAGTGGTGATGGGTCGTCATAGTGATGAGTGACAGTGACGTGGTGGGTGTTGCATGTTTCAATGATCATCATAGCAATGAGGTGCATGCAAAAGTTGCATATGTGTGTGTGTGTGTGTGTGTGTGTGTGTGCACACAACACACCTCAGGCTTCACTATGCACCCAGCATGCCAAACTATGCTACTGTGAAACAACACACAGATGCCTTTTTGGTAGCCAAATTGTAGAACCATTCTTGTGTTTGCAGCTGACAGAATGGATGAAAGAAGCTGAAGCTGAAGAGTAAGGTCACCCCCCCTCCTGTAGCTAAAATACTTCCCCTGGGGGTCTCCCCTGGCTACGGGGGGGGGGGGGGGGGGGGGGGGGGGGGGTCACACACACACCCTACCTCCCCCCCCCCCCCCCTAAATAACAGGTGTTGGACTTGCACTGTTTTTGTTTATTGTGACTCCTCTGCAGCAGCCCAAAGAATACAGTCTGCTCTTGTTGCATGGTGAGCTCTCATTGGAGAAATGACAATTTTTGTTTAAAAAAAAGGGCAGTTTTACAGCCACAAACGAGCCATTGTTTCTCAATACTACAGGATAAACACCTGTGCCATGTATAGCAATGTCACAACACATCCTAATCCTACACAATGCATGTACAGTGTACATTGTACAGGTGCCTTAGAAGCATCAATGTGCAGTGTGACGTCATACGTACATACACCTTTTTTTTTTCTTCTTCTCAATACAGCTGGTATTCTCGCCCATACACTACGATACATACACATTCATGTTTGCATAGAGCCACACCCTAACCATGTGGTAGGGCACATAGAAGCCCTCTAAAGGCTACCTAGCACCTTCACACCTGTACATTGTGGTCAGTTCTGGATGGTCCCATTTTATGCTCCTGCATGCATCTTACACTTCCTTCAGCCACTTCCATAATGCAGCTACAGGAGGTGCCTTAGGGTGATGGCTTTGGGCAGGCTAGGTTGCTGTCTGTTAAGACAAACTGATTTTGGTGGCGTGTTGTGGTGAATTATGTGATGTGTGATTAGGTGTGCCTAGAGGAGAGGGTGTGATGTGTGATTAGGTGTGCCTAGAGGGGGTGTGATGTGTGATTAGGTGTGCCTAGAGGAGAGGGTGTGATGTGTGATTAGGTGTGCCTAGAGGAGAGGGTGTGATGTGTGATTAGGTGTGCCTAGAGGGTGATTAGGTGTGCCTAGAGGAGAGGGTGTGATGTGTGATTAGGTGTGCCTAGAGGAGAGGGTGTGATGTGTGATTAGGTGTGCCTAGAGAGGGTGTGATGTGTGATTAGGTGTGCCTAGAGGAGAGGGTGTGATGTGTGATTAGGTGTGCCTAGAGAGGGTGTGATATGTGATTAGGTGTGCCTAGAGGAGAGGGTGTGATGTGTGATTAGGTGTGCCTAGAGGAGAGGGGGAAGGCTCATGGTTGTATAGTGTTAGGGGTGGAGCCCCTAGACACATCATTTGAGCAACAAAGGTTACTGGTATCATAGCAAATCACAACGCCCTCTTCCCACCTAGATGGAGGGAATGTCCAGGATATGCACATATGCATACAAATCACATCTCAGTCACAAACCCAAAGATGCTAGCAGATGGCAAAAGCATCGTAATGTCTGTGTAAAGGTGTGCTCACATGATAGTGATGTGCTCATGTGAAGGTGTGTTCATGTGATGGTGCTGGTGTGTTCATGTGATGGTGCTGGTGTGTTCATGTGATGGTGCTGGTGTGTTCATGTGATGGTTATGCATTGGAGTGATGGTGGAGATGAGGTTACCATGGTTTCGTATCACTCTCATTCCCTCTACGTGCTCGATGGCGTTCAACATCAGGAAAAGGTCGTCCACCGTATATCCTCGCGTCATGAAATCGTTGATGACTGCTTGTGTCGAGCTGCCGTTGGGCTGGTTTCCGATGCGTTCAAAGGCCCCAACGTCCAGTGGTGTGTACACGATGCCTTGAGAGAGGAAAGGGTGGGCGGATAAAAAAAAGGTTTACGGAAATAGGATCCCAATTATAAATCGTATCCCTTTGTGTTCCTTGCGTCGGACATTTAGCGTGAAGCGAGTCATGAATGTAATGCAGCTGGTCTTGTGCGCGCATTTGACTCCCGCGCATTTGCATGACCGAGTGTGCGCGTGCGTGTGTGCATGTGCGGCTTCCTACGTAGCTGCTCGCAGCCATACGGACGCCTGAAGCAAGAAATTTTCTTTTCTTTAAATTTCAGTTATTCGCAACGTACCTGGAGCTTTAGCAAGGAGGGCCTTCCAATTGCGTTGGCTCGGTTGGTCAAGATGCTTGCACAGCTCAAATATGACGCCAAAGCTCAGTTCGCTAATCTTTGTCGCCCGTAGAGACATCGCTGATCAACGGCAGTTTAAAGAGTGGTTTATTATTTTTTTTTGCTGGGGTCATGCTGGATTATTGTCATTATATATACGTTGAAGCCCCGCCCTTTTAATTACATCGCGTGATCCAGTAACCTCTGGCCTGACTTTGCTCCAGGCCAAAAACAAGGATGGCTGCACTTATGCGAACGTCATGCCACATGCGGGTTAGCAGCCATAGCTTCTTTTCTCTGAAAGCTCCAATATCATTGAATTTTCCTCCCAGTTGTTAGGTTTGCGGAGCTCTGTCCATTTCAGACGCTTTAGCAGCGGCACAGGTAACATCATCTAGTAAAGCGCGATACAAACACGCCCAATGATTCCGCCCCTGATACAGACGAGGTAGACCTGGTCGTCATAGGCAGTGGGCCAGGAGGGTATGTGGCAGCCATTAAGGCAGCCCAGCTTGGAATGAAGGTAAGGTTGTTTTGTGTGTATAAGTGTGTGTGTGTGTGTGTGTGTGTGTGTGTGTGTGTGTGTGTGTGGTGGGCAGGCACATCCATGTGTGTCAGTTATCTGAGGAGATGGTTCCTCTCAGTGTAGTCAAGTACTTGCCCAAACTGTCATCTTACCAGTGTACATTCCACCAAACGTTTGTCTTTGATTGTTAAAAAGTCTTTATCAAGTTGGCTTCGAGTAGATGTTTAAAAGCACTTGTGTGATTCATTGGGATTAGTCTCTAGCGCTTCACTGAGCCACCTGCCAGTGGCCACACCCACGCCCTCTTCCTGTACAACCTGTGACCACACCCACTCCCTCTTCCTGCACTACCTGTGGCCACACCCACTCCCTCTTCCTGCACTACCTGTGGCACATAATCTGTGCACTCAGTTGTCTGATCCTACACTTTCACCTTCCCATCCTTCACCTTCCCATCCTTCACCTTCCCATCCTTCACCTTCCCATCCTTCACCTTCCCATCCTTCACCTTCCCATCCTTCACCTTCCCATCCTTCACCTTCCATCATGGACCATTCACGACGTACATGTACATGTAACTAACTATCGTTCGCTTGTTTGTGAATGTAGTTCATTTAACTTGATTGCAGTATTGAAACATCAACCTTTAGCAACAGGGACCATGTATTTCTCCATGGCACCTCCTCCATGACCATTCCTTTAGCTTTGATGTGCAGCACTTTTCAAATACAGGAAATAAGAAGGCTGCGATTTGTGACTTAGCAAAATGACGTAGTAAAATGGCCTTAGCAGCAAAAATTTAGACTGTACCTGATGTGTTGCGTTTTATCCAAGGAACATGATCCAAATCATCCTCTTTGTGATTAGATCACATCCTCACTGACTGATGTGATCAGGACAGCACACATACTACTGTACTGCATAACTACATAGTCTTCTGCGAGAAAACTTTAAATCTGAAAACTGTCTAATATTTAGTTATTGTGTTTGTGTGTGTGTGGGTAGATGTGTGTGTTTGTGTGTGTATTACAGTATGCATGTGTGACACATCCCTTCATGCAGACTGTGTGTGTGGAGAAGGAGAAGACTCTGGGAGGTACCTGTCTGAATGTTGGGTGCATCCCATCAAAGGTTGGCTGATTGTGTGTGTGTGTATGTGTGTGTGTGAGCGTGTGTGTGTGTGCATGTGTGTGTGTGTGTGTGTTATATTTTGAGTGTATGTGTGATGTGTGCGTGTGAGTGGTTATGTGTGTGCCCATCACATTATCTCTTTCTCTGCACGGATCTCCATATTCTATCCACGGTTTCCATGGTGATACTTCAGGCGCTGCTGCATAACTCCCACCTGTACCACTTGGCGAAGCACGAGTTCCCCAAGAGAGGGATTGATGGTGTGTGTGTGTGTGTGTGTGTGTGTGTGTGTGTGTGTGTGTGTGTGTTGTGTGTGTGTGTTGTGTGTGTGTGTGTTGTGTGTGTGTGTGTGTCTGTGTCTGTGTGTGTGTCTGTGTGAGTCTGTGTGTGTGTGTGTCTGTGTGTGTGTCTGTGTGTGTGTCTCTGTGTGAGTCTGTGTGTGTGTGTGTCTGTGTGTGTGTCTCTGTGTGAGTCTCTGTGTGTCTGTGTGTGTGTCTCTGTGTGAGTCTCTGTGTGTGTGTGTGTGCTTGTGTATGCAGTGTTTGGGTGTTTGCTTGTGTGTGCGTTGCGTGTGTACATGCGTATGGATCATAGGAATGTGCGTATCACATTTGTGTCTAAATGATACAGGCATGTGCATGTGGCTGGCTACACCCAAGGCAGTGGAATTTCATGGAAAAATTCAGTGAGGAGAGAGAAAAATGTATAATGGTATTTTAGGCAATCAAATCTCCAGGAGAAGGCCTTAGGGTTTCATACAAGCCTTTACCTAAGTATGCTCAAACGACCATGAAATTACAGCGATAAGGGAATGGCCTCTAATGACATACTAGTTTAAAGTCATGTCCAAAGTTGTCACTGGTAGCCCAAATGCCATTAACTCAGCTATGTGCTGTGACTGCAAGTCTGTCAACTAACTGTGGAATCAGTATTAGAAGCTGATGCAGTGCTGGACCAGAAAGAGTAATAGATACATTTTTTTTAAGGATTTGAGTATGATTATATCCCTGTTCAAAGTTTTCCAATCAGGAAGATGCCCTCCCTCCCCCCCCCCCCTCCCAGTCCCCCTCCATGTGTTGATGAATGAGTAAGGATGCATGTGGAGGTGTGTTGTGATGTGGCTTTCCTAATAATCCATCCTTCTTCACAGCTTCCATATCCTCCTTCCTTCATAAGCCACGACCCTCCACGTTGCCAAGTTACGCACACCACCACACACATCACACCAAATGTGCTGGTTTGGTCAAGCTTGCTGTGGTCTCTCTAAGCTAGTAGTATGGCTTCTTCAAAATGGGCATGGCTCCAATCAGCATTCGAATCTACACATATGTAACCCTTGAACATTTCTGATATACACTGTAGATGTACCCACCAGAGGTGCACTGGTGTGAGTGTACATGAAGGTGTGCTGGTGTGATTGTACATGAAGGTACACTGGTGTGAGTGTACATGAAGGTGTACTGGTGTGAGTGTACATGAAGGTGCACTGGTGTGATTGTACATGAAGGTGTACTGGTGTGAGTGTACATGAAGGTACACTGGTGTGAGTGTACATGAAGGTGTACTGGTGTGAGTGTACATGAAGGTACACTGGTGTGAGTGTACATGAAGGTGTACTGGTGTGAGTGTACATGAAGGTGCACTGGTGTGAGTGTACATGAAGGTACACTGGTGTGAGTGTACATGAAGGTGTACTGTACATGAAGGTGCCCTTGTTGGTGTGAGTGTACATGAAGGTGCACTGGTGTGATTGTACATGAAGGTGTACTGGTGTGAGTGTACATGAAGGTACACTGGTGTGAGTGTACATGAAGGTACACTGGTGTGAGTGTACATGAAGGTGCCCTTGTTGTGAGTGTACATGAAGGTGCACTTGTTGGTGTGAGTGTACATGAAGGTGTACTGGTGTGAGTGTACATGAAGGTTGCATTGTGGTGTGAGTGTACAGTATTTTGCTGCATCAAATGTGCACATGTGCGTAGCCATGCAGTGTATGTACGCAAACATGCTATCAGTAGAGGGTGAAGCATTTGGATTGGTCCAGCCAGGTGTGGCTTTGCAGTGGAGTGACATGATGTCTTCCTTTGCTAACACAGTCACTGGTCTCAGCTTGAACCTGCCAAACTTGCTCAAGCAGAAAGAGGATGCGGTCAAGGGGCTTACCGGGGGCGTGGCTTACCTCTTCAAGAACAACAAGGTAATTGTGTGTGTGTGTGTGTGTGTGTGTGTGTGTGTGTGTGTGTGTGTGTGTGTGTGTGTGTGTGTGTGTGTGTGTGTGTGTCTGCATGAGTATGTAACTGATTGTGTGTATGTCTTGTGCGTTGATAAATTAATGGACTCGTTACATGTTTTTCTCTGTCATGCTCTTCATATAGTTTGTTTGCTGTGTACATGTACTTGGGGGGGGGGGGGGGGGGTGTCCCTGTTTCGTGTATATGCTGTAGTGTGTGTTTGTATGTACATGTAGTAAGCATTGTTATCACATCAGCCTGCAGATATCGCAATCTACACATCCCCCCCGGGACACTCCCCTCCCTCTCCCTCCCTCCCCACATCCTCTCCCTCTCCCTCCCACATCCCTCTCCTCCCTCCCCATCCCTCTCCCTACCCTCCCATCCCTCTAACCAAACCCCAATCCGCCATCCGCCCAAAGAAGCATCCACAACCGAGAACTCAACACGACTCTCCCAACGAGCCCCCACCCTCTCCGAGAAAAAAAAAAAGTATCCTCTCCGCACCCGAAAGCCATCCTCTCCCTCCGCCGCCATCCCGAAGAAAACAACCCTCCCCAATCCGCTCTCACGGCCCTCCGCACCCCGCCCTCCCCGCCCTCCGACAGCGCCCCTCCCGAAACACGCCCGGGACCGAGTCCCTCAGAACCCCCTTGAACAAGACGACGGCTCCCCTCGCATCAGCCTCGGAAAGACACAAAAAGGAACAAACCACGCCATCCAAAAACTCTCCGCCCAACAACCACAAGTGAGACATAATTCCCTAAAATCCCTACACCACGATCCCCTTCCCTCCCTCCATCACTCCCCTCCCCTCCTTACCCTCCCTCTCCCTCCCTCCCCATCCCTCTCCCTCCCTCCCCATCCCTCTCCCTCCCTCCCTGTCTGCAATACGTGAGTGTGATGTGCGTGTGATTGGTCAGGTGATCTCCAGTTGCCTCTCTATAGTTGATCAGGTTATTGCATGTACATGTATGTACATGTGATTGCATTGTAACTAATCACAGTGTACCTGCAAAAAGCCACCTATTTTAGAGTTAGCTTGTCTGTGTATGTAAGAATTTCGTTGAATAGCATTACGGAACTGTGGCTTCTCTGCACAGAGCTAATTGAAATTCTTGTGTATTGCTTCCTGAAGTGTCTGTCACCATACCAACACTGAGTTGTAATTTAATATCTAGTCTATTTTTGGCCACTAATTCAAAGCACCTCTCTTTGTCACACACTCCATTACCTTCACTGACTGGTCCCCAACACATCTTCCCATACAACACTCACACAGGTCACACATGTTCAAGGTCATGGTACCATTACCAGTCCCCATGAAGTCACTGTCAACCAATCGGGTGGGGGCAAGCAGGTGATTAAGACCAAGAACATTCTGATTGCCACAGGGTCAGAAGTCACACCATTTCCTGGGATTGAGGTAAAAATCTGAATTGTGTGTGTGTGTGTGTGTGTGTGTGTGTGTGTGTGTGTGTGTGTGTGTGTGTGTGTGTGTGTGTGTGTGTGTGTGTGTGTGTGTGTGTGTGTGTGTGTGTGTATGTGTGTGTGTGTGTATGTGTACATGTACATGTATGTGTGTGTGTGACTGGTGTGGTTATTGCATCGTTTCATCTCCTAACCATTTTGGAGAGCTGTGCTTTCTTGTTACTATGAGAAAACAAAGCTATTGGGTCTAGCAAGAGACAAGAGCTTTTTAGTGCACCAGTGTTGTCTGGTGTGTGCAGCACAGCATGCGTTTGTGTGCTTATGTATACAAATTGCATGTATTTCTACTTTGTGTGTGTGTTCTGCTGGGAACCTGATACTATTCGTGTGACTTCCTAGCTTGGAAACGTTTTGTTGGAAACCAGATCATTACAGTACTAATATATTACGTTTGAGATTTCACGCCTGATATTCATTTTTTTATTTTATGTTGTCTTTCTTGCACTTGGAAACCTGACCACTCAAAGTAATTTCATACTTCCGTAGGTATTGTCAAGTGCTGGTTGTGTATCCATGTTTTTACGCTGTACATTGCAAGCCACTTGTCTGTGTACATGTATGTCAGTGTGTACATGTCTCAGAGAGAACTCCTGAATGCAAGCATGTTGCAATGCACAGACCGTCGCACTCCTGCTGCTGGCAGAGTGCAGCGACATGCCCGAGACAGCTCCTCCTTACGCATGCATGTACTGTATGCACATGAATTGCAGGTGGACGAGAAGACGGTGGTGTCGTCCACTGGAGCTCTGTCCCTCACCAAGGTGCCTGAGAGGATGGTGGTCATTGGTGCTGGGGTCATAGGAGTTGAGCTGGTAAGTCCCCTGTTGTGAGAGGTGTCCCGCTGTTTATAAGCGACACACCCTAAGCATAACCCTGTAGTCATGTGATGTCATGTGAGATTCATGGAGCCACACACCCCTAAGCATAACACCTGTAGTTGTGAAAGTCATGGAGCCCCACCCCCTAAGCATAACATGTAGATGGAAAACCTGCAGATAAAACCATTCCTAAAGAAGCAAGTGATATATGTTTGTGTTGTGTGTGCATATGTGTGTGGTGTGTGTGTGCATGTGTGTGCATGTATGTGTGCATGTGTGTGTGTGCATATGTGCATATGTGTGTGTATGTGCATATGTGTGTGGCGTGTGTGTGCATGTGTGTGCATGTATGTGTGCATGTGTGTGTGTATATGTGCATATGTGTGTATGTGCATATGTGTGTGGTGTGTGTGTGCATGTGTGTGCATGTATGTGTGCATGTGTGTGTGTGTGTGTGTGTGTATATGTGTGTGTATGTGCATATGTGTGTGTTGTGTACATGTGGGCAGGAAAGCGCTAAAATGGGTAAGCCACATATATCCTTTGCAGGCAACTTCTGGTACAGGTACATGTAGCTTCATGCTGGTAGCTTCATGTTGGTGGCTTCATTAGGTAGCTTCATTAGGTACATGTACATGTTGCTTCGTGCTGGCGGCCTTTGCATACATATAAAGCGCGGATAGAACAAGGCATGCATGTTCATGTACTGTATGCTAGTATGTGCTGTAGTGTGTTGTCTATCAAGCTCTTGCTTTGGTTAATAAATTATCAGTAGACTGTACCGTTGAAGGTATAGTGTAGAGGCAGGAGTGTTGCACTTGGGATTCTCATCACTTCATTGCTGAATGAATATGTATGTTCCAGTGTTCTGTCTGCTGTTGCTTATGGTCCCATACATGTGAATACAGCTGTACATAAGCCATGCGCACACACACACACAAACACACACACAACACACACACACAACACACACACAACACACACACAGCACACACACACACAACACACACACAAACACACACACACAACACACACACACACAACACACACACAAGATTCTTGTCAGCAGTGTTTTTAAGATGGATGTGTGTTGCGTGCATCTGTTGTGTTACAATGTTTTATGGCCTCGTGTGTTTAGGAACATTGTGTGCGTGTGTGTCAGAAGCACATCCTGTGCACCTGTGCCTGTGAATGTGTGTGTGCGCGTACAAATATTTTAATATGCATGTGGTTGCAACTCCTAACGTATTTTGCTGTAAAAGAGAGTAGTCAATTGGCTGAAATCAAATGTATTGAATCAAGGCCCATATTTCAAGATGTGAAATTGATTTCCTAAAAGCATCTACACTTTTACGTATGTACATACATGTATGTTAGTCGTGCAGTCATTTTATGTGTACAGTTTGCTCTTCGTCATCTACATGTATTTCTTTTTCTCCACAATCCCTCCACATTTAGGGTTCAGTTTGGTCGCGGCTGGGGTCAAAGGTCACGGCAGTGGAGTTCCTGGGACACGTTGGGGGGATGGGCATCGACATGGAGATATCGTGAGTGTTGTTGCTTGCATGCTGTCATGGTAACCATTGTCACGTGTGCAGAAAGAACTTTCAGAAGGTGTTGAAGAAACAAGGGATGGACTTCATGCTGGATACCAAGGTCACAGGTACGTACACTGTGCCTACAGTGTGTTTGAGTGTGTGCGTGCGTGTGTAATGTGCAGTGGCATACAGTACATTTCCTTTAAGTTACAAACACTCTCCCGCCACCTACTACACAGTGCATATACCGGTGGGTGGGTCGTGAATGGACGCAGCAATTCAAGTTGTTCGCATCCAAAAATAAATTAATTTGCGTTTGTTCACAAACACCCTGGTATGCATGTACTTTTTGTGTGCACTGTGTGTGTTTCTTTTTTTTTTTTTTTTTTTTGTATGGGGGACAGTGTATTGCACATTGTGAAGAGGTTTCTGTACTCTATGTACATGTACCTTTATGTGTGGTACAGTATGGATGAATATGCACCTCATCTGCCATCACCAGCAGAGCATTATACGCTTAGTTAATTTAGTGTGTGACCTACTTGCATGCATTAATACCAGGTACAATATATATACAAATGGAACATTCTATACGAAAATGGGTCTTGTGGATTTTATTTTTTAACATAAAATTTAAATCGATACATCTTCCGAAATAAACACTATCGGGTTCCTATTTTTAACACAACATACCACACCATTACTATATGTGAAAATCCATTTTGGTGTCTTACACATGCGGGGTACCGACGTTTCAAGGTCTGATACCCCCTAGGGTTCAAAACGGCCACATCTTCAGGTAGGAGTGTCCAAATCGGTTCAAAATAGGTACCTATGTAGAAGGGTCCTACCGCTATTGATTTGTTCTGTTCGTTAATTTTTACTTTATCCGTTATGGAGATACAAGTGTGCAAAGAAATGGCATATTTCCCGGGCGTTACGCGCCATTAACGTATTACGACTGGCTTCGAGGACGTCCTCGTAATACGTTAATGGCGCGTAACGCCCGGGAAATATGGTCGGGCTGCGGTCGGAAGCGAGGGTCGACGAAAACACGAATTCCCATGGTGGGATCGTCCCAAGTCCCCAGCCCTATCAAGTCATTAACTTAACAGTACAGTCTGTCCATAGCTGTCTGACGATTTATTTCATCCTGACATGTAGTGACCTGCTTCACACACAGCCACATGACACACAGGCACACATCACACATAGGCACACATCACACATCACACATCTCACACAGGCACAGGCACACATCACATAGGCTGCATGCGCGCGTTTATGTCGTTACTCAGTCAACTAGCAGAACCAAAAGGAAATATTGCAGCTCAGACAGTAGCGTGGGACTTCAATTGTGAACTACTCTCGTGAAACCAGTCTGTTGCGCTATTTGCAAGCCTAAAGCATACTCCGGTTGAGAACCAGGCGCACCGGCGATCGGGGATCGCATGATTATTAATAGTTTCAGCGTGAATGCAATTTGTTTGCACACTTGTATCTCCATAACGGATAAAGCAAAAATTAACGAACAGAACAAATCAATAGCGGTAGAACCCTTCTACATAGGTACCTATTTTGAACCGATTTGGACACTCCTACCTGAAGATGTGGCCGTTTTGAACCCTACGGGATATCGGACCTTGTAACGTCGGTACCCCGCATGTGTAAGACACCAAAATGGATTTTCACATATAGTAATGGTGTGGTATGTTGTGTTAAAAATAGGAACCCAATAGCGTTAATATTTCGGAAAATATATCGATTTAAATTTTATGTTATAAAATAAAATCCACAAGACCCATTTTCGTATTGAACGTTCCAAATGTACATTAATTGCAATATTGTAGTATTTCTCACAGTGTATATGCTTTGGTATAGTGTACAGAGTAACCCACTTTATTGGCTACACACGTGTGCTAGTCTCTTGCACATAGCAGGGCCATAGTAAGAGCCCCCCCCCCCCAACAAATAAATAAATAAATAAATAAATCCTTTTTTTTTTTTGTGGCCTAGCATATTTAAAAGATTGGACAGGAT